>CM052541.1:95526077-95547599 GCA_028533065.1 Trachops cirrhosus
CTTATTTCTTCATTCTTTTCTGATTGTATATTTTTTTCTTCCTTCTGGTCCACTCCAATTATATGTGACCCATCTTTCATTCCATCACTATTGGTTCCCTGTGCATTTTTCTTCATTTCACTTATTGTAGCCTTCATTTTTTCATCTAATTTGTGACCAAAATCAACCAATTCTGTGAGCTTCTTGATCACCAGTGCTTTGAACTGTGCATCTGATAGGTTGGCTATCTCTTGGTCGCTTAAAAGGGTGGGTTCTGGGGCTTTCAATTCTTCTCCTGTTTGAGCCATCTCTTTGTTGTTTTGTTTTTTGGTCTTGTTGAGCTCCTGTAGTGAGGGGTGGGGCCTTAGGAGTTCACCAGGGTGGGGCACCCCAGTTGCTGGGTTGTGACGATGTGGGGGCAGGGTCTGAGAAGGAACAATGGCACTTGCTCTGCTCTCCGTAGGAACTCAGTCCCTTCCCCGACTTTCCACAAGCTAACTGCGCCCCTCTGGCACCAATTCCAGCGTGGGTGGGCCTGTGCACCCCGAGGGACCTTCCTTTTCAGTCAGTGCCCTGAATCTCCATTTCCCGGTGCTGGGACCCTGAGCTGCGCGCAGTGCCTTGCTTCACAGTGGCTGCCTCGCTGGGTCTGCTGGTCACCACCCTCTGGCCGGGGCCCACCAGCCACCTTCTCTTGTGCACCCAGGGTCTGCCTGCAGCAGACTTGCGCGCCGCCCTGGTTGCTCAGCTCTCTGCTCTGCGTCCCTCGCCCAGCCCGACTCCGCCCCTCCTACCGGTCTGGATGAATGTGTCTATTTTTAACTCCTTGGGTGTCCGACTTCCATACACTTCAATTTTCTGTCAGTTCTGGTTGTTATTTTGTTTCTATGTTGTTGTTGTCCCTATCTTGGTTGTGCGAGGAGGCACAGTGCATCTACCTATGCCTCCATCTTGGCCAGAAGTCGCATGAATGACTTCTGAGAGCTGTGGAAAGGGCCTTCCCCTAGATTTCCTGAGCTCGGCCCAGTCCTGAATCGGCATCTCCACCTGCTGTTGTGCCGGCCGTTAGAGACACACTCACGCAGTAACCCCACTTTCTGACAATGTTCTGGGCTGAGTGTGCTGTGACAGCAGCATAGTCGTCACATTGACCTCCTGGAGGTGACCACACCCAACCCCAGGAGAACTCAACAGTCCCAAGACCCTCACTCCTCAACAAATAGGATCAGCCCATTTGCACTCATTTCCTGGCAGGCGAGGACTGGTGTGTGGTCAGTGCAGTCAGGAGGCCTGGGAACTGGCAGCACCACACCGAGGAGCGCATGCTCACTTCCGGAGGTTATCATCATTTAGGACTGATCTGATGGACAGATTTTCTCCCGTCCAGATAATTAAGGGATAAAAAACAATTCTAGGTTTTCATCACAAAGAAACATGTTAATTAGCAGAGACAACTGGGATGGGGGTGGGGAGAAATCCAGGAAAGGTTGGTGAGATCAGGCAGCTTTCCATGGTAAGTCACGTTATTTCTTTCTGGAACCAGTCCCAGCTTTCTCCTCCAGTGGGGGCCTCTGCTGCTTCAGTTCTTAGCAGCTGCACAGCCTGGGTCCAAAGCCTTTGCTCTGGGCCCCTCTGCCTCTCCTCCCCTCCCTTTACCGCTGCCCTGCACTGTGCTGTGTGGCTGTAATCTCTCTGTTCCATCAGTCACTTGTTAAGGGACATTTGCACTGTTTCCAGCCTTTTCCTGATGCACATAATTTTGCAGCAAATAGTCCCACATGACCTTGGGCAACTTCCACAATGGCAGGACTGGGGAGCAGTAACGTTAACAGGGAAGAGGCAGAACACTTGGACAGGGAGGTGCTGGCTTCCTCTCCTACACTGGTCTGCTCCCTGGTGCCTGGGGGCCAGCCTTGGAGCCAATTCTTTCAGAGAAGTGTACACCCAGACTTTCTGCACCAGAATCCCTCTGACCTGCCAGAGCCATGAGGACTGCTGAGCATTGGGTACTGCCACCTTCTTCCTGAGGTATTTAGGGACAAGAGATGCCTCCGGAACTTGGAGAGTCCAAAGAATAAGTCTGTATCTCAAGGCAACTCACAACAAGACACAAATCCTTCATAAGAGATTGAAAAAATGTATGCCTGGGACTCCGGCCTCTTCTCCAGTGTCTGTGGAACTGTGTGCTGACTTCTGCTGAGACCCACCTTCGTAACTGCAGATTTGGGGTCTGAACAGGCAGCCCTGTCACCTCCCTGCCCACCCTCACCACACCGCCCAGCACTGCACGTCCCTGCCTCCCTGAAGCTCTGTGCTCACACCCCTCAGGGCGGGAGTCAGCATGAAGCAGAAGCTCCAGCTCTGTGCATTAAAGGGCCGTGCTGTCACTGTCGGCTTTCCCTGTCAGTCTGCAGGCATCCCTACATGGCTCTGCATAAGCAGGAACGCGTCTCTTGCTGCGACCATGACCACCAGCTGCTTTGCTTTCCCGTCCATGGCAAAGTGCCCACACTGTAGCTGGATACCGTGATTTATCCTCCCACCCCTGACTCTGGTTTCACAGAAGCCTGGTAGGAACTCCACCCAACTGCAGCAGGAGTGCCCCTGAAACCAGCCCAGGGGGGGACAGTGCTGCCCAGTGCCTGGCTGTGTGATGATGCACAGTGAGTGCCCACTCTGGTGTGGGACCTAGCTGTGCTGCAGTGCAAGTGGATAAGGATGGGACGAACCTCCACCAGGCACGTGGGGGCTGTTAGGGACTCATGCCAGGGTTAGGGGGGCTCCTCCCCAAGGTGAGATTCTCCAGGTGATGGACGACGCAGCCCAAGGGTTCATGACCATCACTCTCATCTCACTTTTCCACAGGAGACTTCTTGCTTACTAATCCCCTGCCTCTTTACCCAGAATCCCAGGTGAAGCAGCAGAGCCCCCAGGAGGGTCAATCTGTATAAGGGATACAGGGCACATTTGCACAAACATCGCTGGGTGGGGCCAGGGGTCCTCTAGCCCCCAGCTCTGTGCTGGGGGACAGGCGGCAGCAATAGCACACCCCTGGCATTGAGCATCAGCTCAGCCTCAGACAGGGTGCCCCGAAGAAGCAGGAGCCAGAAGTGCTTCAGAGTAGAGATAACTGTGTTTCCTATAAGCCACATACATATATCAACAACTTCGTCTATACATTCAGACAGGAGCAAAGTAATTCACAAAGAGAAGTTGTTGAATTCTTTCATTCCCAAAGCAGCATGGATAGCCAGCAGGTATAACTTCATGCAGAAAGTAAATGTATAAGAGAGTCTAAAGGAGAGTCATAGAGCCCTAAGTACAATACGAACCAATAGAGGTGTGTGTGTGTGTGTGTGTATAATGGGGTCAGGACAAATTAAACAAAATACAAACATCTAATGTCTCCTGGAAGTTAAGCCCATTGATTCTGGAACTGAATCATAAACATGTGGGAGAACCACCTGCCCCAAACTTCTGCCACTTTGATGAGTCACAAAACGGTGGTGATAAGGAGACTTGGTTTGGGCTACGGTCTTACTGTAGGGAAGAGAGTGAGGGGCAATCAAAGCAAGAAGGAGCCATTGTAACCCCTTTACCTGTGGAAAGGTAGGAGCAGACCCTCTAGGGGGCCCTTTAACAGTACTGACGGTCTAGAGGGCGAGACAGTGATCATTCACCATCCTGGACTGAGCCGAGGTCCATGCAGGGAGCGCAGGGAGGGGAGGCGGCCAGAGACCCTGGTGTGAGTGTCTTCAGGGCAGCGCGTCACGGCGTGTGCAACCCTCCACTAAAGGGCAGTGATGCCCTTTCTTATGCCGCTGGCCTTGGGTATTCCGAATTGTCCTTTCTAGTACTTGCAGGGGGGACATGTTCCTTAGTTGAAATTTTGCTGAATGGTGGCAGAATGAGGGTTTACAGCTGGAACGAAGGTTAATTCCCTGTCCTAACAAAGCCATGTCCTCCCGGCTGGCATGACCACCACAGCTCTGGGGCCCGAGTGGCTGGAGGCCACAAGTCCCCGAGTGTAGCTCCTGCCACATCGTAATATCCTGAGAGGCCATCTGTGTCAGGAGCTGAGAACCGCCCAGTAAATGTCTCTTAATGCCTCGGTCTGCAAACACTGAAAAAGAAAAGCTTCTGTTAGGAGTGGATGGCACATGGAAACTGACAAAGAACTGTATTTTGAGGCAGTAAATGGATTAGGAATAACCTTAAAATAAACCAGATATTTACACTCTAGAATATAAGAGGAACGGTGTTAGGTCTGCATCTCCTTTACTTCTTGTTCAGTTGGGAAAGCTGTCAGGAGACTGTGGAACACAAGGTCTCTCATGTACTTCAGTTTCCCCAGTGTCACAGCTGATACAATTACATTCAATATCAAAACTAGGAAGTTAACATTGATACAATGTGTTTGATAGTTTTCTATTTTATTGCATGTGCACAATCGTGTAACCACCATCGTGATCAAAGTATGCACTATATTCCACCTCCACAAAGATCTCCTCTTGCTGCCCCTTTACACTCACTCCCCACCATTTCTAACCTGTGCCAATGACCACCTGTGTTCATTTCTACAATTTTATCATTTTAAACTGTTATACAAGTTAAATCATACAGTATTTGACCTTTTGAGATCGGCTTTTTTACTCAGCTTAATGCCATTACAATCCATCCAAGTTTTTGGCATATGTCAATAGTTTGTAGTTCTTCTACTACTAAGTTATTTCATGCAATGGATGTACCTCAGCTTGTTTAACCCTTTACCTGCTGAAAAAGTTGTGGCTCTTTCCAGTTTTGATGATCCCAAGTACAGTTGCTATAAACATTTATGTATACATACATGTATGGATGTAAATATTCACTTTTCTGGGACAAATACCTAGGATTGTAGTTTCTAGATCATATGGTAAATACACATTCAGTTTTTTAAGAAAAAGTCCATCTATTCTCCAGTGTAGCATACAATTTTGCATTCACGAGTTCCAGTCCAGCTGGCAGAGTAGGGAAGCTTCTCAGCTTCTCACCTCTTCCCAGGACTACTTCCAAATTACAACTAAATTTTAGAACAGCCGTCATTGAGGGTCAATGAGGACTAGATAAACAGAAGCCCTATAACTGAGAATTTAAAGGAGAAGCCACATTGAAATGGTAGGAGGGGCAGAGATGCAGAATGGGCTGGTCTCACACCCATGGTGTGATGGTTAAGATTCAGGACAGATATCTGAGCCGCAGGGGCCCCCCCTAGTCAACACCCGGCTCCCCAGTCCATGGCTCCAGTGCCAGGAAGCAATGTCCCCATAACACCTGGCTATGAAAGCCAGCAGGGATTGCATTCCATAAAGACAAAGGGCTGCTGGAGACCAAGACACTGAAGGTGTCACTTGCTCACAGATTACATGCCTTAAGCTCCAGTGCAGGGACAGCAGCTTGAAAAGTGTCAGAGATACAAGGGGAAGAACTGAATAGACTAACTTCAGGGTGAAGGCTGAAGGGACAGGACAGTGCTCTCAGGGACACAATCGCTGGCAGGTACTATTGTTCCTTTATCGAGCACTCCTTCCACCCAGTGGGCCCTGCATAGCTGGGTGCCAAACTGGTGTCCTCCATTAGCCTGCTTCACATTTTTTGCCCACAGTGGTAGTCCCTGACCCACCCAGCTCATGTGCCTGGTCCAAGTCTCTTCCAGCGGCTCCTCTAAGCAAGCAGCCTGCCTAAGCTTGTGCTGTGGACTGTCCCCAAATCTCTCTAAAGTCCACAAAGCCTAAATGAACAGCAAACCAGTCTCGGTGTGCCTTGTAGCTCTTTCTAAGTGCCCCAATCCCAGCCAAGTGGTGACAGGTCTCAACTTCCATATAACTCCCATCAGGCAGCTGTCAGTCTGTTTGGGGTCATTTGGGGTCAGGCGTAGTAGCAGATCTACCTAATACATACAAATAAGCACAGACAGTCAGAACAATGAGAAGACAAAGAAACATGTCCTTAATGGAAGAATGAGACAAAGCTCCAGAAAAAATGTACCATATATATAGCAGTGTACCAAGTACAGAGCTCAAAACACTGGTCATAAAGGTGCTCAATGAACTGGAACTAGAATAAAAGGACTCAGTGAGAACTTCAACAGAGGTTGAAAACAAAGAAAAAAGAAAACAAAAATCAGAATTGAAGAATGCACAAGAGGGAATCAACAGTAGATTAGATGAAGCAGAGGATCAACTAGCAGTCTGAAAAACAGGTAGTGAAAATACCCAGTCAGAGCAGTAAAGAAGAAAAGAAGAATTTAAAAACTTAGAAAAGTATAAAAGAGCGCTGGGGCAACATGAGTTGTAACATTTGCATCATAGGGATCCTAGAAAAAGAAAAAAGAAATAAACAGATTGAAAATCTATTTAAAGAAATAATGATTGAAAATATCCCTAACTTGGTGAAGGAAATAGACCTATCAGTCCAGGAAACACAGAGATACCCAAACAATATAAACCCAAAGAGACCCGTACCAAGATACGTCATAATTAAAATACCAGAGATTAAAAAGAAAGAGAGACTCCTAAAAAAGCAATAGAAAAACAGTTAGTTACATACAAGGGCATTCCCTTAAGACATCAGCTGACTTCTCAGCAGAAACTTTTCAAGCCAAAAGGGGATGGCACAAAATATTCAAGCAATGAAAAGCAAGGACCTACAACCAGGACTACTCTACCCAGCAAAGCTATCACGTATAATTGAAGGAAAGATAAAAACTTCCCAGATATGAAAAGCTAAAAAACTTCATCACCACTAAACCAATATTACTAGAAATGTTAAAAGGAGCTCTTTAGGTAGAAAAGACAAAAAATATGAATGAGAAAATATAGAATAAGAAAACAATTTTATTGCAAAAGGTAGACAGTAAAAACAAAGGACTGACCAATTATGAAGCCATTGCAAATGTTAAAAGACAAAAGTAGAAAGAATATGTGTAATTACAATAACTTATAGAACAAACCGAACCACACACATAAATAAGTAAAAAAATAATAATAATACAAATATAACACAGAGGAGGTGAGTAAAAATTATAGGGATTTTAGAATGTGTTCAAACCTAAGAAACCATCAACTTAAGACAAACTGCTATAAACATAGCTTGGTTTGTATAAAGCACATGGTGACCACAAACCAAAAATCTGTTGGAGACATACAAAAAATAAATAAAAAGGAACCCAAACACAATAGTATAGAAAAGTCATCAAAATCCAGGAGTAAAGAGCAAGAGAAACAGAAAAGAACTACAAAATAATCAAAAACAGCTAATAATGGGCCAATAACTACATACCTATCAATAATTACTTTAAATACAAATGGAATAATTGCTCCAATCAAAAGACAGGAGGTGGCTGAATGGATTTAAAAACAAACCCAATACTGGCACATACACTGTCCATAAGACACGCACTGTAGTTGGAAAGACACAGACTGAGAGGAAAGGGATGGAAAAGAAATTTCACGCAGATGGAAACAAACAAACAAACAAAGCTGGGGAGCAATACTCATTTCAGAGAAAGCAGACTTTAAACAAAGGTTATAATGGTAGACAAAGAAGAATATTTCATGATGGTAAAGAGACCAATCCACCAAGAGGATATATAACTTGGGTAAACATGTACATTCAGTATAAGAGCAGCTAAATATGTAAAACAAATGTTGATAGACATAAAAGGAAAAAAAATACAATAATAAAGGGCTTCAAAACCCCAGTGATGTCAGTGATAAAATCAATAAGAAAACATTAGCCTTAAATGACACAGTACACCAGATGTATTTAATACATATTTTTAGAACATTTCACCCAAAAGCAGCAGAATATACATTCTTATCAAGTACATTTTCCAGGATAGACCACATGTGAGGCAACAAAAACAAGACAGTAAATTTAAGGTTGAAATTATGTAAAACACCTTCTCTGAACACAATGGCATGAAGCTAGAAATCAGCAAGAAGAAAATGAAAACACGCAAACACGTGGAGGTTCAGGACCCTGCTTCTAAGCAACGAGTGAGTCACCAATGAGACTGAGGAAGAAATAAAAAGACACCAGAAGACAACTAAAAATGAAAACACAGTGCCCCCAAATCTGTGGGAAGCAGCAAAAGCAGTTCTAAGAAAACTTAGAGCAACACAGGCTTACCTCAAGAAACAAGAAAAATTTTAATAAACAACCTGATCTTTGCGCCTAAAGGAACTAGAAAAAGAACAGCAAACAAAGCCCAAGGTGAGTAGATTTAAGGAAATACTAAAGATCATAGTGGAAATAAGTGAAATGGAATTAAAATAACAAGAGAAAAAAATCAATGAAACCAAGAACATGTTTAGGAAAAGAGAAACAAAATTGATAAACCTTTAGCAAAGTTCATCAAGAAGAAAAAGAGGGCACAAATAAATAAAATCAGAAATGAAACAGGAGAGATGACTGCTGATACCACAGAAAAACAAAAGATTATAAGAAAATGCTGTGAACAATTATATGCCAACAAATTGGACAACCTGGATGAAATGGATAAATACCTAGGATCATATAATATTCCAGTACAAGTCAGGAAGAAAAGGAAATCTCAACAAACTGTTAACTACTAACAAAAGCAAATCAGTAATCAAAAACTGCCCCCCCAAAAAAGAGTTTGGGATGAGAGGGCTTTACGGGCAAATTTTGCCAAACATGCAAAGAATTAATACTTATCCCTCTCATACTGTTCAAAAAAACTGAAGAAGAAGACTCCCAAACTCATTTTATGAGGTGAAGATTAACTTGATGCCAACATCAGACAAAAACAGTACAAAAAATTATAGGCCAATATCCCTGGTGAACATAGAAACAAAAATTCTCCAACAGTATTAGCAAACTTAATGCATCCATACATTAAAGAGACCATACACCGTGATAGATTTATTCCTGGGACACAAGGCTGTAAGTCAGTCAGTGCGATACAGCACACAAGCAGAATGAAAGATGAAATTCATGTGATTGTATCAATAGATAAAAAATTTTATCCAATTTAACATCCATTCATCATAAAAACTCTCAATTAAATGAGAATAGAGGGAACATACCTCAATATAATGGACCATATATGACAAAATCACAGCTAACGCTATACTCAACAGTGAAAAAGACAAGAAAGTCTATTTTTCACCACTTTTATGCAACATAGTATTTGAAGTCCTAGTCACACCAACCAGACAAGAAAAAGAAGTAAAATGCATTCAAATTAGAAAGAAGTAAAACTGTATATATTTGCAGATGACATGATACTATATTTAGAGAACCCTGAAGATTCCACCAAAAAATTATAAGAACTGATAAATGAATTCAGTAAAGTAGCATGATACAACATTAATATTAAAAAATCAGTTACATTTTATTTTATATTTTTTAAGATTTTATTTATATATTTTTAGAGAGAGGGGAAGGGAGTAAGAGAGGGAGAGAAACATCAATGTGTGGTTGCCTCTCGTGTGCCCCCTACTGGGGATCTGGCCTGCATAATGAACTATTAGAGAAATTGAGAGAATAGTTTTACTTATAATTGCATCAAAAAATGAAAGACCTAGAAATAAATTTAACCAAACAAGTAAAATTCCTGTACTCAGGAAACTATAAGACATTGAAGAAAAATATCAAAGAAGATATTGTACAATCTACAGATACAATGCAATCCCTATCCAAACACCAGTGACAGTTTGTACAGGACTGCAGATGACCCTAAAATTTATATGGAACCTCAAAGACCCCATGTAGCCAAAGCATTCTTGAGAAAGAACAAAGTTGGAAGTATCACACTATCAAACTTTACTACAAGACTATACTAACTGAAACAGTGTGGTACTGTTATAGTAGATAGTTAGTCATTAACAAGAGAAGGAAGCCAGACATTACCTAGAAAGGGGTATAGCTTCACAGATACCCCAAGGGACAGCAAAATTCCCTGCCAAACAGACTTAATCCTCAAGTGGGCAAAAAGGACCAGCTTTCCAATCTCCCTGGGGAAAAACTGGTGTTATGGAGGTGGGGCGGGGGAGTATAAACTAGTAGGGAGATTCCTTTGCTGGGTGCATGAGTAGTAGAAGCCACAATATCAACCACACAGGGGAGGAGTCTAGCCTGGGGAAATCTGGGAAAAGGATCGGATTGGATAAAGGCAGGAAACCTGGAGGATCCAGGAAAGGATTGAACAGGCAGAGCACCCAGCACAGTCCTGTGAAAACTTAGGTAGGAGATTGGTTAGTTTGAAAGAAAGCATACTTTCTCCTAAGCCCAGGGAAATATAGGGAAGCTTACCAAGAGAGGGTATTATGTGCTCCCTCTGCAGCAGCCATGTGGGCTTGAGTGCAGCACTGTCGTGGCCTGGGCGCCATCAGGCCTTGGCATGCAGATGGGGAAATGAGACACAGGCAAGCACAGCTGGGACAAGAGACTGGGTTGGTCACCAGAGCCCAGGGTGATGACATCGCAGTTCTGGGCCCTGACCTACCTGATGGACACCTGTGCTCCCCAGGCTCAGGACGTCTTCCCCAGAGAGATGGAGCTGAGCCCCCTGGGGGTGGATGAGCCAGAGAGATGGAGCTGAGCCCCCTGGGGGTGGATGAGACATCAGTCCTTTGTTTTTGCTCCAATACACCTTGTTACTACACTTCAGACTTCCCCTACTCTGCATCACTGAGATGTGTGTCATGTGATACCATGAAAGGACCCTACTTCGTTCAGCAATGGAACTGGGATAAAAAACAGACACATGGGAAAATGGAACAGAATAGAGCCCAGAAATAAACTCACTCCTATGTGATTAATTAATCTGTGACGGTGGAGGCAAGAACACACAATGGAGTAAAAATAGTCTATTCAACAAATGGTGTTGGAAAAACTGAATAGATGTATGCAAAAAAAGAAAAAGAAACTAGAATACCTTCTTATACCATATATGAAAGTAAACTCAAAAGGAATTAAAGACTTAAATTTAAGACCTGAAATCACAAAACCCCTAGAAGAAAATATAAGCAGTAAACTCTTTGACATAACTTCTAGGAGTATTCTTGAATATGTCTCTCTAGTCAAGAGAAACAAAAGGAAAAATGAACAAATGGAACTACATCAAACTAAAAAGATTTTTCACAGCAAATGAAACCATCCTCAAAAGGAAGAGACAACTTACTGAATGGGAGAAGATATTCCCCAATGACACATCTCATACGGGGTTAATATTCAAACTATATAAGGAACTCATACAACTTAACACCAAAAGAAAAATAAACAATCTGATTTAAAAAATTAGCACAGGACCCAAACAGACATTGTTCCAAAAAGGACTTACATATCCCAACAGACATGTGAAAAGATGCTCAACATCATTAATCATCAGGGAAATGAAAATCAAAACCATAATGAGATACCACCTCACACCTGACAGAATGGCTGTCATCAATAAATCAACAAACCAGTGCTGGTGAGGATGTGGGGTAAAGGGAACTCTTGGGCACTGTTGGTGGGAACGCAGGCTGGGACAGCCACTATGAAAAGCAGTATAGAGGTTCCTCAAAAAATTAAAATTAGAACTACAATATGACCAAGCAATTCCACTTCTGCGTATTTATCCCAAAAAATTCAAAATGCTAATTCAAAAAGATACATACACCCCTATGTTCATTGCAGCATTGTTTACAATGGCCAAGATATGAAAGTGTCCATCTACAGATGAGTAGGTGAAGATTATGTGGTGCAATGAAATATTTCTCAGCCATAAAAGCAATGAACTCTTGCCATTTTTGGCAACATGGACCTAGAGGATATTGTGCTAAGTGGAATAAGTCAGACAGAGGAAGGAAAATATTTCACTTATATGTGGAATCTAAACAACAAAATGAACAAAGAAAACAGAAACAAAGTCATCAACACAGAGAATGAACTGATGGCCACCACATGGGGGGGCAGTGGGTAGAGGTCTGGGTGAAAAAGGTGAAGGGACTGAGAAGCACAGACAGGCAGTGACAAAGTAGTCACAGGGACACAAAGCACATCATCAGGAGCGTAGTCAATATCATGATAACTATGTATGGTGTCGGGGGGTACTAAACTGTTGGGATGGTAACCTCATGAGTTACACAAATATCTAATAACTATGTTGTGCACTTGAAACTAATATGATATTGTATGTCAACTATAAAGAAAATAAACTAGAAATAAATAAGTAATAAAAGAATTAAATGCATTGACCACAGAAGGGAAGCCTAGTCCCACTTTCACTATGAGTTAGAAAAAACAGGAAAGATGTTTCCTGAGAACCTTTGAAATATTTACCTATGAACACATTTGACAAGACAACTGTCAGCCCTACCCAGGGCTACACTATGGTTGAAGGGACTTCAGGTTTTTAATGGACTCATTCTTGGGCTCTGTGTATTACCGCTACATAGTTAGAGACTCGATTTAGAATACTGGTTTCCACTTTCAAAACTTGACTGAAAGACTAAGTTTCTTTAAAATTCAGATTCTTCAGAATAAGGAAATACAGTTATTATCTAGCAAATAAAGTAGTAAGGTTTAATATGATATAAGTTATTAGTAGTAATTTTTAATTGGTGAGGGAGAAAAAATGTACTAAAAAGAATTTTAGTAAAACTAATTATAATTCTCTGGCTTATTTTTCACCTTTCTTCTACCTTAAGAGTTTCAAAGTTCAAAAGCAACCCCAGAAATCCAAAATATGACGTTATTCTTTGTTATCACTCTTGGTTTTCCTAAAACACCTTATTGCCTTGACCACTCCTCCTGTACCAGCCTGTCTGTCCTTAGGTGCCATTTCTCCCCTGTTCTGCTGTAATCATGTCACAGATCCCACTCTTACACCCCTCACTGGACCCCCGCTGAATTCAATGCCACCGAGAGCCACCTTCTCCCCATGATGTCTGAGTCTTTGTGAAAATTTCCTTCATTTGTTCAGGACATGCAGACTGAAAATCTTAATTATTTAATTACTTATTTGATTATTTTCTACCACTTTCTTCACCCTAATACAGTCAGTTGGCAGGTCTAGTGACTCAGTCTTCACATTTTTTCTTATCTGCACACTTCTTGTCTTAACGTCTTATCTTTTCAACTATGAGTGTTTCATGTGTTTAGAACCCAGCTCCTTGGCCCCGATTGCTAACCAAATACATTAAATAAACCATCTTCAAGTTGCCAGTTTCTCACCCTCCACTATACCCATTAGAATAGACTGTGAAAGAGGACGATAGTATAATCGTGTTTAACCATCTTCAGAAATGAGCACAGATCTTGCTCAGTGTATGAACATTTCAAATGATGCTGCACAGACCCAGAGAGCAGAGGCAGGAGCCACCGCACTGGGGTCCGGACATGGTCAGTGCTTGAAACTCCAGCCCCTAACTGCCTCCCTGAAAGCCAACTACTTTCTCTGAAAGAATAATCTTCAGCACTAGGCAGTTTTACGGGACATCGTGCCCACAGAAGCAGGTGTGTTTGAGAAGCGCACTGAGACTGGAATGCCGATGCCTCGGTAGAGCACTGAATAGACCGATGCCCCAAACACCACGTTTACTCCTGGAACAAAAAGCAGGCAGCTTTAAAATAGCTGAAAGAAACGCACGTTTATTCCTTACCAGAGACATGCCTGTGTAAAACTTATTTGAAGAAAAGCCAAGTGACACACACTCAGCCTTTTCTATCTCCCTGGAAGAAACTGGACTGAGGAACAGCTGACATTTCTGGACATGTGTTCATTTATTTCGCTGTGATATAGTTGTTCTTTGTGGCTGCCGACACACTATGGCTCTTATTTATACTCCTTACTATATAATGTTCGCTTAATGTGTATCTTCTTTCCTCAGTTTCACCCAAGGGTCCATTACTGCAGCTATATCTACGGACTTGTAAGCTGTCGTTACCTCCTACGTAGAATTTGCCAAAGGGAGAATGTGCTCATTATTCTCTCTCCACTGACTAAAATGTTATCAGAATGTATGGGGGAGCAGGTTTGTGATACTTTTGGACACATCTGCTGTTTAGTATTAATTCTACCTCTACCCCCAAAGCATGTAGAAAAGAGACTAACTTACTTTCCTGGAACCTAGTGAAATTATTTTCTAGAGGACCTAAGAGTGTACTTTATCTACCATAGAGTCAGGCGGTGGATGACAACGCAATTTGTTCCTGGTGCCCATCAGGAAGCCTAGAGGGCAGGGCGGGGGGTAGACTAGTTGATGGCAGATCCTGGAAAGGGCAGCTGTGTTGGGAATACCTAGAGATTTTTTTATTTCTGTTTTTCAGTTTTTAATTAGATTTATTGGGGTGACATTGGTTAATAGGGTCATATAAGTTTCAAGTGTATATTTCTATGATACAAGATTTGTATATGACACTGTGTGCCCCCCACCCAAACTCAAACCATCTTCTGTCTCCATACATTATGGCTTCTCCATCTTCTACCCCATCCCCTTCCTTCTGGTAACCACCACACTGCTGTCTGTCTATGTCCACGAATTTCAGTTTTATATCCTACATGTGAGTGAAATCATATGGTTCTTAACTTTCTCTGACTGACTTACTTCATTTAGCCTAATATTCTCAAGGTCCATCTATGTTGTCATAAATGGCAATATTTCATCTTTTCTTCTGGCTGAGTGGTGTCTACTCTGTATATGCACACCCAGAGTTTGTGGGCACAAAGGATGTTTCAGTGTTTCCTACGCACCAGACTTAGGCCATGAGGGGATCTGAAGAGCCTACAAAACCTCGCACAAAAGGGAAGCTCTGCTTTGAGCGTCAGTCAGGCCCAGGAAACACATTTTATTTCCATTGACATTTCCTGCCTTTTCCTCTTCCTCCCTCTCTCTGAACCCACCCCTGCTGGAACATGAGGAAGAAGGAGCACCAAATCATTCCTGCCTGCAAAACTCCCCAGCATGGGGGAGAAAAGTATTGATCCTAAATTAAACTGGGACTTTTCATTGTTACATTGTACTAAATAATCTAATTGCTGGATTAACATATGTTTGTGCAATTTAGAGGAATTACAGGATGGTCTGCTAATTAAAACTGAGCGAATGTCCTGTGGCAGGCTGCGATTCCTGTACAGTGCCTCCAGTGACAACCTGGAAAGGGCCAGCAGCAGACACACAAATTCCAGCTCAATAAAAAATTTCATTTGTGCTTATCCAACCTCCTAGTTACACCCATATGCTACAGGTATTCAAAATATAACAACAAAAACAGTACCTTAAATATAGAGTATGATCAGGTAGCATTTAATTAAAGAATTGATGAGTAAGCAAAAATTATATAATTTGATTGATTGGAAATACTGTAGACTTTCCAATTCTCCTTCTCCAACTAACATACACACATAGATGTATTCATGAAGTACACCTATTTTCTATAAAATCATTCAGACCCAGATGGGACCCCCAGTTGAGACCTCAGGTGATAGAGCATCAGGTTTGAGGATGCGGTTTCTGGACTGTGTCTTCCACGGACAGTGACTGAAATCGCTCCCTGACCCTGGAGAAGAGCTGAAAGGGAGAATCAATCACAGGTGAGGGCAGGCACACTTGCAAAAATGAAAACAATTTTGCCCTGGAATGCCTGCCCTCTACTCCTGGGATTCGTGCTGCCCTCTGCCTGGCGAAGGTAACAGAGGACGTTGAAAGCAGCTCTGAAGTGGCAGAATGTCTGAAGAACAGGAGGACAGGCTGAGCGAGGGACTCACACTGCTGCCTGGCCATGTGGGGCTGCCCGCGGAAGGCAGCGGGTCTTAGGTTCCTTTGGCGATTTTCCAAATTAATCTTTTCCTTCACAGACTCTCAGTTACCAAGTTCAGCTGTGCCTCTTAGAACAAAGATAAAATTGGGAATTATAGAGCCACATGATTATAGATGCTCACAGTATAGCAGTGCACTCTGTGGTTGGCTGGTAGAGAGACAGGCTGAGACATAGATTCAGTTTCCAACACTCACACATTCTCACATGCACAGCAAACACAACAGTGAAAGTTTCTGTTTTTACATATAAAAATATGTAAGTATGTAAAAAATCTACCCAAGTTAAGAAGGGTGATTTTAATCTCTGTGCAGAGAAAATGCAGGCCTTTGAAGTACCAGCTTCCAGAGGTGAGGAGAGAATGAAGTAAATTCTCAAGCTGTCATCCCCCAGGTTGGAAATGAGCCCAAACACCAGGGAGCCCTTTGTTCACACGAGACATGTTAGTCAGGAAGGCCCATTAGCCCACCACCCCAGCACATTTGTTGATATCAACAGTTGACAGTATTCAATCTGATAGAGACTTATTCCAGTGGACTAGCTTCTCTGCCTCCTCTCGGGATCAGGAGGAGAAATGACACAGAATGAATCAAGTTTCTTACCTATAGATTTGGGAAAGAAATGCCTAGATCAAAATCCCTTTGGCTCCTCAGGTGTTCTCAGCAGCAAAAATACCATTAAGACTCTTACCGTTGGAGGGAAAAAAGGGCAGGGAAGGGGTCTAAAAGAAGGGCTGGAGGATCTCAGAATTCCAACCACACAAACATGTAGTAATCAGGTCTCAGGCTTGACCAGGATCCAGTGTGAAAGTTCTCATTTCCAAGGACTAACCTTTAATTCAAATAATACTTTCTCAGGTTCTAAGTTTGGTACTGTGGGGGGAACCACAGTGAGCTATGGCAGATATATAGATCTAGATCAATATATAGATATGTAACTGGAAAAGACACCAGCGTTCAGGCTGCCTGTCACTACCAAACCCAATAAACAATGACAGTGATTGAATCTTTATGGGAGCTTTATTCAGATGGCCTGCGATCTGAGAAGATGGTGGGTTCATATCCTAACAGACCATCTTGTTCTCTCTTTCCAGGCCAACGTTTTTATAACTGTGGGGGTGGGCATAGTAAACAAGGTGCTGTGAGGGCTTTGAGATTCAGGGAGGATTAGGTGATAGAAGCTTCAACATTCCTGTCCTGGGCAGTTAGCTGTTCCCAGGGGAGGGTGCTCGTCTGTCTCTCCTTGGAGCACAAAGGCCCGGATGCCTCCACTTGTCCCCAGGTGGTAATCTCTAGCAGTGCCCCAGAAGGTCCGCTGTTTTCCCAGGAGCCAGGATGGGCCTTATCTGTAGTTTCTGGTACAAAAGCTTTAACATACACATTACTTGCTAGACTTATAACTTTTTACCTTAAGCTAAAATTTTCCAAGTCTTGAGTCCCCTATCATATATATTATTTGCATTTAGTCTTTGAAAATTTTTTTCGTTCACTTTTATGGTCTTGTCTGTATTTTTGGAAATAGATTTAAGAATATTACATTTCTTAGACTCTTCTTCCCACAGGTTTCTAAATGTGGCCAATGTTCTGCCATTGAAGCAGTGTTACGAGATTTGGGAAGGGTGGGTAGGCTGAATCCATCTCCTACGGAGGACACAAAGGCTTCCCAGACAGGAGTGTTGGCAAATCCCCTTGGGTTCCGGGATCGTCCCTTTCCATGAGGCTCTAGAGAAGCTGTGACTTCAGCAGTGGCCTCTACTGGTCACTGAGCTCTCAAAGTTACAGTGTGCACTGACCTGTGCTCCTCCAGCATTCTAACAGTGCTAAGGTACAGTCTCCACAGGGAAGAATGCAATAAAGAGCCCGTCTATGATGTGAGGGCGTCTATGGGAATTTCTACTTCCTGACTGAACTTTGACCTCACAGTGGCTCTTCACCATCTGCGTCACCATGAATATCTCATTCAGGAGCCCTCAGAAACTTCCTCAAACATGCAGGAGAGACTAGGGAACCATGGGTACTGTTCAGATAGGAACTTCTTTACTATCACAGAGAAAGGGAACTGAAAATATTTTTTTTAATCTCCCAAATTTAGTAATCTCACAAGGAAAACCAATCAGTGTTTTAGGACTGAACACTGTCATAAGTTGCCAAGCAACACCTTGGGTTGAAGGTGCTATTACAACATGTAAACTATTTTTTGGAAAAATGCCTCTGATTGCCATACATCTTTGAGCTCCTTGTAAGAATGAGGCATTATGGCAGCACAGGGCAGGCACAGGAAAAGTGTACATGGTTTTTCCTCTGAACGAGAAGATGACAAAGCCTAAGTCATAGGACCAGACTCGCAGCAGACACTGACACTGTGGGGCTCTCCTCCGGCCCATGCCCCTGCCTCCAGGAAATGCATCCCTGAGCAATTACAGAACAGAACTGTGCTGTGGGCCTCCTCCAAGCGACCTAGGAGTCAGTGTCAGAGTGTTCAAAGCCCAGATGTGATCAGATAACCAGTAACAAACAGGGAGTTTGCCCTCACAATTTGTGAGGCAGCTGCAGGGCAGGATAAGGCCTCAGCCAGGCAGTGTGGAAATCCACCCAGGTGTCTGTGTCATGACTGACATTAAACAGGGAACTCACCATCCGATGGGCTGCCTCATTGCCAGGTCCTTCTTCACGGAAAGTATTCGGATTCAAGCCCTTTCCATACATGGTTTAATTTTCTTTTATATTACACTGTTATAAAAAATAAGAGGGTTAGAGTGTCTTAATTTTTAGTACTCTCAATAGTAAACACCAAAATTAATTCTTTGTATCAGAACTCCCATAATCTTATGACAATGATGAAGTAATGGTAAAGCCCTCCTATAGGACAGTCTCTAGCATTCCCAGTAAAACAGCTCTGCCCAGTTTCCTTCAGGCTGTTCACCTGCTTAAGCCCTTAAATGAGGTGTGTCCCCAAAAGTCTACTCCAATCTCTGATCATATTTAAGATGGTAGGCATTAGTAAAAGGTAGCCCCTTAACAGTTCACTGTCTCAAGTACCCACTACCCATTTCCCAAGCGGTAGCTCTCCATCCCCCTCCATTGGGGGAGTGTTGACCCTCAGAGTTTCCCCTCTGGTGTTCCCTAAGGGTAGAACAATGCCTTGGATCCTGAACTCTTGGGCAGGGCTGGCCATCTTGGAGCCCAGGACACTGGAAGAGAAACCCCAAGCAATGAGAAGCTCCTTAAGTGAAGCTCTGTCACCCAATATTGTCAAGATTCAGGTATTTTCCATAGCCTGGTAATTTATCTTCTTTTAAAAAAAGACTTGTTGTCCCTTGAAAGAAACTCTCCAGCTGTCACAGCACAGAGGCATGATCTGTGGTCAACTCTCACTTCAGGTTGTTCCACTGATTATATTCTCTCTAATGTGCTTCAGGTACATGCCTTTCTAGAACTTGGATTGAGATGGAGGAGTGTGAGTGATTGACTAACATTCTCAAAAACTTGATTTTTTTTTTGTTTTTGTTTGTTATGTGGTTGTTTGATTAAGAACTTTACATTTTTATCTGTCTCCTTTCTTAGGCCCTTTACAAGAGTCTTTTCCCTAGCAACAAATATGTCATCTTAAAACGCTTTGCTGATTGGCTGCAGCTCAACTGATTTGAATTTCAATCAATCAGACACTATCACACCCTACATTCTGTTTTCTTTTATTCCTGTCTATTCTGCCCCATTGGAGCTCTATAGATTCCCACTAAAGCACTCAGGAGAAAATGGCCATAACTGGAGTTCCAGTGTTAGGACTTTTTATCACAGTTCTCCTGGTGAGCCTTCAGGAATCGTGGGCTATCAAAGGTAAGTGCTGAGAGAATCATAAGTAGGGACAATAAGCTCTGAGAGCACTGGAGGAATGAGAGGTGGACATTTGCAGGACAATATTTGGAGTGAAGGAACGGTTTGATCGGTATTCAGTGGGTCTAAATCTAAAAGTATAATAAATAGTAGATTAAAGAGTTCTCTTTCTACCACAATTTGAAATAAGTTAAATTTACTTTAGAGGAACAAAACTGAGTTGTATATTGGTCAATGCCATTGACTTTGAGGTAAGCTAAACTTAAGGCAGAAGTATTTTTCTGACAGGCATTAACAAGCTGCCTCTCTGGGCTTTAATTTATTTTTCTAGAAAATTAGTAAAATTAAAAACCTCACAAAATTTTGTGAGGATTAAAAGAGAAAAATATGAGACATTCTTAGCTGAATTCATGGTAGCTATTCTTTGACATGTGAATCTCATCAGAATATTTTAAACAATGACATTTATTTTGAAAATCACTGGAAAGGAAAGTCACCTAAAAATAACAACCTACCCAAAGGATGGGGAAGGGCAGGTATGCTGACAGGACTTCCATTTAGTTTACTGACCATTGGGACAGTGATAGGCCCGGTATATTGGGTCTTACAATGATCTTCAGTCACTGTTACTTAGTGATTTTTCCACGAGAGTGGAAACATGAGGAAGGAAGTGAAGAGTCTGACGTTCTCTGCCATCTGCTGGGTAAACACTGTGCTGTGGTGAAGATGTATTATGGAAAAATAGCTCTCACCCAAGATGACCACCACAGGGGTGGCAGGCAGACCAGAAATAAGTACAGTAATGACACAATTTCAAGATTCACGTGGCAATAGCAGGCTTTACATTTCTCAGAAAGGGGCATACATGGGGATGCACACCTGGAAGGAGAGAGGTTTTTCCTTTGGCTTGGAAAGGGACAACTAGAATATTTGTGTGTATGTACTTGTGTGCACATACATAGCTACAAATGCTAAACAAATCCTGGTTTTATCAATATACAGTCAGACTTTAAGTCCCCCTCTCCTGTACACACACCACGGAGGCTATATACTCTCCAACTGCAATTTTCTCATTTCAGATTGATTATTACTTTGGTATAGATTATTCTCAGTATCAAACCATAATAGAATAGACCCCATAATGACAATGTAAGGAGCTTTCAGATATAAGGGCTCATTGCCAAGAGGTATCCACTGTGTGGGTGTAGATCCAGGAAAGTGTGCTCTACAGCACTACAAGGTCTCAATCTTAATTTCCTAGTTGCCTCAGATCCCAGTTATATTTTCCATGGGTCTACTTCTTAAATACAAAGCAATTTCTGGTATTTGTCTTTCACTGACTGGCTTATTTCACTTAGCTATATGATCTCACTTACAAGAGGAATCTAATGAACAAAATAAACTCATAAGCAAAATAGAACCAGAGGCATAGAATCATGGAATAGACTGACAGTGGTAAGGGGGGAGAGGGGGGACCGTTTGGAAGAAGGTGAAGGCATTAGTCAAGGAACATATATGAAGAATGGCACATGGACGTGGCCAATGGGGTGGGGATTGACTATGGAAGTGGGGGGAGGACTGGGAAGAGGGGGACAAAGGGGGAAATAATTGGAACAACTGTAAAACATAAAAATAATAAAGACATAAGAAAGAACAAATGAAAGAAAGAAAGAAATTTCTGATCCCAAAGGGCTTATTATAGGCCTGATGATATACTAAGAAATTACTTACCTTGTCTGATTTAATCTTAAAAACAAATCCATGGAAGAAGCAAAATCACAGAAGAAAATAATAGGAAAACTACATATAAGTAGATGAAGTAATCTGCTCAATTCACTAGGTAAGTAAGTAGCTGAATAAGAATTCAAAATTCAATTTGATTTCAGAGTTCAGAATTCAATCT
>CM052541.1:95548099-95580965 GCA_028533065.1 Trachops cirrhosus
GAGGAGAGAATAAAACTGATACTATAGAGATTCAAAGAATTGTAAGAAGTTACTATGAAGAATAATATGTCAAGAAATTTGAAAACCTAGGTGAAATGGACAAATTTCTAGAAAAATATAATCTTCTGAAACTGAATGAAGAAGAAGCAGAAAGCCTGAACAGACCAATAACAGCTGACAAAATTGAAGCAGTAATAAAAAAACTCTCAACACACAAAAGCCCTGGACTGAACAATTTCACAGGAGAATTCTGTAAAATATTGAAGGAAGAGCTAAGCCCTATCCTTCACAGACTATTCCAAAAAATCCAAGAAAATGGAAGACTCTCAAACTCTTTTTATGAAGCCAGCATCATTCTAATCCCAAAACCAGATAAAGACACACAGAGCAAGAAAACTTCATGCCAATATTGCTGGTGAACATAGATGCTAAAATCCTCAACACAGTATTGGCAAACTGCATCTAGCAATATGTTAAAAATATCATACAACATGATCAAGTGGGTTTCATCCAAGGGATGCAAGGTTGGTGAATATTCAAAAATCAATAAACATATTACATCACATAAACAAAAGGAAAGACAAAAATCACACGATCATATCAATAGATGTGAAAAAAAGCACTTGATAAGGTAGGTATAGCACCCATTATGATAAAAACACTCAGAAAAGTCGGAATAGAGGGAGCATTCCTGAACATAATAAAGGCCATATATGAGAGACCTATAGCCAACATCATACCCAATGAACAAAAACTAAAATCTTTCCCACTATGATCAGGAACAGGACAAGGATGCCTGCTTTCACCACTTCTATTCAACATAGTATTGGAAATTAGCCACAGCAATCAGACAAGAAAAAGAAATACAAGACATTCAAATTGGATAGGAGGAAGTAAAACTGTCACTGTTTGCAGATGACATGATAGTGTACATAGAAAATCCTATAGACTGCACCAAAAAAACTCCTTGACCTAATAAATGAATTTGGCAAAACAGTGAGATACAAAGTCAATATTCAGAAACTGAAGGCATTTTTGTACATCAACAATGAAATATCAGAAACAGAAATCAGGAAAAAGTCTCATTTGATATAGCAACAAGAAAAATAAAGTACCTAGGAATGAACCTAACCATGGAGGTAAAAGGACTATACTCAGAAAACTACACAACACTAAAGAAAGAAATTAAGGAAGACACAAACAAAAGGAAGCATGTACCATGTTCATGGACTGAAAGAATTAACATCATCAACATGTCCATACTACCCAAAACAATTTATAGATTCAATAATCCCCCTTAAACTACCCATGATATATTTCACAGATATAGACCAAACTTTCAAAATTTATATGGAACCATAAGCCTCCCTGAATAGCCACAGCAATTTTGAGAAAGAAGAGCAAAGTAGGAGGGATCACTATACCTGATTATCAAAGTATATTACAAGGCCACAGTAATGAAAACAGTCTGGTACTTGGTAAGAACAGACACAGATCAATGGAAGAGAGTAGATAACCCAGAAATAAACCTAGGTCTCTATGGTCGATTAATATTCAACATAGGGGACAGAAGCATAAAATGGAGTAAAAATAATCTCTTCAACAAATAGTGCTGGGATATCTGGACAGCTTACATGCAAAAAAATGAAACTTGACCACTAAATTCATTCACAAAAATAAACTCAAGGTGGATAAAAGACTTAAATATAAGTCATGAAACCATAAAAGTCCTAGAAAAAACATAGGCAGGGAAATCTCAGATATTCCATGCAGCAATATTTTCACTGATATGTCCCCTACAGAAAAAGACATAAATGAAAGAATAAACAAATAGGACTTCATCAAAATTAAAAGCTTCTGCATGGCTAAAGGAAACATAAACAAAATGAAAAGAGAACCAACCATATCGGAAAATATATTTGCAAATGATACCTCAAACAAGGGTTTGATCTCTAAAATATACAAAGAACTCACGTGACTCCACTCCAGGAAGACAAACAACCCAATTAAAAAATGTGCAAAGGACCTGAACAGACACTTTTCCAAGCAGGACATACAGAGGGCTCAGAGACATATGAAAGGATGCTCAGCATCACTAGCCATCAGAGAGATACAAATTAGAACCACAATGAAATCCCACTTCACACCAGTCAGAATGGCCACCATAACCAAATCAATAAACAAGTTCTGGTGAGGTTGTGGAGAGAAGGAAACCCTAAGGAATCCAAGGAACTCTTGGTGGGAATGCAGACTGGAGCAGCCACTGTGCAAAATGATATGGAATTTCCTCAGAAAACTAAAATGAAACTACCTTTTGACCTGGCAATTCCACTGCTGGGACTATGCCCTAAGAATCCTGAAATACCAATTCAAAAGAACCTATGTACCCCACTGTCTTAACAGCACAATTTACAATAGTCAAGTGCTGGAAACAAGCTAAGTGCCCATCAATGAATGAGTGGATCCAAAAACTATGGTGCATTTACACAATGGCAATTCAGCAGAAAGAAAGAAGGAGCTCCTACCCTTTGCCACAGCTTGGATGAATCTGGAGAGCATTATGCTAAGTGAAATAAGCTGGGCCATGAAAGAGAAGTACAATATGATTTCACCTATATATGGAACCTAATCAACAAAACAAACAAGCAAGCAAAATATGACCAGGGACACTGGAATTAGGGACAGACTGATAGTAACCTGATTGGAGTTGGCAGGGAATAATGGGGGGGAAGAGGGAGGAGGTTTGTCAAGGAACATATATAAAGACCCATAGACAAAGCCAAAGGATGGTAGGATTGAGGGTGGGAGGGAGGGATGGCTTGGGTTGGGGTAAGTGGTGGTGGGGAAATGGAGACAACTGTACTTGAACAATAATAAAAAAACTTTTTTAAAAAAATTTGGTTTTTGGATACTTTTCATATTTCTTCTGAGCTACCCTGTTACCTTGGTTATTTATGGTAGTTCATACATGGTTTCTCTGCCTGAGCAGGTAAAGTAGGAAACTCTTCTCTATTAGGTATGGTTTTGTTCTTAATCACTCAACAGTTTGAGGAGTACAGGTCTTTATTTTTTTTTTTTCCCAATAGATGGTGCTACAGCAGAAGTTCTTGTTTTCTCTTCCTAAACACCTGGTACCTCTGGGATCTCAGTAAAATGGTATCACCTTGGCCCTGGAAAATGCTCTATATTCCTTGAGGTGTGGACTTCCTCTCTATGTTCAAGTCACCTCATTCTCAGGATACCACCAGGTGGAATGTGACAGGTAATGAGGCAGTTTTACTTCTTCCTTTCCAAATTGGATTCTTTTTATTTCTTCTTTATGTCTGATTGCTGTGGCTAATATTTCCCATAGTATGTTGTATAAGAGTGGTGAAAGTGGATATCCCTGTTTTGTTTCTGATGTTAAGAAAGATGCTTTTAGTTTTTGCCTGTTGAATCTGATTTAGCTGTGTTTGCCATATATGGCTTTTGTTATTTTGAACTATGTTCTTTCTATTCTATTTTTGCTGAGAGTTTTTTTTAGCATAAATTGTTGCTGGATTTGTGAAATGCTTTTTCTGTATCTATTTATGTAATTATATGATGTTAATCCTTCATTTTGTTTATGTGGTGTATCATGTTAATTGATTTGTGGATATTGTACCAATCTTTCATTTCAAAAATAAATCTCATTTTATCATGGTGTATGATCTTTTTAATGTATTGCTGAATTTGGTTTGTTAACAGTTTGTGAGAATGTATACATCTATGTTCATCATGGATATTGGCCTAAAATTTCCTTTCTTTGTAGTGTCTTTACATGGTTTCAGAATTAGGATAATGCATACTTCATAAAATGAGCTTGGGAGTGTTCCCTCCTCTTGAATATTTTGGAATAGTTTGAGAAGGACAGGTGTTTGTTCTTGCTGGATATTTGGCAAAATTGATCTGTGTTTACAATTGTTACATCTTCTTCTTGGATTTATCCCTTTATAATTATGTAATATTCTTTACTTTTCTAACATTTTTTTGTTTTAAAGTCTCTTTAGTCTGATATGAGAGTTGCTATTCCAACTTTCTTTTCATTTCTATTAGCATAGAATGTCTTTCCATCTCTTCACTTTCAATCTGTATGTGTCTTTCTTTTTGAAGTGAGTCTCTTGTTAGTAGCTTATAGGTGAGTCATATTTTAAAATCCATTCACTGTATATCTTTTTATTGTAGCATTTAATCCATTTACATTTAAAGTAATTATTGATAAGCATGTACTTAGTGCCATTTTGTTAACTGTTTTTTGATGGTTTTAATAGTTCTCCTGTTTCTTTCTTCTTCCCTTGACCTCTTCTGATGCAGACCCCGGCTCGTGGGGTCTGCCACATTGTGGATGAGATACGAGAAATTCACATGGACTACTGAGTCCTGCGGAGGAAAAGGGACAGCATGGCTTCTCTCTCAAGAGGAGTAAAAGCCTCGTCCCTTGCCTTGACCAGCCTTTATTTCTTTTCTGTGCACATTACATGATGGTCCTCATTTACTATGCATAGGTTCACTTTAGGTGGTTACTTTTTACAGGAAACAAAGGAGATGATGCCGCTAATCACATCACAGAAGGATATCTGCAAATGCAAAGGGAAATGTGATTGAATCAGTTACACTCCATATTGGGAAGGTTTAGCACAGACTTTAGGAAGTTACAGTAAGCACTTGCTGCCTCAATTCAGGGTGAGGGAATTTTAACAAAAGCAAGTCTCAAAGTGGCCTAAGTACAATACAGGCCTGATTCTCCACAGGAGAACCTATCTGTGGGCATGGGTCCTGTCTGGGCCCATGCCACGCAGAACGGTTTCCTATACTCTTCCCTTGTGGTTTGCTGGTTTTCTTTAGTGTTTTTGTTTGGTTTCTTCTCTCTTTATTCTTTGCATATGTTCTGGAAATTTTGGTTTGTGGTTACCATGAGATTTATGTGTATCATTCTATATCTATAGGAGTCTATTTTAAGGTGATAGGTATTTAATTCTACAAAGACTACATTTTTACTTGCCTCTCCATACTTTGTTATTGCTGTCATGTTTTAGATCTTTTTGTTTTGTTTTAGTTGTTTCATAGTTTTTGCTTTCGACGTTCATACTAGCTTTTTAAATATCTGAGTAACTATATTTATTAAATATTTGGCATTGTCTGTGACATTTTTTCCTTTCTAATATTTTCTAATTTCTGATTATGGCCTTTCCTTTTATGTTTAAAAAAGACTCTTTAACACTTCTGTAAAGCTGTTTTATTTATTTAAAAATTTTTTTATTGTCCAATTACAATTGTCCCCATTCACTCCCCCATTACTCTCCCCTGCCTTGCCCTGCCCACCCCTCACCTCCCACATTCAATCCTCCTCAACCACATTGTCTTTTTAATAATGATGAACTTCTTTAGCTTTTGCTTGTCTGGGAAACTCTATTTCTCCTTTAAATATAAATAATAACCTTGCTGGGTAAGTTATTCTAGGTTGTAAGTTCCTTTCTTTTAGCATTTTAAAGATACCCTGCAACCCCCTTTTGTCTTGTAAAGTTGATGCAGATAAATCAGCTGATAGTATTATGTGTTTCCTTTGTTTGTCACTCATTGTTTTCCTCTGGCTCCTCTGAGAATTGATTTCTCCTCAGTCCCTGGAGAGCTCCCATGGCTCCCCAGCCTTATCTGTCTCTTTCTTGTTTGTTGTATCAAAAGTGGTTTGTGTATATGTGACCTCTGTGTAGGCTTTATGTGCGAAGTAGTTTTGGGAAGACAGCTGGAGCTAGGCAGGCATTTATAGTACCTGGTGCATGGCTGACTGGGCTGGAGCAGCTCCTGACAGGGAGGCCAGGTGCTGAGATGAAGCCCTACTGTTCTTGTTTGCTCCCTCTGTTTGGACAAAAAACACTCCATGCAGTATGTCTGTGAATGCACTGAGGTGATTGTGCTGGTTGGCCAAAGCACCCAAATAAAACTCTGCCAGCCTTACCCACGTGGAGGGGGATGTAAACAATGGTGCTTATCAGCTCCTCTGGCCCAGAGAGTTCCCAAAGCTCCCAGAGGGGCTTCTCTAGTTTCCCAGCCTTCTGTTCAGTCTCTTTCTCCTGTTTGTTTTCAGAAGCTGTTCACTCAGCCCTCATTTGTCTTGCAGGAGTAATTGCTCTCTATATACAGGTGTTTATTTGAGTGTGCTCATGGGCAGGGGTGAGTTCAGCATCTTGCTATGCTGCAACCATCTTGGACCTCCTTTCATAATGATTTGATATGTATATTTGTTGTAAAATGATCACCACAATAAGTCTAGTTAACATCTGTACCACACATAGTTACACAATTTGTTCTTGTGATAAGAACCTTTAAGATCTACTCTTTTGGGAGTTCCAGCCAAAATGGAGGCATAAGTGGAAATACTTTGCTTCCTCGCACAACCAAAAGAAGGATAACAACCAGTTTAAAAACAATAAACAAGCAGAAGTGCCAGAATATCAAAGTGCATGGAACTCTGACAACCAAGGAGTTAAAGGAACATTCACTCAGACTGGTAGGAGAGGTGGGGATGGGAGATAGGCAGCTGAGCGGAGAGGATGAGTGGCAAGGTGCCAGATCATGGGGGCGAGGCAGGGATGGCTGAACAGGAAACTAAACACTCAAACCTAGCTGTAAAATACTGCAGAGGTTGTGAATGCTGGAGAAACTCCTGGTCTCACAGGAGAGTTCATTGAAAAGCGGGGCTAAAGCAAAGCAAGTGAGCAGCATTGTTCCCTCTCTGATCCCTCCTCCACAGACAGTGCCACAACAAAGCAAAGAGGCTTGCCCTGCCCTTGCTAATACCTAAGGCTCTACCCCATCACAACATAACAGGTTTGCTGAGACAAAGAAATATGGCCCAAATGAAAGAACAGATCAAAACTCCAGAAAAAGAGTTAAGTGACTGGGAGATAGAGAACCTATCTGATGCAGAGTTCAAAACACTAGTAATCAGGATACTCACAGAACTCATTGAGCTTGGTTGCAAAATGGAGGAAGAAATTAAGGCTACCCAAAGTGCAATAAAGCAAAATATTCAGGGAACCAACAGTGAAAGGAAGGAAACTGGGACTCAAATAAATGATTTGGAACAAAAGGAAGAAATAAACATCCAACTGGAACAGAATGAAGCTACAAGAATTCAAAAAATGAGAGGAGGCTTAGAAATCTATGGGACAACTTTAAATGCTCTGTCATCTGAATCATAAAGGTGCTAAAAGGAGAAGAACAAGAGCAAGAAATTGAAAACTTATTTGAACAAGTAATGAAGGAAAACTTCCCCAATCTGGCAAAGGAAATAGACTTCCAGGAAGTCTGGGAAACCCAGAGAGTCCCAAAGAAATTGGACCCAAGGAGGAACACACCAAAGTACATCATTGTTAAGTTACCCAAGATTAAAGATAAAGACAGAATCTTAAAAGCAGCAAGAGGAAAAGAGACAGTTACCTACAAAGGAGTTCCCATGAGACTATCAGCTGATTTCTCAAAAGAAACCTTACAGGCAAGAAAGGGCTGGAAAGAAGTATTCAAAGTCATGAAAGGCAAGGACTTACATCCAAGATACTCTATCCAGCAAAGCTTTCATTTAGAATGGAAAGGCAGAAAAAGTGCTTCCCAGATAAGGTAAAATTAAAGGAGTTCATCATTGCCAAGCCTTTATTATATGAAATGTTAAAGAGACTTATCTAAGAAATAGAAGATCAAAAACTATGAACAGTAAAATGACAACAAACTCACAACTATCAACAACTGAACCTAAAAAACAAAAACAAACTAAGCAAACAACTAGAATAAGAACAGAACCACAGAAATGGAGATCACATGGTGGGTTTTCAGTGGGGAGGGAGTGGGGAAGAGTCAGGGGGAAAGGTACAGGGAATAAGAAGCATAATTGGTAGGCCTAAAATAGACAGGGAGAGGTTATGAATGATAAAGGAAACAGAGAAGCCAAAAAACTTATATATACAACCTGTGGGCACAAACTAAGGGGGGGAATGCTGGATGGCAGTGGGGTGCAGGGCAAAGGGGGGATAAAGGGGAGAAAAAAATGGGAAAACTGTAATAGCATAATCACTAAAATATAGTTAAAAATAAAAAATAAAAGAAAAATATCTACTCTTGGATGTACATTGCATCTTCAATACATTTATTTTATAGCTGGAAGTTTGTACCTTTTGACCATCTTCATCCATTTCATGCACTAAACTGTCATCATTTTACTGCAGCGAGATAAATATTCTGTCACTACAAATATGAAGGCACATGATGAAGAACTGCATGTCAAAACTGTCATGGAGTGAGAATTAATGTTGACATTTAGAAAGAGAAGGATCCTTTAAAGTGTACTCAGGATCTGAGAATTATACTCATATTAAAATTATGTGTAATAATTATATAAAGTAGAATTATACATTTAAAATTATATAATTACATCAAAGGATATAATTTCTAGCTTTTCCACAGCATTCCATTTCCTGAACATTGTATCACAATTTTATTAACAAAGTCTTTTTTAACTTTTCTTAGAAGAAAGCAAGAAGTTGAACAAGGGGGCATGTCCTTAAGAAAATGGAAAATCATAATGGAGACCAAGAGTAAGGCACTGGACATTTTTTCACATAAAATATTAATTGTTCTAAAGCAGAATTGTGTCATAGACTGACTTTGAGTCCTTTATCAATCTCTCAACCTCCCCGGATACTTTGGTTAAGACAGTTGGTCTTATCACATTGTTGGGTTAAAAGTTATCTAAAGGTGCTATTCAAAGATACTTTCTCCTCCATTCCATATAGATCACCTCCTCTAAGCCCTCTCTCTATGTGTATTCTGGAGGTGCCACTAAGCTCAGCAACAGCATCAGGATATAAATCTGAAAAACCTTTTCACTCGGGCTAATTATTGAACAACTTTCAGTTTCCTTCAGTCAGAGGCATTCCTGCTTGTAAAGAGGTACAGATTATATTCTCCAATCAATGGCTGTAAGTCTGTCATGTCATCAGTTACTAGGAGAAGCTGCTCCTTGAAGTGTCCACAGAATCACAGCATTTTCCAGAATTAAAACACCTGAAAGATCACAGTGACTTTAATTGTGAGAGGTAAGTAATTTCCCCAAATTTGCAACACTAGGCTATGATGCAATAAGGGCAAAACTGAGGGTCTTGTAATCATCTTCTCCATCCCCTAAACTCCTAAACACACTCATACACACATTTGTCAAAATGGCTCTGTCTGCAAGTCTGAGAAATTAATATAATCCTAAAAGGCTCCAACTTGTACACACAGCATTGACCAACACAGAACTGGCTCATAATAGAGGCCCAATAAAATGTTTCAGAGACAACTGAACAAATCTTTAAAGCAATAAATTAAAACAATCTTTTTAATGCAGGAAATTCTAACTTTCAGAAGAAGACCTTCATACTGAATGTCTGACCAGCATTTGATGACACCATTCATCTCTCATGCTGATTGGTTGTCCACACTGAAATTACCCAATCCAGGAACAAAGAAATGAGTTCCTTGGTTGGTATTATTTGGGATGTGGGTGGAGAAAGGTCATAGTGCTCACTGAGTGAGACTTGCTTGATCTCCGCACCTTGTCCTCTCCATTCTCCAGCATGGTGCATCTGTGCGTCCCCGGAGGCTCCTGGATGGCAGCTCTGATGGTGATACTGTTGGTACTGAGCCCTCTCCTGGCTTGGGCCAGGGACACACCATGTAAGTGCATATTTTGGGTATAGGGGGTGAGAAATTCTGGGGTGAAAGAAGGAAGGGATTTGCTTTATCACTGTGTCTAGGCTATGTCCCTTAGAATATTGTGACTTTTTCTTCAATGACCACCTGTCTTTATCATATGGATCCCCAATTCTTTCCACAACAAAGGGAGCCTGGGTGCATGCCCTCTACCGGAGCTGTGTAAGGGGCTCCATGTATACAAGTTGTTTCTTCTCAGCTCTCCTCCAGTAAAGCCTCTCCAAACGTGTGTCCCACTCCCTCGGGGTCTTGAGAGGATTTAGAAATAATGATATCAAACTAATTCCCATCCAATGGTTCCTTAAAGAACTTAAGGCATCTTCTGAACACCTGGCCAGGTTTGCGTTCATTACGAATCTGTCTTGAACTTTTCTGTATTATCAGTTTCCCCCACATTTCCCTTTGTCTGATCTGAGTCCATGGTAGGGATTAAACTAGTAGAGATAAATTGTATGAAATTCTGTTCCTTAAGTTAAAAAGAGTCAAATATTAGCAATTTCATAGGTTCAAATTATACACCTTGAGCAGGAGTATAGAGTATGAAGGCTGCTTTCATCCCATGGCGCTGAAAGTCAATAATCAAGTCAGGGGACATCATTGACCTCCTGAAGTCTTGGCCCCAAATGTCACAGGTTCATTCATCACGTCCTCTGTTTTCCTTAATTAGCCATGTTTGGTTACCTCTACTTCCACTTCCTCTCTACTCTTTTTTAAAAGATTTTATTTATTTATTTATGTATTTATTTATTTATTTATTTATTTATTTATTTATTTATTTATTTATAGAGAAAGGTAGGGAGAAAGAGAAGGAGAGAAACATCCATGTGTGGTTGCCTCTTGCATGACCCCAGTTGGGGACCTGGTCCACAACCCAGGCATGTGCCCTGACTGGCAATTGAACCAGTGACCCTTTGGTTTGTAGGCTGGCACTCAATCCACTGAACCACATCAGCCAGGGCTCAGCCTCTCCCTATTCTTTCCCCATATAGTCACCATTCCTGAGATCCCAAAGTTCTCACAGATCCTCAGCACTGGAACAGATCCATAGCAAGATAAAATATAGTGATATTTTCCCTTTTAAAAAAAGTCACCCTTTCCTTACTGGTGAAAGTTTCCTCTAACAATAGAAAAAGGAAAAAAAAAACTTTGTTTGAATTTCTCACAGAATGTAGAAGCGATATAATGTGTCATCTGAAAAAAAAAAAGAGCGTAGAAGCTTGAGCCCCTCTGCTTTCCAGGATCCCTACAATGATGAAGTCCCAGAACCTGGGTTCATTCACTTAGGCCTCAGATATTTATCTGAGCAACTATTATTCACTGGGCTCTGTTCTAGGCTCAGAGAATCCTATTTGAATATGATAGAAAGTCCCTTATTATCATGAAACTAAGCTAACATCAGGGAAGAAAGACAATAAATAACCCATAACATTTAAGAAAAAAAAATTAGGGAGTATTAATGGCTCTGAAAATAATGCACCAGGGCTATGGAACAGAGATAATCGAATTTACCTGACTTTGGTTCAGGTGGTTAGGGAGCTCTCCCTGAGAAAGTAACATTTTTTCGAGACCTGAATGATGAGGGAAGCCATCATGTGAAGATCTAAGGGACAAGAGTTCCAGGGAGAGCAACAGGGAAGTGCCAAAGTGTGGGAACATGACTGCCATGTTTAAGGGACAGAAGGAAGGCTAGAGTGGCTCAGGCACAGCCAGCAAGTTGGAGAGTGACACTGAGATAGGAAGAGGGTGGAGAAGACGGGAGATAAATCATACCGGGCTCTAATGGCCATGGTAAGAAATTTGGATTTTATTTGAAGAGACATGTGAACAAGAAGAGTCCATTTATATTTATTTAAAAAAAATAACACCAGCTACCATGTGGAGACTGGGTTGTAGGGGTTCATAAGTGGAGTCAGTGGGGCCATTAGCAGTATGGAGGAGTTCTCCAGGGAAAACATGCTTGGAATTCCATTTCGTGTGGTAGTGACAAGGACAGTGGTAAAGACAAGGTGAGCAGTTTGGGGTAGATATTTGCATGACCTTTAATGGGTCAAATGGGGGAGGAGTACAAAATCAAGATTATCTCTAAAAAGTTTGCCTTAAATAATTTGAATAAACTTAGTGGTGCTGTTTATTGAGATAAGGAAGACTATAAGAAAATAATCTGAAGTGGGTGGTTAGGAATAATTACTTTGTTTAAGTTTGAAAGGATTTTTTTGACATTTATGTGGATCTGTCAAGAGGTCAGTTGAATATAGGAGCCTGGAGTTCGGGGGCTGGCCAGGGCTGGAGGTACGTATGCTGGTGTCACTGACACATGTGCTGTGTTAAAGTCCAGAAAAGTGGAGGAGGCCACGCAGTGAGTGAGCGAGTGTGTGTGGCAGACAAGAAGATGGGAGGGGCTGAGCCCAAGGGCTAGTGAGTCAGCCAAGGGGACTGAGAAGGGGTGCCAGCAGTGTTGAGGAAAACCAAGGGAGTGTGATGCATAAAGGTGAAGGGAAGCTGATATTCCCAGAGGAGAGATTGGCCAGGTGTGGAAAGAAGGCAGGAAAGCAAGAACATGCAGAGAAGTGAGCACTGAGTTTGGCAGATGTAACGTATGCAGTCAGTGATTTGTACAAGATGGAAACTGGAGTGGACCATTTGAAGAGAGAATGGGAGCTGAAGACGTGAAGGATGGATTATAGGTGACTCTTTCGAGCTGCTGACCTCAGGAAGAGACAGAGCTCCAGGACCAGGGAGTCAGCTGGACCTGAAGCATAAGAATATACGTGCCTGAAAAGAAGCTAGGAGGATTTCAGTCAGGAGCAAGGAATCACGACAGTGATCTTGAATGCAGAGGTGATTGGTTATGCAAAAACCCACTGACTATACAGCCAGTGTTTATTCATGACCTAAAATAGACCAGTTATCACCCTAGATAATGAGGATGGAGGCATCAACAAAAGAAATCTGGTCTCTATCAGCATGGAGCATTGTAACATTCTGCAGTTACTATGTACCAGGCCTGTAAATTTGAGTATGTAATTCTCATAACTATCCTATCTTATCTGCAGTAATTAAAAATGTAATACTCTATGGAATCTAAAATTCAAAGTTTAAGTAACTCACCCAGAGTCTCACAGTCAGTTCTAGAACCCAGGGTACATAGTCTGACTCTCAGAGTCTAGAAAGGCCCTCTCCTCTACATCAGCGCACTCACAGGAGGGTCGTGTATGTCCCGTTATTACACACAAACCAAACTTCTGTCCTCATGTGTTCAAAATGATACTTAGTGATACAATTAATTAAAGACAACTGCCAAGTTATGATGAAGATACTATTTGCTTTAGGAAGTTAAAAACAGAAAAGATCTTGTGAGCTTGCTTTATGGGGGTTGTAAGAATAACCTGTCTTACAGGTTAAGTTATTAAATAGTTAAGTTATTCACCTAACTTAGATCCTGTTACTATCTCTGTTCTGGAACTGCACGCTTTTCTCCTGCCGTGTCCCGCTCCTGCGTGACTTCTCGGCGGTCGGGGCCGACGGCTAGGCTCCGCAGAGGCGGCAGAGGCCCGTTTTCCGTCTGGATTCCCGGGGGCGGCGGGGCGGGGACGAGGTCCACCGACCGGGCGGCATCCGAGCGAGGAGGGCGGGTTTGGGGAGGAGAGGGCTGGCGGAGGAGGGGGCTTCGGGGAGGAGGCGGCGACGGCACGAACCCCGCCCAGCGCCGAGTCCTGCCGCCCCGCAGGGGGGCCGAGGGGCCCGCGGCGGCTGAGGGCCCCGGGGGTCTCCCCGCGCCCCCTCCCTCCGGCCGGGAGTGGGGTGACCCTGGAGCTGGCAGTCGGGGTGCCGGGCGCCCGCACTGGGCGGCGTCGCCGTCAGTCCCTAACCCGTGTGACCGGTCGTTCCTGTCCCCACAGCACTTTTCTTGATTCAGGCTAAGTCCGAGTGTCACCACTCCAACGGGACGCAGCGGGTGCGGTTCCTGGACAGATACTTTTACAACCGGGAGGAGTACGTGCGCTTCGACAGCGACGTGGGGCAGTTCCGCGCCGTGACCGAGCTGGGGCTGCCGGACGCCGAGTACTGGAACCGGAACGAGGACTTCATGGAGGACAGGCGGGCCGCGGTGGACACGTTCTGCAGACACAACTACGGGGTGTTGGATGGATTCCTGGTGCACCGGCAAAGTGAGCGCGGCGGGGGGCGGGGGTGTGCGTGTGTTTGTACGTATGTGTGTGTGCACGTGTGTGCGTGCGTGTGTGTGCGTGTGCGTGTGTACGTACGCGCGTGTTTGCAGGACCGCGAGCTAGCGCGTGTGGGGCGCCTGCGGGGCCGCAGTCGGGGACCAGGGTGACGCGGCCTGTGTGAGGGACACGGCGGTGCTGTCCGGTTGGGGTGCGGGTTCGGGGAGCGGAGGTCAGGGGTGAAAGGTCGGGGGTGTGAGGAGGGGAGTCGCCGTCCGCCTTGACCAAACCCTCCTTAACCCTGAACCCCTGGGTCAGGGTCGTGTGTTGCTGTGTGAGCGTTTCATTGGGGAGGAGGATCGGGCCAAGCTTTGGGGGCGGCGACCTCTGAGGCACCTCCGACCTTTCTGAGGCTTCTTTTAGGTCTTTCTTGCTTTTTTGATTAATGTACATATTTTTACATAGTTGAAGTGATTATAAAATCAGGTTTTTTAATTATAACTTCGTTACTTTACATAGAGATGTTACTATTTTTATAATGCTAATAGTATTTAAGTAGTTACATATTATCATTTTATAGTTGTGACAGTTTAGCTCACATTCTAAATTTTTTTCAATATTACCAAATAGTTGAAATTTTATATTTTTAATTTGTACTTTTTTGATTTCTGAGGTTCTTGAAAATTTTCACATATTTATTGGTTAATTGTTATCCCTGCTCTAAGAATTCCCCTTTGCCTATCATCTCTGGGGGCCTGGCATTTTTCTCGGTGATTTTATGGGTTCTCCATGCAGTAAGGTGAACGAACACTTTGCTAATGTTTCATTCAGCACTTTCCCCAGTTCCTGGTTTGTATGTTGTTTCTGTTGTATTACTTTCCATGTTTAGAATTTAAACATCTTTAATATAAATAAAATGTACTGCAAAGTTGTTAGCAATGATTTACTATCAATCTTAAATCTACCATTTTCTGGTGTAAAAAAGTTTTTCCCCAGGTTTCTTCTCCTCCTCCTCTCCCTGTTCTTCCTCCCCCTCCTTCATTGTATTTATTGAGCTTGGTCTCAGGCAGGAAACACACATATTAATGAGTCCCAGACCCTTCCTTGAACTCAAATGTCAGCTAAAAAAAAAGAGACAACTATAAAATGATAACAATCCCAATGGTAGATACACTTCTTTTGAATAGGAGAGGGATTGCTCAACAGTGTAATTATAAGTATTTTTAAATAAATGACTTTCCTTCTCCTTCCCCTCTCCTTCAGGACTTATGCTTTTCAGGGACTCAGAATCACCTGTGTCTTTCATGCTTTCCAGGTAGAACCAGTTCTGTGCAGATTTCAGGTGTGAGTGTCCCATTCCCATCTTCCCCAAGCTATTCCCCAACTTATCCGCACTGCTTTGAATTATATTTTCTCTCCAAGTGAACAAGCATAATAAATAGCTAACATATTGATGGCTAAGTTCCAGCCATTGTTTTACATATTTCAGGTCCATTCATCCTCATATATCCTTAAGAGGTAAGTTAGTGTTATTATCCCAGTTTACAGGTGAGAAAGCTCAGAATGGAGGAATGTAAAAATTCTCCCAGGGTCCGCCAGTAGAGCCTGGATTTGAACTGCTCCAGAAATCACACTTTTAATTAATGCACTATATGCCTTGCAAAGATTTGTAAACACTTCAACAGTGAATAACTTTCAAGATATGAAAAAATTCCACAAATTTCCTCAGCCTCTCTCAGATCTGGTGGGCCCCTACTGTAGGGATAGATTCAGGGCCCATGGCACTAACTCCTGCTGGGCCACAGGGCCAGCTCTGAGGGAGGCCTGCCTGAGACTGGAGCCCAGGGCTGGGGACTGGGGACTGGGGACTGGGGACTGGGGACTGGAGACTGGAGGCTGGAGGCTGGAGGCCGAAGGGCAGCCAGCCCAGGAGCTGACTCTGCATTCCTCATGTCCCCCCACCTTTTCTCTCCTAGCTGCTCCTACAGTGACTGTGTACCCTGCAAAGACGCAGCGCCTGCAGCACCACAACCTCCTGGTCTGCTCCGTGAATGGTTTCTACCCCAGTAACATTGAAGTCCAGTGGCTGCGGAATGGCCAGGAAGAGGAGGCTGGGGTCATCTCCACAGGCCTGATCCGGAATGGAGACTGGACCTTCCAGATCCTGGTGATGCTGGAAACCGTTCCCCAGAGTGGGGAGGTCTACACCTGCCAAGTGCGGCACCCGAGCCTGACGGGCCCTGTCACCATGGAATGGAGTGAGAAGTGTTCTGTCCTTACTCGGGCCTCACCCGCCATGGGGGGCTTTGCTCATCCCTGAGTGCCAGGGTTCTCCCCTCCCCACACCACATTTTAATTTGCTCATGCTCTCTCCTTCTGTACTGGTCACACGGGGTGGCCCTGTGACAATTTTTATAAATACTTAGTCGTTGGGGAAGCCGTTGTTCCTGGCAGTCAGAAGAGCAGTTGTCCTTGTTATGAACTTTTCCACGATGTCACAGATCATGTTCCTCCTTGGCCATGGGTACTGTCCCCTGCCTTGGCTGGGCTGGTGCTTCTGCACTGTTACTCTGACTTGTCCAATGAGATCTGAGCAAAGACACATCCTTTACAGCATAGGGACCTTCCTGACACAGGGAGAGTTCAGTCTCTGCTCTACTGTCCATTAGCTCTGTCGCCCTGAACAAGGACTCCACCTTATTGAGCCTCAGGCTCCACATCCATCAGATACTGAAATAGTGGCCTTACGTCGGGCTGAGGTGTTTCAATGAGTTCAATGCCTGAACCTCATGTCTCCTCAGTGTGATTTTTAAGTCTCTTTTCCAGAAATGGCCAGTTGTTCTGGTTCTAGGGAAGGCTTCTTCCCACTCTAAAGCCCTCAGTCCCAGAATGTCAATCAGAGAAGTTGGGTCTGGGATAAAAGTCACTAAAAGCAGCTTCTTTTCTCAGGGGCACAGTCTGAAGCTGCACAGAGCAAGACGCTGAGTGGAGTTGGAGGCTTCGTTCTGGGTCTGCTCTTCCTTGGGGCGGGGCTGTTCGTCTACTTCAGGAATCAGAAAGGTAAGGAACCTGTGGGCAGCTGAAGGTCCCCACAGACCGTACGGGGAAAGAAATATGACTTTGCTCAAGTTAGTTCTCTGTATATCAATGGCCCCATATAAAGCCTTTCTTTCCCTGGTTAATCTCAAATTTCCTGGAAACCCAGAAATAAATAGTTCATGGTTAGTTATGGTTGAAACAAGGAATTATAGCCTGTAGAGGTAAGAGAAGGGTTAACATGTATGGGCATTTGGGTCAAGATCCTGGAATAAATGAAGGAACAGACACCACGGTTAGTAAAATTACACTGGATTTGTGTGACTGAAGCTTTGTGGGTCACTGCTCTCAAATTCTGCTCTCCTCTCTACTCTGGGGGATCGTGGTGTTAGAGAAATGTCAGGTGGTCCAGGGCCGAGGACACTGTAATTGGGGACAGATTTACCTTTATATCTTTTAAGTCTATATCTTCCTTCTCTTTCCCAGGACACTCTGGACTTCAGCCAACAGGTAATGATCTGTAACTTTATTTTAGAGACATATTCATTTTCCCTAGAACAAAATGTAGAGGTGACAGAAATAATGGGAAAGCCTTTGGATCTGACTTCTGGTCAGCCAGTTTACACTAAACTTCTCACCACTTAATAAAAGGCCTGCTCTAAAGCAGCTTTGGCTCCCAGTGACCTGGGAACTTTTCTTCTTCTTACTTCAGAGCTGTAACAAGAGGCCCTGAGAGGGAGGGGGAAAGTTGCTTGTGGGCTAGGTCTGGAAACAGCCCTCTCCTCTGTCTGCAGGACTCCTGAGCTGAAGTGACAGTGGTGACACTGGTGACACTCAAGGAAGAAAGAACCTTCTGTCCCCTTCTTCACTTCTTCACAGCATGGGAAGCTTTCCTGCTTGGCTCTTACTCCACAAAGAGAGTGCTCCCTCAGGATCTGCTTTTGTCCTGGTTTGGTGACCCTGCAGATCACGTCTTCCCTTCCGGCTTCCTCAACGCACCCCGCCCCCCAGCCCTTGACCTGGAAGTCCCAGGATCGACCAACTGCACTGCCTTACTTACTTTTGTTCCTTCCCTGGTCCCTCTGTATTCAACCCTTACTGTCTCCCATGCACCTGAATTCACCCTCTGCCCACATTTCTTTATAAAATTTTCCCCAATTAAATATGGAGTGAAAATCATCTGCTTCATCTGGCTACACAGACAAGAAGTAGAAAGAAAAGAGAAAGAGAGGATTTCATCACAATACACTAATAATTTTCATTTATAGTCCTGAATTTTGGTCACATGGGGATCTGGAAGATTTCCTTGCTCCTTCCATGCTTTTTCATGAGTTTTCTGCATTCTGTGATTAAGTATCTTTTCCTGAGCTGGGAGAAAGCCTGCAATGAACCCATACATGGTGGTCCCCTACATCTTTGTTTCTCAAAGACAAACACATAAGTCCCTTTGCAGCCTGGGACACAGAAAGGGGACAATAAGTATAAGAAACGCAGGTCAGTTGTAAGGATGTGATGCATTTAAAATTTTTATAATCATGTTCTTCAGTCTCTTTTTCTCTAATTGTTTTTTAAAGAATCTAAACTTGGGTACTTCTTATAATTTTAAAAATTTTATTGAATTGAAAGAGAGAGAGAGAGAAAGATTTCTTGTTCCACTTATTTATGCATTCATTGGTTGCTTCTTGTATGTGCCCTGACCAGGGATAAAACTGGCAACCTTGGCGTATTGGGGCAACACTCCAGCCAACTGAGCTACATGGCCAGGAAAATCCTGGGTACTCCTTTTTTTAAAAGAAGAAAGATTTTACTTATTTATTTATTTATTTTTATTTAAGAGAGAGAGGAAGGGAGGGAAAAAGAGAGAGAGAAACATCAATCAGTTACCTGGCATGTGTCCTGACCGGGAATCAAACTCGTGACCTTTCAGTTTGCAGGCCGATGCCCAACCCACTGAGCCACATCAGTCAGGGCAAACCTGGGTACTTCCTGAAGTCCCTGTTTATTAGGCTAATGGTGGGCTTCAACACTTCAGTCTTTTTCTGTCTCATAAATAAAAATCAGTGCTGTGCTGACTCTCTGCCTTGAGGTGCACCCTCACTCATAAATAGGTCTTAGAGCAGGGATGTCAAACTCATTTTCACCAAGGGCCGCCATATTAGCCTCGAGGTTGCCTTCAAAGGGCCAAATGTAATTTCAATTCCTTAATAGTTAAGGAGTAGTTACATTTATACAGTCCTAAAATTATTTTGGCCCTTTGAAGGCAACCACAGGGCTGATGTGGCCCCAAGTGAAAATGAGTTTGACACTCCTGTTTAGAGGCTTCAGGACAAAGCACAACACTAGTGGAAAAGATGCACTTCTGAGGCCCTCCACGTTGTGTGACCAGGTCAGTGTCTGTCACAGGAAACTCCTGTGTGGATCTTAGCATAAATCAAACACAATGCTGGGAAGCAAGGGGGGAGTGTTTGAATCCACTGATGTACATCCAAACAATGAAGTACTCTGCACTGGAAGGAAAAATGAGAATAGTCTGCAATGGAATAATCTCCAGAATATGTTTGGAGCAAGGAACAGGGGTGTTTGCATAGTACACAGTCTATGTTTTTAATAAAGTAGAGGAGAATGGGAATCTATAGCTATAGCTGTTCTCTCTCCCTATGTTTGTAAATAGAAACAATGAAGAATTTTAAAAAATGGTTTTCTGTGGGGCACAATGAGCATTGAGAGACAAAAGTTAGACTTTTAAAATGTATCTTATTTGATAATTTTATCTCAAGGGCCATTAAAATATTGTATATAACAGAAAGTTTAAATCACAAGTTTAAAAAGTCCATGAAAACTGAAAACAAACTAACAATCGAAATAATCTTGACAAAAATGTATAATGAAAAATAAGCTAGAAAAATAAATCAAAACATCTTGATCCTTGCATAAAACATTGTGAAACTGTAATTGTAAATCAGTATTTGGTTCTACATTCCGCAGACTTCAATAATATGAGGGAGCTAGACAGGTTTCAGAGGACAGCTAATATGGTTAGAAGAGGGTGGGTTCTGCTCTTGTGTTTCATCTGAACAGTTAAAGTGTGAACCTAAAATCTAAAGAGCAGATAATTGATTCAGAAGTTTATTTCAAAGAAACAGTAATTTGAACACAATTTCTCTGTCAGAGATGACTATTTTATTTCCAAGCAAATTTCAAGATTATTTTATGCATATATTAATTATGTTGTGCATTAGTTGTGTGAAAGAGGTTATCATCCTGCCGGAATTTAATAAGCTGATAGTAACATCTGCAATATGCCTGCAGTTGAGATAAATTCTGTTTAAACCCAGGTTTACTCTCACTTTGTTCTCTGAGATGAAGAAGTGAGTTGTGTTATTTTATTTGAGACCCATGGTGTGAAATTATAGGTAGAATTAAAGTATATGGTATGCATATTTTAATGAAGATGCTTTCTGCTACTAGTAGGAAATCCAACCCAATTTGTTCTATTTTTCTTTAACATATTAGCTTACAGAGAAGGTAGACCCTAGGTGGGGCGTCTCCAGAGTTGACCAATTCATCAGGTCAGTAGCATTGCCAGTGAGCCTGGGACTTTTTACCTCATTCCTCTATTACACATCCCAGAGCTCCTAAGATGGTACAAGGATGCCTGTAGCAGCTTTAGGCTTCATATTCTCTCACAACAACTTCTAAAGGTAGAAAAGGAGAACTGTTTTCTTACAAGAAGTCTTCCCAGTGGACCCACTTTCCTCACATTAGGAGGATCCTGCGATTACAGCTGTTGACTCAGACAAACCACAGCTCACCCTTTGTGGGCTGGGCCCACCTCTCCTGATGCACATGGGGAGGAAGGAGCAAATTTATATATTTTTTTTGGAAAGAAAGAAATGGTAGATGGAGTAGGGAAGAATGATTTTAGGGTACAGAAGCTGTAGTTTCTGCACTATCGGGTTGTTTATATTTTTAAGTATTTCCTCCTAAAGGATGACAGATTCTTGATGGACAACAGCAACTCAAGGTTATGAGGTTTGTTTTTGTTAACACTGAGTATTAAATGTCAGACATACACCTAATTACAAAAAACAAACCAGTAAGCAAGATGATTAATTTGTTTTTAGAACTTATTAGGGTAATACTTAATTTTATGAAAATATATGTTTTCAATGGAAAATTTTCAAAAAAGACACATGAAATGACTAGCTTTTTAAGATGCTAAAACCTAATATACCTTTATTTTAATAAGCACTTTTCCTGTATTGATTAATTTTTCATTAAATATACCAGAATAACAGAGTCCTAAATTAGGTCTATAAACAGTTGAGGTTTAGTTTGGGGCTGGGATGTGGATAAAAGGCAGAAAACTGTACTTGAACAATTAAAATTTTTAGAAAAGAGATAATTTAAAATTATTGGCAAGATGAATTCCAAACTCATTTCTTTTAACAAAATGGATCCCTGATGAATAAAAATCACAGCACAAAAATAAAATAAAATTAATAGAGTAACAGTTATTGTTTCCATTACTATCATCATTGTTATAAATATGTTTGAAGATAAGAAGCCTTTCTAAACCCTGATGCATTACTGATGGGAGTGTATAATGTTATAACTACTTCAGAAAACACTTGAGAAATTTCTTAAAAAGTTAAACACACATTTCCCATATGAGTCAGCAATTTTCCTCTTTGGAATCAACTCAAGAGAAATAAGAGCATATATCATCACAAATATATATGTGCAAATGTTCATAGCAGCATTAGTCATAATAGCCCCAAACTGGAAATGATCCAAATTTCCATTACTTAGTGAATGCATAAACAAAATGTACTATACTCATATAATGAAATACTCTTTAGCAATACAAAGAAAGGAACAACTGAAAAACATATAAAGAAAATGATGATACATGCTACAAAATGGATGAACTTCAGAAACATTATAAATGTTTTTCTAAATGAAAGAAGCCAGGCACAAAGGCTACATGTCCTATGATTCCATTTACATGAAATATCTGCAAAAACCAATTTGTCGGTTCAGAAATCAAATCAGTGTGAGCCTTGGAATGGGGGTGGGGGCTAACTGTAAATAAGGAACTTTCAGGGGTGGTAGATACGTTCTAAAACTGGACTGTGGTGATGGTTGTATACATCTATAAATTTACTAAAATCATTGGGTTATTTTTAATCCTCACCCAAGGATATGTTTATTGATTTTATAGAGGGGGTAGAAACATTGATGTGAGAGAGAAACATCAATTGGTTGGTTGCCTCCCACCTGGACCAGGGACCAAGCCCATAAGCTAGGTATGTGCCCTGACCAGGGATAGAACCTGCAACCTTTTGGTGAATGGGACACTGCTCCAACCAACTGAGCCACCCTGCCAGGGCCTAAAATCATTGAATTTTATACATATGGTGAGTTTTGTGTTATACAAATTGTACCTTAATTAACCTGTTAAAAACAAACTTTTTAAAAAAGAAGCCTTTGTAAGTAATTAAAAATCCCAAAGACATACCTAAAAAATATATTTGAATAGAAAATTTCTTTGCATGTAAAAATAAAACTAAACTATGTAAAACTCAGGATAAAAATGCGACATGCAAGGTAGACAGTGGGTCTTTTTACTCTATAAAATTCCCAACAAGTCAATAAATAAATTAGCAAAACCCAACAAAATACATATACACTATTTACAGAAGAAAATATAGCAATGGCCAATAGACATAAAATATTTATCGAATCTCATATGAAATAATATGAAAAATGCAAATTCAAATAATGGGATTAAATATTTTACCTCCAAATTGGCAAATATAGTTTGTTACTTTAAGTCATGGATTGGTAAGAGTCTGTGGGGATGGATTCCCTCAGACACTGACTGCTGTGAGGGTCCTGCGTGGGTGGCAGCTTGGCAGTGACTATTATGATTACAAATGCAAATGCTACTTGACTAACAACAATGAACATCCATTTTAGATATCAATTAAAGAAATAATACTACATGAGCCCAAGCAGACATAAAATTCGATTTTTTTTGCACCAGGGTTTGGAATAATAAAAACATTTTCTAATTCTAAAATAAAAACTAGTAAGTCTGTCTTGACTTGTACATTGACAGACAGTAAAAATACATGAAAAGACTGCATGCTGCAAGATGGTGCTTAGGCATCGCACCTGGTGATATGAGCATAGATTGGCACACCCCTCCCGATAGTTTGGATCATCTAATACCTCCATCCCAGGGGGTTACAGTCTATAAATTCTCACATACATGCCCAAGATGACATATAAACATGTAATAGAAAAGGAAAAAAACAGTCTGAATTTTCAGATGAAGAACAGATAAATTGTGGTGTAGTCAATGCATAAGAACAATATGCAGGGCTTTAAATAAATTTACTAGCACTATCAACATGGTTAGGAAAAAATAAATCATAGTGCCAGTTAGGACCATCACTGCCACCATAAGAACAAGAAAAAATGTATAAACTACATGGGTAAACTGGAAAATATTATTTTTAAAGACTTAAAAAAGGTACAGATGCAAAGAAGTCTAACAATGCCAAATTCTGGAGTTGGACACCTTCTGCTTAGGTGAGCAGAGAGAAGTGCCCACTCTCGTCTCCTGGGTCACCTGCTGAACATCAGCATGGTGGACATTGGGCCTGGCACAGAAAGGGAGATGATGGGTAAGGAGAAACCAGTGAGTTTAATAATCCTGTGGGCGTGAGACGGATTGGAGTCTATGAGCTGTAAGGTATATATGCTGTTTTCCCTGACAGCTAATTCTCCTCCCAGAACTGTCGCTGTGTCTGTGGTAGTGGTGTGGGGACTTAGGAGGTAAATAGAAGGCAGAAAATTTTCTTTATGGTCTTCTGCAAATAAGCATCAGTAAGGAAACCAAAGATACAAACAATAATTTCAATCATCTTGACCTAGTTAACATTTAAAATTAACAGTGTACATTGACCGTACCCAGTAACTACAGGATAAATATTTCTTTAAATTTCACAAGGAATATCCATGAAATAGACCATATATTATGGCCATAAAACAAGTCTCAAGAAATTTCACAGGAATCACACAGTATGTATTATTTTAACACAATCTTATTAAATTACAAATCAGTAACATTGAGGCAACATCTAACTTTTTGAAATTGAAATAATATACATCTAAATAATCTGTGGCTTATCAAAGAGCAATCAGATGAGGAACTAAGTATTTTAAAATAAGCAAATATTATAATAGATTTTCAAAATTTGTGATATGAAACCAAAGCGGTTCCTAGAGAGAAACTTATAGATTTAAATGTTTATAATATAAATGGAGAAATATATAGAAATTAGGGATCTAAACTTTAACTTAAGAATCTAGGAAAAATGAATTTAATAAAAAGAAAAAAAAGAAAGAAAAGAAGTACTAAGGGTAAGAGAGGAAATTAATGCAATTGAAAATAGATCTCCAAAATATATAAAGAACTCACATGACTCCGCTCCAGGAAGACAAACAATCCAATTAAAAATGGGCAAAGGAACTGAACAGACACTTCTCCAAGGAGGACACACAGAGGGCCCAGAGACATATGAAAGGATGCTCAGCATCACTAGCCATCAGAGAGATGCAGATTAAAACCACAATGAGATACCACTTCACACCAGTCAGAATGGCCAGCATAAACAAATCAACAAACAACCAGTGCTGATGAAGTGGTGGAGAAAAAGGAACTCTAGTACACTGTTGGAGGGAATGCAGACTGGTGAAGCCACTGTGGAAAACAGTACGGAATTTCCTCAAAAAACTAAAAATGGAACTGCCTTTTGACCTAGCAATTCCACTGCTGGGATTATACCCCAAGAATCCTGAAACACCAATTCAAAAGATCCTATGCAACCCAATGTTCATAGCAGCACAATTTACAATAGCCAAGTGTTGGAAGCAACCTAAGTGCCCATCAGTAAATGAGTAGGTCAAAAAGCTATGGTACATTTACACAACGGAGTACTACATAGTAAAAAAAAAAAGAAGGAACTCCTGCCCTTTGTGACAGCATGGATGGATCTGGAGAGCATTACGCTAAATGAAATAAGCCAGGCAGTAAAAGACAAATACCACATGATGTCGCCTATACGTGGAATTAATTTTTCTTGATGATTTGAGTAGACAGTACATTTTCTCAAGTGAACATTCAAATGACTTATTAGCATTCATTGAAAAAAACATGTTTCTCTTACTGCACTGAGGTGTCACCAGCAACCAGAGCATTGTATTTAGAGAGGATCTGTTTCTAGAATTTCTATTTTGTTCTGTTGTCTAGTTTGTCTACTTTTGAGGCTACTCTACACTGTGGTAATTAGTGTACCACAAGATTTTAACTAATATAATCAATACCAATAGCATTAATTAACATTATTTTGTTATCTTGTAGTGAATTTCTTCCAGTTTTGTTCTTATTTTTCAGATTTCCTTGGCTAATTTAAGGCTTCAGTATTACTCATGAATATGAATTTTAAATTTAGTTTCATAGTCCTTGCACACCAGTAACCAAAAACAAACCAGAAGAAACAATACAAGACAAACAAGCAAACAAAAATTCTTGCTTGTTAGTTCATGTTATTCATTAGATTCCACATATGAGTGAAATCATATGGTATTTGTCTTTCTCTGACTGGCTTATTTCACTTAGCATAATGTTCTCCAGGTCCATCCATGCTGTCACAAAGAGTAAGATTTCCTTCTTTTTATGGCTGAGTAGTATTCCATTGTGCAAATATACCACTAATGAACACAATGAACTAACAAGCAAAATGAGACATACTCATAGATAGGAGCAGGCTGACAGCAGTCTAGGGGGCATTGAGGGGTGGGGTGGGGGGATGGAGAGATTGAACAAAAAAGAAAAAGAGAAAATAAAATGTAGACACAGACAACAGTGTGGTGATTGGGGGAGGGGATTGGGGGAAATGGAAGAGGGTGTAGGGAGATTACATGGTGATGGACAGAGACTTGACTTGAGGTAGTGAACAGACAATACAGTGTACCAATGATGTACTATAGAATTGTACACCTGAAACCTGTATAATTTTGTTAACTGGTGTCATCCTAATAAATTCAATAAAAAGGGAAAAATTCTTGCCATGATTATCAATGATATTTTTACTAATTATAGATCAATTTGGAGAGAACTTCAAAATATGTACTCTTATAATCTCCAAATTGTGTATTTATGTATGTATGTATGTATGTATTTATTTATTTATTTATTTATTTATTTTAGACAGAGGGGAAGGGGTGGAGAAAGAGAGGGAGAAAAACATCAATGTGTGGTTGCCTCTTGCACACCCCCTACTGGGAGACCTGGTCTGCAACCCAGGAGTATGCCCTCACTGGGAATTGAACTAGCGACCCTTTGGTTTGCAGGCCCATGCTCAATCCACTGAGCTACACCAGCCAGGGCCAAAGTATTTATTCTTGTTATTTTTGTAAGTGCATTAATTTCTCCCAGTGATGTCATCTAGCTTTCAGTATAGAATCTTGTTCATCTGTAGTTAGATTTATTTCTAGATGTTTGATATTTTTGATGCTATTGTGAATGGTAACATTTTCTTGATTTTGGTTTTTATTTGTTTCTGGTAGAGCAGTATAAAAGGAAAGCTCATTCAGTCAGCCTTCTGAATAGAGAATAATCCAGTTCTCTCCTACTATGTCTTTCTTCCCTATATGTCTTTGTTACTACTCACAGAGCAGTACTTTGGACACTGCTTTACTTTACTTTGGACACTTCTGGTCATCAAATGTCTGGAGGTTTTTCCTCATAACAAGTTATTCTCTGTGACACCAGCTGGGTGACCTACAATTTAATTCAATTTTAATGGTATCAACCTGAGGAGAGTGTCATATCCCATGGATTAAGGGCTTGGTCCCAAAAGACTGCTCCCTCCCCTACACACACACTTCAGCTGCAAGCCCAACCAGTCATACATCAAAGGTTTCAATGATTTCTTCTTGATTGATTTGCTAGCGTGGCTCACAGAACTCAGGGAAGCAGTTACTTAGTTTATTGGTTTGTTAAAGGATATGATAAGAGATACAGATGAAGTGATACATAAGGTGAGGACTGGGCAAGTACTGAGTGCCAGAGTTTCTGTCCCTGGAGTTGGGCTGTGTCACTCTCCCAGTACAGATGTGTGCACCAACCTGGAAGCTCCCTGAATACCCTACTATTAGGAATTTATGGAGGCTTTCTTACATAGACATGATCAATTATTAAGTCCATTTCCAGCCCTTCTTCCCTCTCTGGAGTATGGTGGTGAGACTGAAAATTCCAAGCTTTTCACCATGGCTTGGTCTTTCTGGTGACCCAAACCCACCCAGAAGCCAGCCATCCAGGACCCCCCAGAGTAGCCACATTAGAACAAAAGATGCTTCTAGTGCTCTTATCACTTAGAAATCTGCAGGGCTTCAGGAGACCCATGTCAGGGACAGGGTCAGGTAAATATGAGCAATTGCATCAAAAAAATAAAATGCATAGGAATAAATGTAACCAAAGTGTTGAAAGATCTGTACACTGAAAACATAAGATATTGATGGGAAAAATTGAAGAAGGTACAAATAAATGGAAAAATATTCTATGCTCATGGATTGAAAGCATTAATATTGTTAAAAATGTTCATATTACCCGAAGCAATCTACAGATTCAATGCAATCCCTAACAAAATTCCAATGGCTTTTTATACAGAAATAGAACAAACTAAAAATTTGTATGAAACAACAAAAGCCCAAATAGCTAAAACAATCCTGATAAAGAAGAACAAAACTGGAGGCATTATGCTCCCTGATTTCAAACTATATGACAAAGCTATAGTAATCAATTTATGTGATATTGACATAAAAGCAGACACATAGACCAATGGAATAGAGTAGACAGCCCAGAAAAACACCTAAAAATATATGATCAATTTATGACAAAGAAGAAAGAATATACAGTGGGATAAAGACAGTCTCTTCAATGAAGAGTGTTGGGAAAACTAGACAGTTACATGCAAAACAATGAAATTCAACCAATGTCTTAGAACATACATAAAAATTAACTCAAAATAAATTAAAAACTTGAATGTAAGATCTGAAACTATCAAGCTCCTAGAAGAAAATGTTACCAGACAGGGACTGCCCTCAGGCCGGCCCATAGTGTGTGGGTTCTGGACTTCATAAAGGAAAGCTTTCACAACAAGAGTCCAGGTGATTTTGGGAGTACATTTATTAAAACTGGGGATGGTGAAACAAAGGACAGGGTAGAAGAAGTGACAGGAGAAAGCCTAGGCAGTGCTTTGCTTTGGCTCCCCAGAAATGTTATAGGAAAGCAGTGAGCCAAGGCAGGGCTTCTGTTAGCTCCCTGGGAAGTGAAGGTCACAGGGACAGAAGGGAGCCAAGGCAGGGATGCTTTAGCCCACTGGGAAGTCAGAGAAAAAGGGGGGCCTTGGAGACAGGGTCAGGGAGTAAGTCGAGGATGAGCTGCCACTGCCCACTTCTCCCCTGGCTGCAACTCTCATGGGGATCCTCAGAGTTTAGGAAGAAATATAAAGGTCATGCTTAGGAAGGGGCATGGTTGTGCTCTAAAGCGATCCCACACCCAGTCTTTGTCTTGAGGTTTTTATCTCTCTTCTGTGGGTAAGAATTTTAGGAGATGGTTTCAGCCAAATATTCATCAGCTTTCCAGGTGCATTTTCAATATGCTGATGCATTAAAATGAGTATGCGGGGGTGTTGGGATTATTCTTTGTCTGATCTACTGCTTTACTTTTATCTTGGGTCTGCTGGCTTTAATGGGGTTTTGTTATTTGTTCCTCTGACTTCATCCATCCTTGGGTTTAGCTGGCACAAAAGGCATTAATTGGGTCTCTGTTCTCTATCTCCCCGACCAGGGAGATTTAAGGTATGTATTCTCTGGTTAGGGAGTAGAGGTATAAACCAGTTTCTCTCAAGTGTCCTTGGTTAGGGGAGATAAGGTCTTGAGATTCACCAGCTGGCTGTAAGTTGTTCAAATTGTTTGGCCTGTTTAATTTTCTTGTTTCAATCTCCCTATTGCACTTGCCCAGGAATTTTCCTAGCTTCTCACTATCCTGTCACAAAAACATAGGCAGTTAGCTCCTTGACAGCAGTCTTGGTGATGATTTTTGAATCTGACAGCAAAAGCAAAGGTAACAAAAACAGAAAATGTGGGACTACATTACACTAAAAAGCTTCTGTACGGCAAAGAAAATCATCAACAAAGTGAACACAACCTACTGAATGTGAGAAAATCTACAAATTATGTATCTGATAAGGGTTAATATCTAGAATATATAAAAACTCATATAATTCAATAGCAAAAAAAAGCCCCAAACAATCTCATTAAAAGTAGGCAGAAAACCTGAATGAATATTTTATAAAGTAGACATATGATGGTGAAGAGATTAAAACCACAATGAGATACCACTTTACATCAGTATGAATGGCTACTGTCAAAAAGTCAACCAATAACAAGTGTTGGCTAAGACATGAAGAAAAGGAAACCCTTGTGAACTGTTAGTAGGAATCCAAATTGGTGCTACCACTATGGAAAACAGTATGGAGTTTCCTCGAAACATTAAAGACAGAACTACCATATGATCTAGCAATTCCACTTCTGGGTATTTATTTGAAGAAAACAAAAATACTAATGTGAACAGGTATATGCATCCTGTGTTTACTGCAGCATTATTTACAATAGCTACAAAATGAAAACAACCTAGGTGTCTATTGACAGATAAGTGGATAATGAAAATGGATAATTATAATGAAATCAACCACAAATGACCAGTTTCAAAAATGGAAATCTTGTCATTTGTGATGACATGGATGGAGCTAGAAGGTATTATACTAAGTGAAATAAGTCAAAAACAAATATCATATGATTTCACATGTATGGAATCTAAAAAACAAAAATAAGTAAACAAACAAAACAGAAAAAACTCATATGTGAGTTTTTTATTTTTGAGAACTGATGGTTGCCAGATAGGAGGGGTGTTGGGAATATGGATGAAAAAGGAAAAAGAGATTAAAAAGTACAAATTGCCAGTTAAATAATAAATAAGTCATAAGGATGTAAGTATAGCACAGGGAATATAGTAAAAAATATCATGATAAATTTGGTGACAGATGGTTTACTAGCCATATTGTGGTGATCACATTGTAAGGTATATAAATGTAGAATCACTGTGTTGTACATCTGAAACATATAATATTGCATGCCAACTATATTTTAATTAAAAAATAAAAGGCTGTTCTTTGAAAAGGTTAAAGGAATTGACAAGCTTTTAGGAAGAGAGACAAAGAAAAGAAAAATAAGAACATGCAAATTACCAGTTTCAAGAATAAAACAGAGGATATCATTTCAGACAATTCATGTATTTATAGGACATGAGGGAATACTAAAAACAACTTTACACATAAATTTGAGAACTTGGGTGAAAATACCTAATTTCTCAAAAATAAAAAATTAGTACAACTAACTCAATATAAATAGGTAAACTGAATATCTCTATAACTTTAAAATTTTTGATTCATAATTGGAAGACTAATGAAAGAGAAATTTCAAGACCCAGATGATTTCACTGGAGAAATCTATCAAACATTTTAAATGGAATTAACAAGTCTCCAAAATTCCTCCAAAAAATAGAGAATGAAGGAATACATCCCATCATATTTTACAAAGTCAGCATTTCCTGATACCAAAAGCAGACAAAGACAGTACAACAAAATAACATTAAAGAAGAATACACCTGAATGACTATAGATGCAAAACTCCTTAAGAAAATATTAGCAAAAAAACTCAGCAGAATTTCAAAAGAATTATACAGTATTTCAAAGTGGGGAAGTTCCGGCCAAGATGGAGATGTAGGTAGAAACCCTTTGCTTAATCACACAACCGAAGAAGGATAACAACCAATCTAAAATTAATAAACAACCAGAAGTGCCAGAAAATCAAACTGCATGGAACTCTGAAAACCAAGGAATTAAAGAAAAAGTAAAACAGAACAACCACACCAGTAAGAACCCATGGTGGACCACACGGGCAGGGATGGCTGAAGGTGAAACTGAGACTCAGAGCTGGCTATGGACTATGGAGGTTTCCATGGTGGGAGAAACTCCCAGTCTCACAGGAGAGTTCATTGAAAAGCGGGGCTAAAGTGGAGCAAGCAAGCAGCATTGTTCCCTCTCTGGCCCCTCCCCCACAGGCAGCGCAGCAGCACAGCAAGGAGGGTTGCCCTGCCCAGATGAATACCTAAGGCCCCGCCCCCTTACAACTTACCAGGTGCACCAAGACAAAGAAATATGGCCCAAATGAAAGAACAGAGCAAAACTTCAGAAAGAGAGCTAAATGATGAGGAGATAGCCAACCTCTCTGATGGAGAATTTAAAGCCCTGGTAATCAAAATGCTCACAAAACTAATTGAGCTTGGTCAAAAAATAAAAAAAACAAATGAAAGATACCCAAAATGAAATAAAGCAAAGTATTCAGGTAACCAACAGTGACAGGAAGAAAACCAGGAGCCAAAGCAACGATTTGGAACAAAAGGAAAAAATAAACATCCAATCAGAACAGAATGAAGAAATAATAATTTCGGCCAAGATGGAGGTGTAGGTAGACACACTGTGCTTCCTCACACAACCAATGTAAGGACAATGAAAATTTAGAAATAAAAAAACAACCAGTACTGACAGAAAATTGAACTGTATAGAAGTCCGACAACCAAGAAGTTAAAATAGACACGTTCATCCAGACCGGTAGGAGGGGTGGAGTCAGGCAGCCAGGTGGAGAGGGGTTGCAGCAATAAAAGCTGTGGCTAGAGGACCCTGGGTGCAGGGTGGCAGTAGGCAAACCCAGCGAGACGGCGGACTGTGGACGGGCGCAGCACGCAAGGTGGCTGGTTGGACCAGGCGGTCCCACATTAATGCACTGATAAACCAGGAAAAACTGGACAGTGAGACAGACCATGCAACTCAGTGCTTCAGCAAGGGGATATAAAGCCTTAAAACACCAATTGAAAACACCTGTGGGGGATAAGGTGCTGGGAGAGACTCCCAGCCTCACAGGAGAGTTTATTGGAGAGACCCACAGGGTACTAGAACATACACAAGCCCACCCACATGGAAAGCTGAACCAGAAGGGCCCAGTTTGCTTGGGGGAAGCAGTGGAAGGGACTGAAGTCTAGGAGAGCAGAGCAAGCGCCATTGTTCCCTCTCAGACTCCTCCCCCACAAACAGCGTCACAATGCAGTGACATAGGTTGCCCCGCCCTGGTGAATACCTAAGGCTCCACCCCTCATATGTAACAGGCTCATCAAGACAAAAAAAAAAAAATGGCCCAAACAAACGAACAGATCAAAGCTCCAGAAAAAATACAACTAAGAGACAAAGAGATAGCCAACCTTTCAGATGCACAGTTCAAGGCACTGGTGATCAGGATGCTCACAGAATTGGTTGAATTTGCTTGCAAGTTAGATGAAAAAATGAAGGCTACGCTTGATGAAATAAAGGAAAATGCACAAGGAAGCAGTAGTGATGGGAATAAAACTGGGACTCAAATCAATGGAGTGGACCAGAAGGAAGAAAGAAACAACCAAATAGAAAAGAATGAAGAAATGGGTATTAAAAAAATGAGGAGAGGCTTAGGAACCTCCAGGACATCTTGAAACGTTCCAACATCCGAATTATAGGGGTACCAGAAGGAGAAGAGGAAAAACAACAAGTGGAAACCTTATTTGAACAAATAATAAAGGAGAACTTCCCCAATCTGGCAAAGGAAATAGACTTCCAGGAAGTCCAGGAAGCTCAGAGAGTCCCAAAGAAGTTGGACCCAAGGAGGAACACACC
>CM052541.1:95581465-95599745 GCA_028533065.1 Trachops cirrhosus
TAGGTTACTGTCCTCTTATCTCTTCCTGCTTCTAAGATTCTCTCCTTCATTTTTACCTTGCCTAATGTAATTCTGATGTGCCTTGGTGTGTTCCTCCTTGGGTCCAACTTCTTTGGGACTCTCTGAGCTTCCTGGACTTCCTAGAATTCTATTTCCTTTGCCAGATTGGGGAAGTTCTCCTTTATTATTTGTTCAAATAACTTTTCCACTTGTTACTCTTCCTCTTACCCTTCTGGTACCCCTATAATTCGGATGTTGGAATGTTTAAAGATGTCCCAGAGGTTCCTGAACCTCTCCTTATTTTTCAAATTCTTATTTCTTCATTCTTTTCTGGCTGTATGTTTTTTTCTTCCTTCTGGTCCACTCCATTAATGTGAAACCCATCTTTCATTCCATCACTATTGGTTCCCTGAGCATTTTTCTTCATTAAACTTATTACAGCCTTCAGTTTTTCATCTAGTTTGTGACCAAAATCAACCAATTCTGTGAGCATCCTGATCACCAGTGCTTTGAACTGTGCATCTGATAGGTTGGCTATCTCTCGGTCGCTTAAAAGTACTGGTTGTGGGGCTTTCAATTCTGTTTGAGCCATCTTTTTATTTCCTTTGTACTGGTTATGCCTGTTACGTATGAGGGGTGGAGCCTCAGGTGTTCTCCAGGGCGGGGCAAGGCAGTCACAGGGTTGTGACGTTGTATGGGGGTGCGGGGTCCAAGAAGGAACAATGGTGCTTGCTTGGCACTCCGTTGGCCTTCAGTCCCTTCCACCACTTCCCCTGAGCCAACTTTGCCCCTTTGGTGCCAATTCCCGTGTGGGTGGGCTTGTGCACCACGTGGGACTTTCTAATGACCTCTCCTGTGAGGTTGGGAGTCTCTCCCTGTGGCTTGACCCCCACAGGTGTTTTCAATCAGTGCCCCGAGGTTCTATTTCCCAGCCCTGGGATCCTGGGTTGGGCCCAGTGCCTTGCTTCACAATCGCCGCATCGCTGGGTCTGCTGGTTGCCACCCCTCGGCCAGGGTTTGCCAGCTGCCACTCGCAAGCTCAGGGTCTGCTTGCCATGGTCTTGCACACCCCAGATGCCTTACGTTCCTGGTCCCAACGCTCTCTGCTCTCTGCTCCTGGACCTGCCCATGGCTGCCCGACTCCACCCCTCCTACAGGTCTGGATGAACTTGTCTATTTTAACTCCTTGATTGTCCGACTTCCATACAGTTCAATTTTCCGTCAGTTTTGGTTGTTATTCTGCTTCTAAATTGTTGTCCCTATCTTGGTTGTTCGAGGAGGCACAGTGTGTCTACCTATGCCTCCATCTTGGCTGGAAGTTGTGTGGTCTCTTTAATGTATGGATGGATTAAGTTTGCTAATACTGTTGGAGAATTTTCATTTCTATGTTCATCAGGGATATTGGCCTATGACTGTTTTGTAGTTTTTGTCTTCTGTTGGCATCAGGTTAATCCTTGCCTCATAAAATGAGTTTGGGAGCCTTCTTTCCTCTTCAATTTTTTGGGGCAGTATGAGAGGGACAGGTATTAATTATTTTTTGCATGTTTGGTAAAATTTGCCTGTAAAGTCCTCTCATCCCAAACTCTTTTTTTTGGTGGGGGGAGTGAGATTTTTGATTACTGATTTGCTTTTGTTAGTAGTTAACAGTTTGTTGAGATTTCCTGTTTCTTCCTGGCTTGTATTGGAAGATTGTATGATCCTAGGAAATTATCCATTTCTTCCCGGTTGTCCAATTTGTTGGCATGTATTGTTCATAGCATTTTCTTATAATCCTTTGTTTTTCTGTGGTATCAGCAGTCATCTCTCCTGTTTCATTTCTGATTTTATTTATTTGTGCCCTCTCTTTCTTCTTTATGAACTTTGCTAAAGGTTTATCAATTTTGTTTATCTTTTTTAAACATGTTCTTGGTTGCATTGATTTTTTTCTTGTTATTTTAACTCCATTTCACTTATTTCCACTATGATCTTTAGTATTTTCTTAAATCTACTCACATTGGGCTTTGTTTGCTGTTCCTTTTCTAATTCCTTTAGGTGCAAAGTTCAGGTTTCTTATTAAAATTTTTCTTGTTTCTTGAGGTAAGCCTGTGTTGCTCTAGGTTTTCTTAGAACTGCTTCTGCTGCTTCCCACAGATCTGGGGGCACTGTGTTTGCACTTTCAGTTGTCTTCTGGTGTCTTTATTTCTTCCTCAGTCTCATTGGTGACTCACTCATAGCTTAGAAGCAGGTTATATAACCTCCATGTGTTTGTGTGTTTTCAGTTTCTTCTCAGTTAATTTCTAGTTTCATGCCATTGTGATCAGAGAAGGTGTTTTACATAATTTCAACCTTAAATTTACTGTCTTGTTTTTGTCACCTCACATGTGGTCAATGCTGGAAAATGCACTTGATAAGAATGTATATTCTGCTGCTTTCGGGTGGAATGTTCCAAAAATATGTATTAAACTCATCTGGTGTAGTATTCGTTTAAGGCCAGTTTTCTTATTGATTTTATCACTGATGTCACTGGGGTTTTGAAGTCCCTTATTATTGTGTTATTGCTGTTCTTTCCCTTTATGTCTGTCAACATTTGTTTTATATATTTAGCTGCTCTTACACTGGTTGTACATGTTTACACATGTTATATCCTCTTGTTGGATTGATCCCTTTACCATCATGAAACATTCTTCTTTGTCTATCATTATAACATTTATTTCAAAGTCTGCTTTTCCTGAAATGAGTATTGCTCCCCAGCTTTGTTTGTTTGTTTGATTCCATTAGTGCAAAATTTCTTTTCCATCCCTTTCCTCTCAGTCTGTCTTTCCAACTACAGTGCATGTCTTATGGGCAGTGTATGTGCCAGTATTGGGTTTGTTTTTAAATCCATTCAGCCACCTCCTGTCTTTTGATTAAAGCAATTATTCTATTTGTATTTAAAGTAATTATTGATAGGTATGTAGTTATTGGCCTATTAGTAACTGGTTTTAATTATTTTGTAGTTTTTTTTGTTTCTCTTGCTCTTTTCTCCTGTATTTTGATGACTTTTCTATAATGTTGCATTTAGATTCCTTTTAATTTATTTTTTGTATGCCTCCAACAGATTTTTGGTTTGTGGTCACCATGTGCTTTATACAAACCAAGCTATATTTATAGCAGTCTATCTTAAGTTGATGGTTTCTTAGGCTTGAACACATTCTAAAATCACTATAATGTTTACTCACATCCTCCATGTTTATATTTGTATCATTGTTTTTTTTTTACTTATTTTGTGTGTGTGGTTGTGTTTATTCTGTAAGTTATTATTGTAATTACACATATTATATCTATGTTTGTCTTTTAACATTTGCACTGGCTTCATAATTGGTCAGTCCTTTGCTTTTACTGTTTACCTTTTTCAATGAAATTGGTTTCTTATTCTGTATTTTCTCATTCATATTTTTTATCTTTTCTACCTAAAGAACTCCTTTTAACATTTCTAGTAATATTAGTTTAGTGGTGATACAGTTTGTTAGCTTTTCATATATGGGAAATTTTTATCTTTCTTTCGATTGTAAGTGATCGCTTTGCTGGGTAGAGTAGTCTTGGTTGTAGGTCCTTGCCTTTTATTGCTTGAATATTTTGTGCCAATTCCTTTTGACCTGAAAAGTTTCTGCTGAGAAGTCAGCTGATAGTTTTAAGGGAATGCCCTTGTATGTGACTAACTGCTTTTCTGTTGCTGTTTTTAGGATTCTCTCTTTCTTTTTAAACTTTGGTATTTTAATTATGATGTGTCTTGGTGTGGGCCCCTTTGGGTTTATATTGTTTGGGTGTCTCTGTGTTTCCTGGACTGATAGGTCTATTTCCTTCACCAAGTTAGGGATATTTTCAATTGTTATTTCTTTAAATAGAGTTTCAACCTGTTTATCTCTTTTTTTTTTATTTCTAGGATCCATATGATGCAAATGTTGTTACAACTGATGTTGTCCCAGTGCTCTTATATGTTTTTCTAAGTTTTTTTATTTTTCTTTTCTTTTTTACTGTTCTGACTGGGTATTTTCACTACCTGTCTTTCAGAATGCTATTTGATCCTCTGCTTCATCTAATCTACTGTTGATTCCCTCTTGTGCATTCTTCCATTCTGATTTTATGTTTTCTTTTTTCTTTGTTTTCAACCTCTTTGTTGACGTTCTCGCTGAGTCCTTTTATTTTAGTTCCAACTTCATTGAGCATCTTTATGACCAGTGTTGTGAGCTCTGTGTGGTACATTGCTACGTATACGATACATTTGTTCTGGAGCGTTGTCTCATTCTTCCATTAAGGACATTTTTCTTTGTCTTCTCATTTTTTCTGACAGTCTGTGCTTATTTGTATGTATTAGGTAGATCTGCTGTCTCTTTGTAGACAGAGTGGCTTTATATAGAGGTGTGCTGTGGGTCCCAGTGGCACAGTGTCCCTGGTCACCTGATCTAGGTGCTCCAGGGGTGTCACTGTGTGGGTTGTGTGTGCTCTCCCGTTGCAGTCGCAACTCTACTGTTTGGCACATTAGGGGATGGAGTTGACCCTCGGGCTGGCTGTGACTAGTAGAGAGGCTATTGTGTTGATTCCATGGAGGAGGAGTCACATTAGCGGGGCTCTCGTGCAAGCTGGCTTGGTGCTTCGGGTGTGTCATTTATGGAGCTGGTTGGGTGTTCCTCAGGTGTGGTTTCAAGCCAGTCACTGGGTGTTGTTGGTTTGGGTCCTCTTGAGAGGGGCTACAAAGTGATCTATGTTGGGTTGCAGCTTGTTCTGGGCTTGGAGAGCTGAGGGGGCACTGTGCTGTAAATGAGGCTGGCAGCCACTTTTCCTGTGCTTGGGGCTCTTTGGTGAACTCCACCTTGTTAGCTGAGGTCATCGCCTTTTGTGTTGTACTTGTGGCCACTTAATTGAGGGTATATTACAGGTCAAGACTGGCAGCCACTTATGCCAGACCTGACCCCAAATGACCCCAAACAGACTGACAGCTGACTAATGGGAGTTACATGGAAGTTGAGACCTATCACCACTTGTCTGGGATTGGGGAACTTAGGAAGAACTACAAGGTACACTGAGACTCATTGCTATTCATTTAGGCTTTGTGGACCTTAGAGAGATTTGGGGACAGTCCACAGCACAAGCTGAAGCAGGCTGCTTGCTTAGAGGAGCCACTGGAAGAGGCTTGGGCCAGGCACATGAGGCCAGGCTGTGTGTGGCAGGGATCAGGGAATCACCACGGTGGGGCAAACAACATAGACTGGGTTAATGGAGGGCATCGGTTTGGTGCCCAGCTGTGTAGGTCCCACTGGGTAGAAGGAGTGCTCGATAAAGGAACAATAGTATCTGCCAGCGATTGTGTCCCTGAGAGCACTGTCCTGTCCCTTCAGCCTTCACCCTGAAGTTAGTCAATTCAGTTCTTCCCCTTGTATCTCTGGCACTTTTCAAGCTGCTGTCCCTGCACTGGAGCTTAAGGCATGTAATCTGTGAGCAAGTGACACCTTCAATGTCTTGGTCGCCGGCAGCCCTTTGTCTCTATGGGATGCAATCCCTGCAGGTTTTCACAATCAGATGTTATGGGGACATTGCTTCCCGGCACTGGAGCCATGGGCTGGGGATCCCGGTGTTGACTTGGGGGGACCCCTGCAGCTGAATCTTAACCATCACACCATGGGTGTGGGACCAGCCCATTCTGCATCTCTGCCCCTCATACCATTCCGACCTGGCTTCTCCTTTAAATTCTCAGTTATAGGGTTTCCGTTTTTCTAGTCTTCATTGACCCTCAGTAATGGCTGTTCTAAAATTTAGTTGTAATTTGGAAGTGGTCCTCGGAGGAGGTGAGCTCTCAGCTTTCCTACTCTGCCATCTGCACTGGAAGTCATGAATGCAAAATTGTATGCTACACTAGAAAAGAGATGGTCTTTTTTCCTAAAAAACTGAATGTGTATTTACCATATGATCCAGAAACTACAATCCTAGGTATTTGTCCCAGAAAAGTGAATATTTACATCCATACATACATGTATGTATACATAAATGTTTATAGCAACTCTACTTGCAATTGTCAAGACTAGAAAGAGCCACAACTTTTTCAGCAGGTAAAAGATTAAACAAACTGAGGTACATCCATTGCATGAAATAACTTGTAGTAGAAAAATTACAAACTATTGACATATGCCAAAAACTTGGATGGATTGTAATGGCATTAGGGCTGAGTGAAAAAGCCAATCTCACAAGGTCAAATACTTTATGATTTAACTTATATAACATTTTAAAACAATAAAATTCTAGAAATGAACACAGGTGGTCGTTGGCACAGGTTAGAAATGGTGGGGGGTGAGTGTAAAGGGGCAGCAAGAGGAGATCTTTGTGGAGGTGGAATATAGTCCATATTTTGATCACAATGGTGGTTACACAATTGTAAACATGCAATAACATTGAAAACCATCAAACACATCGTATCAGGGTTAACTTCCTGGTTTTGATATTGACTGTAATTGTATCAGCTGTGGCGCTGCGGAAACTGAAGTGCATGAGAGACCTTGTGTTTCCCAATTTCCTGACAGCTTTCCCAACTGAACAGGAAGTGGAGGAGATGCAGAAATAACAATGTTCGTCTCATATTCTAGAGTGGAAATATGTGGTTTATTTTAAAGTTACTCCAAATCCATTTACTGACACAAAATATAGTTCTTTGTCAGTTTCCATGCACCATCCACTCCTAACAGAAGCTTTTCTTTTTCAGTGTTTGCAGACCGAGGCATTAAGAGACATTTACTGGGCGGTTCTCAGCTCCTGACACAGATGGCCTCTCAGGATGTTACTATGTGGCAGGAGCTACACTCGGGGACTTGTGGCCTCCAGCCACTCGGGCCCCAGAGCCGTGGTCATGCCAGCCGGGAGGACATGGCTTTGTTAGGACAGGGAATTAACTTTTGTTCCAGCTGTAAGTCCTCATTCTGCCACCCTCCAGCAAAATTTCAACCGAGGAAGATGTCCCCCCGCAAGTACTAGAAAGGGCAATTCAGAATACCCAAGGCCAGCGGCATAAGAAAGGGCATCGCTGCCCTTTAGTGGAGGGTCGCACATGCCATGACGCGCTGCCCTGAAGACACTCACACCAGGGTCTCTGGCCACCTCCCCTCCCTGCGCTCCCTCCATGGACCTCGGCTCAGTCCGTGATGGCGAATGATCACTGACTCACCCTCCAGATCGTCAGTACTGTTAAAGGGCCCCCTAGAGGGTCAGCTCCTACATTTCCACAGGTAAAGGGATTACAATGGCTCCTTCTTGCTTTGATTGCCCCTCACTCCCTTCCCTACAGTAAGACCTTAGCCCAAACCAAGTCTCCTTATCACCACCGTTTTGTGACTCATCAAAGCAGCAGAAGTTTGGGGCAGGTGGTTCCCCCACATGTTTATGGTTCAGTCCCAGAATCAATGGGCTTAATTTCCAGGAGACATTAGATATTTGCATTTCGTTTAATTTGTCCTTACCCCATTATACACACACACACACACACACACACACACACACACCCCTCTATCAGTTTATATTGTACTTAGGGCTCTATGACTCTCCTTTAGACTTTCTTATACATTTACTTTCTGCATGAAGTGACACCTGCTGGCTGTCCATGCTGCTTTGGGAGTGAAAGAATTCTACCACTTCTCTTTGCAAATTTCTTCACTCCTGTCTGAATGGATAAATGAGGTTGCTGATATACATATGTGGCTTGTAGGAAACGCAGTTATCTCTACTTTGAAGCCCTTCTGGCTCCTGCTTCTCCAGGGCACCCTGTCTGAGGCTGAGCTGATGCTCAGTGCCAGGGGTGTGCTGTTGCTGCCACCTGTCCCCCAGCGCAGAGCTGGGGGCTAGAGGACCCCTGGCCCCTCCCAGTGAGGGATGTGCAAATGTGCCCTGTATCCCTTATATGGATTGACCCTCCTGGGGGCTCTGCAGCTCTGCAGCTCTGCCTGGGATTCTGGGTAAAGAAGCAGGGAATGAGTGAGCAGGGAGTTTCCTATGGAAAAGTGAGATGAGAGTGATGGTCATGAACACTTGGGCTGTGTTGTCCATCACCTGGAGGGTCTCACCTTGGGGAGGAGCCCCCCTAACCCTGGCATGAGTCCCTAACAGCCCCCACGTGCCTGGTGGAGGTTCGTCCCATCCTTATCCACTTGCACTGAAGCACAGATAGGTCCCACACCAGAGTGGGCACTCACTGTGCATCGTCACACAGCCAGGCACTGGGCAGCACTGTCCCCATGTGTCCCCCCCGGGCTGGTTTCAGGGGCACTCCTGCTGCAGTTGGGTGGAGTTCCTACCAGGCTTCTGTGAAACCAGAGTTGGGGTGGGAGGATAACTCACGGTATCCAGCTACAGTGTGGGCTCCTTGCCATGGACGGGAAAGCAAAGCAGCTGGTGGTCATGGTCGCAGCAAGAGACGCGTTCCTGCTTATGCAGAGCCGTGTAGGGATGCCTGCAGACTGACAGGGAGAGCCAACAGTGACAACACGGCCCTTTAATGGCACAGAGCTGGAGCTTCTGCTTCATGCTGACTCCCGCCCGGAGGGGTGTGAGCACAGGGCTTCTGGGAGGCACGGACATGCAGTGCTGGGCAGTGTGGTGAGGGTGGGCAGGGAGGTGACAGGGCTGCCTGTTCAGACCCCAAATCTGCAGTTACGAAAGTGGGTCTCAGCAGAAGTCAGCACACAGTTCCACAGACACTGGAGGAGAGGCCGGAGTCCTAGGCATACATTTTTTCGATGTCTTATGAAGGATTTGTGTCTTCTCATGAGTTGCCTTGAAAGACAGACTTAATTCTTTGGACTCTCCAAGTTCTGGAGGCACCTCTTGTCCCTAAATACCTCAGGAAGAAGGTGGCAGTACCCAATGCTCAGCAGTCCTGATGGCTCTGGCAGAAGGATTCTGGTGCAGAAAGTCTGGGTGCACACTTCTCTGAAAGAATTGGCTCCAAGGCTGGCACCCAGGCACCAGGGAGCAGGCCAGCATCAGAGGGGAAGCCAGCACCTCCCTGTCCAAGTGTTCTGCCTCTCCTCTTCCCTGTTAGCTTTACTGCTCCCCAGTCCTGCCATCATGGAAGTTGCCCAAGGGCATGTGGAGCTATTTGCTGCAAAATTATGTACAACAGGAAAAGACTGGAAACAGTGCAAATGTCCCTTAACAAGCGACTGATGGAACAGAGAGAGTACAGCCACACAGCACAGTTCAGAGCAGCAGTAAAAGGGAAGGGAGGAGAGGCAGAGGGGCCCAGAGCAAAGGCTTTGGACCCAGGCTGCGCAGCTGCTAAGAACTGGAGCAGCAGAGGCCCCCATCAGAGGAGAAAGCTGGGACTGGTTCCAGAAAGAAATAACGTGACTTACCTTTGAAAGCTGCCGGATCTCACCAACCTTCCCTGGATTTCTCTCCCACCCCCCCTCCAGTTATCCCTGCTATTTAAGATGTTTCTTTGTGATGAAAACCTAGAATTGTTTTTATCCCTTAGCTGGACAGGAGAAAATCTGTCCATCATATCAGATCTAGATGACGATGACCTCCCACGTGGGCCTGCGCTCCTCGGTGCGGTGCTGCCGGTTCCCAGGCCTCCTGACTGCACCGACCACACACCAGTCCTCGCCTGCCAGGAGCTGAGTGCAAATGGGCTGATCCTATTTGGCAAGGAGTGAGGGTCGTGGGACTGTTGAGCTCTCCCGGGGTGGGGCGTGGTCACCTCCGGCAGGTGACTGATGACTATGCTGCTGACACAGCACCGTCAGCACAGGACATTGTCAGAAAGTGGGGTTACTGTGCGAGTGTGTCTCTTACCGCCAGCATAGCAGCGGGCGGAGACGCTGATTCAGGACAGTGTGCGCTCAGGAAATCTAGGTGAAGGCCCTTTCCGCAGCCCTCAGAAGTCATTCATGCTTGTGAATTTAGCTGTGATTTATATGAGGATGTATAAAGTTGCTTATCCATTTAATTGTGGTTGATATTTAAGGTACTAATTTGTTTTCAATGTGTTCTGTTATCAATTATGTGGTTATGAACTTCCAACAAGTATTTTAATGTATCTATTGCATATTTTCAATGTTACTATGTTGTTACTTTTTTTCCAAAGTGATTGCATCCATTTCCATTTCCACCAGCAGTATATTCATACAAACATTCTACACACTTGCCCACAACTGATATGTTTTTGACTTTTCAATTATTTTCCCAGTGTTCCCTTGGTTTGCGCCCCTCTGATTAGTGATGAGGTGTGTGAGTGTCACTTATGGACACCTGCTGTGTGATGCTGCTTCCTGCCTTCTCCCTCCAGATAAATATGCTGTTTACTAATTGATTTGTAGGAGATATTTAAATAAACTGGATACTAATTCTCTTTATGGTTTAATATGTTGCAGCTGCCTTTGCACTACAGTTTATCCTCTGCAGTGAATGCTTCCGGTCAACGAGCTTGCTGTGGCGCTTCCTTCCCCAGTTCCAGCCGCACCAGTGACCCCTCACTCCCGGTTGGCAGAGAAGCCCTGAAAATGTTGGCCGCACTATTGTTTCTGTTCGGCCCCGTTTTTCCTTGAACCTGCACAAATCTGGCTGCAGCCCACACCTTTCACTGAAGTCCCACTTGTCATTGTCATCGGTTTGTTCAATGTCGCCAGATCCAATGATCATTTCAAGGCATCATCTTATTTATCATATTGGAAGTTTTTTAGATAGTTATTCATTATCGAATAATCAACATATCCTTGATTTGTCCGTAAGCACCACTCTGGTGGGGTTCTCCTCACACCAGACCGACCGCCACCTCTCAGTCTCCTTCGCCTCGTCCCCCTCTACTTCCCGACCTCCAACTAATGAGGGCTCAGGGCGTGCTCTGCTTTCCTACATGTCTTCATTCCCTCGGAGCCCCCCTCATCCACACCATTACCGAGTCCAGTTTTTGCTAAGTCTCTCTGCCTTACATCAGTGGGCCTGGCATGTTGCCTGTAGCTCTGTAGTGTGACTTGCAACTAGGTTTTAAATATTTCTTTTGCTCTTCTTTTTCAAAATAGTTTTGGCTATTCTAGATCCTTTGCATTTTCATATAAATTTTATGATTCTCTATTTCGAAAAAAACCCCAATAGGGACATTGATTAGGATTGTATCAAAGAGAATTGGCACTTGAACAGTATCAGTTCTTCCAAAACTAAACATATTGTGTCTTTCCAGATACTGGGGGTTTCATTGGTTTCCTTTATCACTGTTTTGTGGTTTTCACTGTAGATGCACCACACATATTTTGGTTAAAATCATCTCTAAGTATTTTATTGCTATTATGATGAAATCACTTTTTTCTATGCAGTATTCTGCTGCTAGTATATAGAATTACAATGGTTTTTTGTATAATGCCGTTGTTAAATCCACACATTCTAGACATTTTTAATAGCTTCCTTAAGGTTTTCTATGTGAACATAAAAGTGTTTTCTAGGCTGCAATGTTCATTCTTCGCCAAAAGGAGTCTGAACGAGTGTGAGATCTGCTTGGTTTCTTTCTGATAATATAATTTTGCAATATAAGGCCCACTTACCTAAAAAATTAGAGGAATATTTAAAAATTGTTCTTCATACCCAATTTTGTGTTAAATTACAATGAGTCACAATAGTTAAATATCTTGTACATGATCACGGAACTGAAGAGCCACCAGTTCCCATGATCCAGTCTAAATCATTTTAATGTCTGGGATATCCTCTGAGGGGTGGATTTCCTCTCTCTCTGCCAATGTCTAAGACTCTTTGCTCTCATATGTGTCCATAGCCACACATTTCCCTGATACTGAAAGTGAAACCGAATGCAGGTCTGGCTGCCTGGTGCTACAAAAGCCAATACTGGAGAGGCAGGTGCTGATGTAAAGGAAAGTGGTTTACGTGTGGATGCAGGCCATCTGGAAGATGGGGACTCACATTTCAAAGCCCATCTGCCCCTCTCAGTGGAGGCAGAGGTTTTTATAAGAAGGGAGAGGGGAACAGAACAAAGAGATCAAGGGAGAGAGTTGCAAAGTCTTCTACCTGCAGACGAGCACAGTCTGTTCTGATAAGGCAAGTGGTGGTCTGGTGCATCATCCCGACTTAGTCATGCTGGATTCAGGTCTTCCTGGTTTCATGGCTGAAGGCCAGCAAATCTCCTGGAGCTGGGATGCCTGAAGGCCAGGGTCCGTGTCTTTTAAAGTTAGTTCTTAGGATTCTTACACAAACATTTACAAGCTACATATTAGTCAGAGTTAGCACTTAACAGAAACAATGTCAAATGAATGGTGGGGCGGCTTATAATTTCCCACTCTTACAATTTTCCACTGTTGCAAAAGCACTGTGTCCCTAACATAAAATGCCGCACCTTCTACCACCTGTCCCTCCAGGGCTGAGTGACTTTTGGACTGTCCCTGTGTTGCATCCCACGCACCAGCCACACCATGATCCTCTTGACTGTGTCACTAGTTGTTGAATTATTATAATTTAGGGCCTGTGTTCTCTCCCCTTAAAACTGTAAATGCCCTTGGGAGCTCGATTTATAATTTTTTCAGCATAGCTTCCTTGAGAGTGCCTGGTAATGAACCCTGATGACAATGAATTTATATAACGAAGCCACCTCTCTGTCTCTCTCCCCAGCCTTTCTTTTTTCCTCTCGCTTCCTCTACATTTTCTCTTCCCATCTCTGTCCCTCTCTGTCTTCCCCCATCTCCAGGGTGGTTCAGTCAGCGAATTTCTCTGGGGTCTCGAGGCGACTGACTGAAGCATATTCCGAAGCAGCATTTTTCTATTATTCCTGCTTCCATTCCGCACAATTTATGAAAGGAAGAGACTGGAAGTTAAGATCTGGGACGGTTTAGGACACAATTCTCAGTCCTTCCCTTCTCACAGTGAAATGGGTCGGCCTTCTTGAAACTGGGTGCACCTTCTTGGACACGCTTGCCATCTGCTGGTCATATGAGGAACTGCAGCAGCCCTCGAAGGAGTGCCATCAAGAGGGCCGGATACTGCATGTGAAACATGCTAAGTGAGTGAAATAATACCATATGATCTCACTTATAAGAGGAATCTAACCACCAAAATAAATAATGAGCAAAACACAACCAGAGACATGGAAACATAGGACAGACTGACAGCTGCCAGAGGAAAAGGAGGAAGGGAGGAACGGTGAAAAGAACGGGAAGGGACTAGTCAATGAACAGGGATGAATGAATGACCCAGGGTCACTCACAACAGTGGGGGATTGACTGTGGGAGCGGGTGGGGGGGTGGGGCTTGGCGGAGGAGGGCAAAAGGGGAAAATTGGGACAACTGTAATAGAATAAAAAATAAAAATAAATAAATAAGGAAAAAAGGAGGTGTGGCAGGGTGTGTGGGTGCAAATGCAGGAGGCTTGGTTAGCCCTTTTTCTCCCTACACTCCGAAGGTTCTCCCATCTCCAGTGTGAGGTGTGCCTGGCGATCTCTGTGAGCGCTTTCTCCGAGGTCCTGGGAGCTGTGTGAAGGCATCACCCCATTCTGCGGTCCTCCTCTGTCCAGGGCAGGAGTCTGAGCTGATTGGCTAGTGGGCTGGTGACTGGCGTGAAATTCACAATGTCGATGTCTCTTTCCAGGAACTTCACTCCTATGGGCTAAAACCTGCAGGTGAACCAATTTTATATAATTTTATCATTTTCAAAAAAACCCTGGGTGATAGTCATTTTTACACTTTTGTGACTTTTTCATAAAAGTACATTTTGCAGTATAGTCTCAAAAATTTAAACATTTCAGAGGAATTGATTTACCAGACACTTTTGGACTTTAACACAGTGATGAATGTGACAGTACAATGAGCCTTTAGCTTAGACTGCAGGTCCATCCAAACCAGGAATTATCTCAGTCCCCATGCCCTGAATGTTCAAGTATTTCAAATAACACCAGGAAAAAGTTCTACTGATTTTTTTTTTCTGGACTGCATTCTGGTGGAAAGACTATAACACAGGAAGATTTTGTTAAGAAAGTGGGGCAATTGCAACATCACAGTTACCCTCTTCTGGTGGCACGAACTTTAGAAATTATCATGTTCTTCATTGTCTTTCAAATGGCTTCTCAGTCCACAGAATCTCACTTTGTTGCTGATTCTTTTTCTTCCTTGCGTTTTGGTCAGGTGACAGTGCTGTCCTTCCCTCCGATTGCAAGGAACATTGTCACAGCCCTGACCCATGGAGGTCTCAGGTGGGGCAGCCCAACTCCATGTCCACGGTGCCCACTGCTGAGGCCGAGGTAAGACTGGGTAAGGTGGGGTAGGGCGAGGAGGCTCACACAAGGAGCCTCAGAGCTGTTTGCTGAGTGTTTATTCCCATGTGACCCCATCTTGGTGGCCCCTGAGACGTCACGGAGGGACCTCCAATAGAGACACAGAGTAACTTGTTCCTATCCTTTCAGGACCTAATTTTCAGGGTCTTTATGCCTAGGAGCACACTGCCCTGTGGGCTGCAGCCGTCCCAGAGCTCAGGGCTGTTGGCTTGCCCCTGTCCTGCACTCAGCCATTTCTAGGACCTACTAAAACCGTTACTGACCCTGTAATGGGCGACCTGGACTCATAATACCTCGTAGTGAGGGAGTCCCCTCTCTCTAACCAACTGTCTTTTATTCTGTGTCAGAAGCATACATTTGCAAGAGCAACAAATCTAAGAAACACTGTTTTAAACAACATTTCAGAGTCTCAGGCTTGTTCCAAACAGCAGCGACAATTGACAGTCAGGCTTTCTTGTCTGTAGTTGTTCCAGAACATACGGAGTGATGGAGGCGGGAGGAACATGGGGTCCACGACCCCCTTCCCCAGGTGGACATACTGCTGAAGGAACGCCATCACCTGTTTTTGAGCATCAACCCACTTCTCACCTCTCAGGAGCCCCAGGCCCCTGACCCAGCACTCGGGTGGCGTCTCTGTCAGTGCTGTGTCCCTCCCAGTCATAAAACACGCCAAGACGACTGTAGAATGACATACTGTCAGGACACCAGCATATGAGGGTTGACAACTCTCCCCCCACCCAGGGAATTCTACATTTATAAGACCCATGGCCAACTCCATGAAATAAATAATTACCTTTCTGGTGAGTTGACCTGACAACCATCAAAAACGTTTTCCACCAAGTCCCCAGGAATTGAGCTGATGGCCATCACCTGAATTTCCCTGAATTCATAGCAAGACTTGGGATGTCCTCTCTACATTAATGCTCTTTGCTTATTTTCATTTATCATTTCTATTGTTCTAGTCTACCGCCTTTCACACCATTCCACTCCCAATAACAAAATCTTATACCTAAGTTGGGATTTTGTGTCATAAATATACATATTTTAGCCTCACCTGAGGATTTTTTTCATTGCTTTTAGAGAGAGAGGAAATGGAGAGAAGGAGGAAAAGAGAAACATTCATGTGAGAGAAACATTGATGATCAGTTGCCTCCCATACACTATGGGACCAGGGAATTGTGGGCACCCAGACCAGGGATCAAACCTGCAACCTAGGTATGTGCCCTGACCGGGAATTGAACCCACAGCCTTTCGGTTAGGGGATGATGATCCAACTAAGTGAGCCACACCAGCCAGGGCCTTTACAGAATATTTTAATGTGAGCTATGCACATATTATCAGAATTTTATTTTTATTTTTTATTAAATCTATTATGGTGACATTGGTTAATAAAATTATATTGGTTTCAGGTATACAATTCTACAATACATTATCTGTATATTCTATTGTGTTTACCGACCCAAGTCAAGTCTCCTTCCATCACCATTTAGCCCTGTTTTACCCTTGTCTTCCCCCCCTTGTCCCCTTTCCACTGTTGTCTATGTCCATGAATTTCTTTCTTTTTCTTTCTTTCTTTCTTTCTTTCTTTCTTTTTCTTTCTTTCTTTCTTTCTTTCTTTCTTTCTTTCTTTCTTTCTTTCTTTCTTTCTTTCTCTTTCTTTCTTTCTTTCTTTCTTTCTTTCTTTCTTTCTCTTTCTTTCTTTCTTTCTTTCTTTCTTTTTCTTTCTTTCTTTCTTGTCCTTCCTCCCCCTCCTTCTTTCTTTCTTTCTCTTTCTTTTTTTGCACAATCCCTTCCCCCTTCTCAGCCAACCCCTGACTCCCTCTCCACTGATCTCTGTATCCCCAAGTCGGCCTTCAGTTTATTCTGTTCATTAGATTCCACATATAAGTGAAATCATATGGTACTTCTCTTTTTCTGTTTGGCAAACTTAATTTAGCATAATACTCTCCAGGTCCATGTTGTCACAAAAAGTAAGACTTACTTCCTTTTCACGGCTGAATAGAATTGCTATTTCAAAGCTAAGAAAATTGAATCCCCAGAAATTAACAGACTTATCCAAAGTCAATATCGTCCAATTTTATGGCAAAAGTAGAATTAAAATCTCAGACATTCTAAGCTCAGGGCTTCTTTTTGTCATTTACTGGCTGAGGGAGTCTAACTGTGGGTCACACCTAACAGCTTTTGAAGGAGGAAACTTCTGTGAATCACAAAAAGCCCTTGAAGTCCTGACAGTGATGTGTCTCTGCTGCCATCTGGTGGCTATGTCGAGGAGTGACTCTACTGGTGCTAATGGAATGATCATAACAAAATGCAAAGATGGGTACTAAGACTCCAGGAAGAGTTCCCACACTTTGTCATCCAGATGATACAGAATATGTGCAGCAAGTAGAATATTTTCACAAATTTGGATGTGAAAAAGTTCTGCACTTTCCTATTACTGACCTCAATTTTCAGGTCAAACACTATAATGTCTTACAGAAGAGAAGTTAATTTTGCTATTTCCAGATACACTCAATGGCTTTCACAACAATAAATAATTTAAAGTAAGCCATTCCCCAGGGTTATTTCTAACCCAAGGTAGAAAGTGGTGCATAGTTGGTGTGGAAATCTCTCATTCCTGGCATTTACTCCCACTGGGGCTCATGGTCACATAGTGCCCCCTGGTGGTCACTGTCCTTCCCTAAATCTCTCTCTTCTTGCTGTATTATTCCCTGCCAGCATTTAGGCAGCAAACTTGCATTCCAGTATTTGCGCCTTCCCCCGCCCGCCTCTTCTCGGCCAGGTGACCTTTCCCTTTGCTGCTGCTCTTCAGCACAGCTGTGGAGCAGGAAGTCTGTGGGCACCACTGCCATTTCAGAAACAGAAGTGAAGCGAGTTCTGTCCCCTCTACTCCTAGGGAGAGAGAGACAGGCTAAAGAGACTCACCAATGTTTTTGTCTTTCCTCTTCAAACCCCTCACCCTCCACAGTGGGCAGGGTCTATATCTACACTGAAAAATGGAAAGTAAATTCTCATATTAAGAATAGCAACTGCCACTTCTGGCCCAGATGGAGGCATAGGTAGACACACTGTGCCTCCTCGCACAACCAAAATAAGGTCAGCAACAATTTAGAAACAAGATAACAACCAGATCTGACAGAAAATTGAACTGTATGGAAGTCAGACAACCAAGGAGTTAAAATATACACATTTTCATCCAGACCAGTAGGAGGGGCAGAGTTGGGCGGCCGGGCAGAGAGGGGTCAGCACAAAAAGCAATGCATAATGCATGTTGGGGACGCGTAAGGTATCTGGAGTGCACAGGCGGCTGGCAGACCCAGTGAGGCGGCGACTGCGAAGCAAGGCATGTGCACAAGGTGCCTGGCTGTCCGGGCCACATTTGTGCACAGATAAACCAGGCAAAATTGGGCAGTGAGATGGACCGCACAACCCAGGGTCCAAGAGCCGGGAAATAGAACCTTGGGACACTGATTGAAAACACCTGTGGGGGTTCAGGTGCAGGGAGAGACTCCCAGCCCCACAGGAGAGACCCAGGGGGTCCTAGAATGTACACAACCCCACCCACATGGGAATTAGCATCAGAAGGACCCAGTTTGCTTGGGGGAAGTGGCAGAAGGAACTGAAATCCTACAGAGAGAGGAGCAAGTGCCATTGTTTCCTCTTGGACCCCACCCCCACATACAATGTCACAACCCTGCGACTGCCTTGCCCCGCCCTGGACAACACCTAAGCTTCTACCCCTCACTCTGTAACAGGTGGGACCAGACCAAAAAAAAAAATGGCTCAAACTGAAGTACAAATCAAACCCCACAGCCAATATTTTTAAGTGACCAAAAGAGAGCCAACTTATCAGATGCACAGTTCAAAGCACTGGTGATAAGGATGCTCACAGAATTGGTTGAATTTGGTCACAAATTAGATGAAAAAATGAAGGCCACGATAAGAGAAATGAAGGAAAATTCACAGGGAATCAATAGTGATGTGAAGGAAACTGGGACTCAAATCAATCGAGTGGAC
>CM052541.1:95600245-95617218 GCA_028533065.1 Trachops cirrhosus
CACAGTGCCAACATGGTCTCACTCTGGTGAGGGGCTTCTTCCTGGTCCACAGCCATCCCCTTCGCACTGGGCCCTGGCGAGGGCTCTCTGTGTGGTCTCTTCCATAAGAGCACTGCTCCCATTCACGAGGGCCCACCCTCAGGACCTTATCACCTCCCAAAGGCACCACCTTCTCACACCATCACATTAGGCATTAGGCTTTTAACATATGAATTTGGGGGCGGGGGACACAAATATTTAGACCACAGCGAGGGCCTTAACCCTTTCTGGAAAAGTTTGAACACCATAGTTCAAATGTGTGCTTAGTCTTTTGTCTACACAACTGGAGGACATGCTCTTCCAGGGAATGGTGGCGTCTTTCCCCCTCTTACTCTGCCCGAAGGACCTTGTAATATAGATGTTAATGAATATTTATTGAGCTCCGCTGACCTACAGGTCAGGTCTTCAGACTGTCAGTCTACTGGCCACCTTTTGAACAAGCTTTGGAAACATTTTTATTAAAATGGGTGTCTTAGAAATTTTTAACTAAAAGGGAAAACACAAATATTTCCTTTGCACCATCAGAAAGAAGACTTTGTGAAAAATAAACTTGAATAGCAAATGTAAAAGGTACAAACCACCAGTTATAAAATGAGCAAGTCATGGGGAAGTAACATACAGCATGGTGCCCATAGTTAATAATACTGTATTGTATATTTGAAAGTTGCTAAGGGAGTAGATTTTAAAAGTTCTCGTTACGAGAAAAAAATTGTAACTATGTATGGTGACGTATTAACTAGACATATTATGGTGATCATTTCATAATACCTAAAAATATCAAATCAGTATGTTATGCACCTTATGAAACTAATATAATGTTGTATGTCAATTATACCCCAATAAAAAAAAACTGTAAATATATAAGTAATGCTGAGAAATAGTAGAGCAACTGGGAAGTATCAGATAAAGTCATCATCAGTATCCATAAACCGTGGAAATGTCCAATTGCCCAAGTTAATTCATATTTGGTATAATTTTTCCTTGATAAAAACAACTCATAATTAACGCAACTTGCTTACCCACACTTCTTAATCCATGGTGTACCAAAGAACTACTAGGAAGTAGACTTACATGCAAACTCTCAGGCTCCAGCCCCTGGGACTCTAATTCAGCAGGTCTAGGGCAGTCCGGAAATCAGTACCCCAGAATATTCTAATGCCGGTTGTCTGTGGCAAGCACGTTTTATCTTGCTACCGGCCATGAGAATTTGATCAGAGAAACAGATCTACGAGCGCATCTACCAGATCATTGCTCCAACTATCCCTTATTGCCAAATGTGACCAGAGTGTGAAACAACTGTCCATGTTCTTCCTTTGGAAGTGAGCATATTTCCAACCATGCAATGGTTTCAATCCATCAGGACTAGATATGGACTGTGACCCTGATGCCCCAGGCCTCTCGCTGCTCCTTCATATGCCAGCTGGCATTTCATAATACTTATTTGATAAACTGTTACTCAGTCTTGAGTCTTGAACCTCCTTGCCTCTTGACCCACCCCATCGAGCCTGGCTGCTCTTTCTTTATCCATTAGGTGGACCATCTTCTGGCTCTCCTGTCTTTCCCAACAGATGTGAACAAAAGAGATCCTGGAGCGAGGTGAGATGCCCCAGTGTGAAAATAGTGTAAACTGGCCTCTCCAAAAACCTTTAATGAAAACATGCCCTAAATCTCTCCCCAAAATGTCCTTCCCCTACGTTTTTTGTCTGTGGATTAAACCACTGTTCACTTAACTGTCCAAACCAGAAATTGTATAGTTTTAAAGTCCTATCAGGTCTCTTGCTTTGAGTCATTTCATCGATTTTATCTCCTTTGCTTCTAAATAATGGCATACATGAGTACTAAGTACAGTAGTGGGTTCAAAATTAGAGAAATTGATTTTGAAGGCATCTTTTTATAGGCTTAATAAAAGTCTTGGTATTAGAGGAAAGGCCCTGGCTGGTGTGGCTCAGTGGATTGAGCTCTGGCCTGTGAACCAAAGGGTCACTAGTTTGATTCCCAGTCAGGACCCACACCTGAGTTGCAAGCCAAGTCCCCAGTTTGGGGCACATGAGAGGCAACCACACGTTGATGTTTCTTTCCCTCTCTTTTTCCCTCCTTTCCCCTCTCTAAAAATAAATAAATAAATATTGATGCGGACACTGGCCTGCAGTGTCCACAGCACTGTGGCTGAGACGAGACAAATTCACACAGACTACCAAGTCCTGTGGAGGAAAAGGGACAGCACAGCCACTCTCTCAAGAGGAAAGCTTGCCTTTTATTGCTTTTCTGGGCACATTACACTGAGGATGGTCCTCATTTACTATGCACAGGCTCACTTTAGGTGGTTACCTTCTACAGAAAACAAAGGAGAGGATGCTGCTAATTACATCAAAAAAGAAGGATATTTGCAAATGTAAAGGGAAAAGTGGTTGAATTGGTTATACTTGTCCTTGGAAGGTTTAGCATGGATTTTAAGAAGTTACTTTAAAGATATGCAGTAAAGGTTTGCTGTCTCAATTCAGGGTGAGGGAGTTTTAGCAAAAAAGCAAGCCTCATAGCAGCCTAGGTACAATGCAGGCCTGATTCCCCACGGGAAAACCTATCCGTAAGCGTGGGTCCTGTGTACCAGACCTCGCATTCCACTGGCCTTTCCGAGTGGGAAGCTGGGCCCACTCCACGTAGAATGGTCTCCTATAAAATATCTTTTAAAAAAATTAAGAGAGAAGATAAGAGGGGAAAATAAGGTCAAGTAAAATGATGTCCATGAAAACACTTTGGAAAATTCAAAGTATTACATAAAAGTAATGTTTTATTAACTCAGATTTTATTTTCATTCTAATTTTGTACAGAAAAATTTGGATATGTGACAGAATTTTAAGGCTTTGGTCAAAAGAATACTAGATGGTCTCCAGTTACTACTTGTTTATTTGCAATACAATTTCAGCAACAAAGAGAAAGTTATTTTGAAGGAAAAAAAAACTGCCATGCCCACTCTGTACAACTCAGCTGGGGCCTTGGGTTCAGATTAAGATACACACTCAAAAGACAATAATGAGTAATAAACTAGAACCTGGAATCTAGTTCACTTAGCTTTGTGGAAGGATGTAGGACATAATACACAACTTGCCAGCCTGACAGCATTAAACACATGTTCACACAGTCTTTACAATCGTGTAGATGTTGCTTCTCAACCCTCTCGTCTCATGGCTGTGAGGCAGGAGACAGCACGCGAAGAACTCTGACACTGCACTGCTGTCACAGGCCAGCATCTAGCATCCTGGTTGCCAGGAAACGCCTTTTACCACTTAGGTAGAATAGTAAACTCAGACAGGGAGGAGGAAGGAAACATGTCCCACACACTAACTCAGCAGTCGGAAACCTGGTCTGATAATATGGCCAGGTGTTCCAACATCACAAGAAACTCTATGTCAGCAAGAAAGGAAGGGAGTCCTTGAAATTCTATGTAGCGTTCCCACTATCTGGGAAAGCAAGCTGTGAAACTGTGCTTTCATCCCAGGGCCTGGAATGCGGGACAAGGTCCCCAGTGCCCAAAGAAAGAGCCCATAAAACAACTTTGGTTAATTGCCTACCTCTGGTCACTATCTGTTTTACAAGGGAGTCCCTGGTGCTTACAGAAAGGACCCATAAATAACTTTGGGTAACTGCCCCAATTTTAATTAACTGCCTCCTGTCACCTATTTGTTTTACAACAAGATGAACAAATGGGGTCTGGAGCAAGATAAGGCTAACAGACCCCACACATGCCTAAGTTTGGGTAGTCACATTCCCCCAGGAAAGCTGGCACCACATTCACCCATTAATCGATACGTAACTTTTTTCCTCCTATCCCATCAACTATTTAAGTCCTCAAAACAAAGGACTTGCCAGCTCTCTCTCTCTCCCTTGGGCTTGGGGCGCTCTTGGCTCTCAGGTCACTGGGCCTCTGGCCGCCCGGGGGTTGCCACCCTGGTCTTCAGCCACTCTTACTTTTGCTGCCCTGCTTTGACCTGAAACTTTGCCTTCCACCCCCCACTCTACCCAGTCCCGTTTTCTTCCATGGGAATGGATCCCTAATAAACAGATTACGCGCTAATAGATTTGCTGATCTGTAATTCTTTACATGTGTCAGCAAGAAGAACCAGGTCTCTCCTGTCAACAGTTGGTTGTGACAGACAACATTGCGGGGGTAGATGGGAGCTGTCCTACAACAGGAAAACCTCATACATGACAGGGACCACATCTTGTAACAGCCTGCGAGTATGAATTCAAAGCCAAGGCCACATTCAGGTTCAAGAAACTCCATACATGGAACCCAAGGTCTGAGTTTCCCAACAGGTTTTTATACATTTCCTGTTGTGCAGGCCTACAAACTCTAATGCCTACTGTCTTACCCACACAAACACAGTCCACCAAACAGAGCATTTCTACAATCTAAAATGTTGCTTTGTAATACAACTGACATTCCACATTTATCTAAACCCGGCACATTTCAAAGAAACAGTGAAGATAGGGTAAAGTCGAGTTCATCTTCCCATGGGAAAAAAACCAGGTTTTAAACTTCTGTTGAGTGTCTCTCCCTCCCCCGCACCCCCCTGGCACACCTGCACCTTTCCCTCCCCCTCTGCTTCCCTGCCAGATGCATTACCTCTGCCCTTCTCTCTCCTAAGCTCCAAGGGCCCTTCCACCTCTGTAACTTGTTTCCTAACCCTACACAGCCCAGCTGGCTCACTTCTGCCTCTGGAATTTCTAAATAAACTTTCTCTTATAATTTGAAAAAAAAACAAACAGCTGTTGACCCTTGGGCCCACCAACAAACCTGGTCTGTGGCACTGACGGGCTCACTCCAGTCAGGGCACAGCCTGGCGACGGCACAACAGTGACAGCAGCTACTGACAGCAGCAGTGACAGCAGCAGCACTGCAGGGAGGAAATGCTGGATGGCTGCCTATAAAGAGAAAAACCCTCTGCCTTTTCAAACCTTCAAACAAAGAGCACAACCAATTTGACAAGGATTTGCTGTATACCTAGGGCCAAACACTGCCATCTCGGTCAAGATCAACAGAGGAGAGGAATAGAAGTGGAGGCCAGTGAGGAGACAGGAGGAAGAGACCAGCTGGGATGGGTGCGGCGGACTGCTCCGAGGGGCCTGGACACCACCCATGCTACCCTGAAAGAATTCATAAGGCGTATGGACACTTCCAAATTACAGAAGAAAAAGACACAGCCAAATACATCCTAAAGACCACAGGTTAATACCACCTAGCACACAGGTGGAAAAACAAGGCCTGGGGGCCGAATCCAGCCCTCCACATTGTTTTATCCGGCCTCACACCGTGTTTCTACCCGGCGGCAGCACCGAGCTCTCATTTTACTGTTAAGGAGTAGTTACATTTATACAGTCTTGAGAGTTACATTCAGCCCTTTGAAGGCAACCACAAGGCTGATGTGGCCCCCAGTAAAAATGAGTTTGACACCCCTGACCTGACAGTGTTATGGAGTCCCATCACACAGCCTCCCCCAAAACTAGCCAATATCCTCCTGGAAAGAACCAGCTGAAAGCATTTCTCGTGAACTGTGTGAGGTAAAACACCCGCCAGGTGTCCCCAGCACTGGCTCAGTGGTGTACACCGTAAGTACTCAACAAAAGTGTATCTCCCTCTTACTCACTGTCCATTCACCGTTACCTGATGAAATGAATCTCCAAGTCTCCTCTCCGTCCTGTCCCTGGAGCACAGACAGATCAGAATTCCCACCCCATTTGGCACTAGGAACAGAGACCTTTGGAACAGGCACAAGAACACATTAGTTTGAAGCCACCTGTGTAAGACTCCAGAGATCAGAAGCTTCCAACTACGAGCTATTGGGTGTCACCTGTCGCTCTGTCCTTTGCACACCAGAAATAAAGCTCCTGGTTCCCATCAAGGTGGCAAATAGGTAGGTTTGGGTCCCCGGCTTCCTCACCCAAAATTAATTTGGGTGGGGCTATAGAAGCAAAGGGAAACAAGGATTTGGGGAACTAGCAACAGTAAAAAACAATACAAAATGTTCAGAACTTACCAGGAAGACAGAATTGCATCTTGAATGTGCGTATGTACAGGGAGTGCGGAGGTCTGCGTCCTGGGACAGAAGCTACAGTGGGATCCTGGCTGCAGGGAGATCTTTCTAAATTCCACCCTCCTAACCGAATGCAGGTCCAGCTGCCTGCCACTACGAAAGCCAATACTGCAGAGGCAGGTGCTGATGAAAAGGAAAGTGGTTTCATCCACATGCTGACCATCTGGAAGATGGGGGACTCATGTCTAAGACCATTCCTCTCATTGGAGGCAGAGGTTTTTATGAGGGAGAGGGGAACAGAACAAAGAGATCAAGGGAGGGAGTTGAAAAATGCTCTACGTGCAGACAAATACAGTCCATTCCCACAAGGCAAGTGATGTCCAGTGTGCATCATCCCGGTTTTGTCATCTGGTTTCACATCATCCTGGTTCCACATCATCCTGGCTCTGTGGTTGAAGGTCAGCAAATCTCCTAGAACTGGGATGCTCGAAGGTCAGAGTCTGTATCTTTTGAAGTTAGTTCCTAGGATTCTCATATAAACATGCTGATTATTCATAAGCTACATATTAGTCAGAGTCAGCACTTACAGAAAAAAATGTCAAAAGAAAGGTGGGGTAGGTTACAATTTCCCACCATTACAATTTTCCACTCTAACACCCTCACTCCTTCACAATTGCCTCTGGTCCATCACTGCCTCCCCTCGACACAGAAACAGGAATGGAGCAGCACTTGGGAAACTAGGTAGAAGCTTTGGGTGTTCATTTCTGCCTACTAGGCACCACTGCCCCAACTCTCAGAGCTGCAGACTGCAGCACAGAGAGCCTGCCTACTCCGCTGTGCTTTTCCTGAGCTGGCTGATGGAGCAGCTGCGAATCAGGAGAGTCAGTGCCTGTGAGTGGTCTGGACCTGGAAGGACACACACCACAGGGCCCACCCCTCATCTCGTTCCCATTACACATTACCCTGGCGCCTAGCTGTTGCCCCATGGAGCATGAGCACACAGACCTACAGAATTAGACAGCAACAGAGCAAAACCACTGCAAAACACAGGTAACAAACTCAACACAAACACTAATGCAGGATCGTGACAAAGGTGAACCAGGACCTGAAAACAGACGGCAAACATACTTAAGATAACAGAAGATATCAACAACATAAAACAAACCAATAATTTTTTTTTTTTATTTTTAGAGAAAGGGAGGGAGAAATAGTGGGAGAGAAACACCAAAGTGTTGTTGCCTCCACACACCCCTCCCCACTGGGGACCTGGCCCACAACCCAGGCATGTGCCCTGACTGGGAATTGAACCAGTGACCCTTTGATTCGCAGGCCAGTGCTCAATCCACTGAACCACACCAGCCAAGACCAAAACCAATAACTTATAAAAAGAAAATATGAGATATTAAAACTAGAACAGTGTAAATGACAACCACTATAGATGGAAGTAGCAGGGTGGATGGAGCTGGAGGGCAATTAGTGAGGTGGAAGATGAAATGAAAATGGCCCACTGAAAAGAGAGTTCAGCAAAATGAAGGATAGAGATAGAAGTATTGGTTGATGTCTGGATGATGAGGTCTCTCAATGAGAGAGAAAAAGAGAATATTTGAGAAAACCATGAGTAATGAATTTACCTATATTACAGAAAGTTGAAAGACCTCAGAATAAAGGGTTGAAAAAGTACCAAAGTGAAGTAAAAAGAACAACTCCACACTGAGGTTTGTTATAATGAGACAAAGAAATGTTCAAAAAGCTCACAGAAAAAGAGAACAGATTGCGTACCACAGAGTAACCGGCACATTGACATCAGGCTTTCAACAGCACCATCCATGGGTTCAAGAATAAAATAAAATAATCGTTTCCAGTGGTGAAGGAAAATAAGCTTGAACCTAGAGATGTATGTATGTCTCAGCTGCTGTTCAAGTGAGAGGGTGCAATAAAGACAGCACTCTGCATAAAAAGTCTTAGAACGCAAAGGCCTACATTGAAAACGGTCCTGGAGGAAGTACTCAAATACCAAGAGAGTCAAATCAAGGAGGTTACAGCGAGGAATATAAGAATAAGGGTGCTTCATCAACAAGTTCAGAATCGTATGAAAGAAAAGGTGTGTGTGTAACTCCAGATTTTAAAATCTAAACAATATCCACTTGGTGGGGGTATTGACATTTGGATGAAAGAAGGAAAAATAAACCAAAAGGGCAGGTGATGGGTGTATTAAATTAACTTGATTGTGGTAATCATTTAACAATGTATATGTATATTAACTCACCACATTGTACACCTTTTAAAAGTCATATTATTGTCAGAATGGCTATCATTAATAAACAACAAACAACAAGTGCTGGCGAGGATGTGCAGAAAGGGGAACCCTTTAGCACTGTTGGTGGGAACGCAGACTGGTGCAGCCACTGGAAAGCAGTATGGAGATATCTCAAAAAATTAAAAATAGAACTCCCTTTTGACCCAGCGATCCCACTTCTGAGAATATATCCAAAGGAACCCAAAACATTAATTCCAAAATCCATAAGCACCCCTATGTTCATTGCAGCAGTTTATAATCACCAATATACAGAAGCAGCCCAAGTGTCCATCAGTAGATGAGTGGATAAAACAACCAAGGGACATTTACACAATGGAATTCTACTTGGCTGTAAAAAAGAAGAAAATTTTACCTTTTGTGATAGCATGGATAAACCTCAACATTATGCTCAGTGAAATAACCTGGTCAGAGAAAGACAAATACCAAATGATTGCACTCATATGTAGAATCTAATGAACAAACTGAACTGACAAGGAAAATAGGGACAGACTCATAGATGGAGAGCAGGATGAGAGCTAGTGATGGCTAAGTGAGGGGGTGGAGGGATTTAGCAAAAAGGAAAAAGGACTCAAGGACACGGACAGGAGTGTGGTGATTGCTGAGGGGAGAGGAGTATAAGGGGACTAAATAGTAATGGAAAAATACAATAAAGATTAAACTTTAAAAAGCCATATTGTACAACTTAAATATATACAATTTTGTCATGCATACATCATAAACCTGGAAGAAAATTTTAAAATAAATAACATTTTTAAACCAAAAGGGCATATGAGTGTGCTAAAAAATTTAGGGACAACAAATAAATAGTTAAGATATTTAAGAAATTAATAACAGTAAGCAAACATAAGCATATGTCAAATTAAAAGCAATCATAATAACAAAATCAGTATATATAAATTAAAATACTTTTTTTATCCTCACTGGAGGACATTTTATTTTCCATTGCTTTGAGAGAGACAAAGCGAGAGAGTGAAACGTCGATTCGCTGCCCTCCCACACGCGCGCCACTGGGGGCTGAACTCACCTTTAGGTATTTGCCCTGACCGGGAATCAAACCTGCGATCTTTTGGTCTATTGCATGACACTCCACCCAACCGAGTCACACCACTCAGGGTTACATAACTTTTAATCCAGCATAAAAAACAATTAGTCTAGTAAATGGAAAGCAAGAAAAAGGAAGAAGCAATATACTATAATTACAAAATGTGAACTGAGTTGCAAAACTAAGTCTTAATGTGTCAGCAGTTACCAAATAAAAGACAGAGGCTATCATAATGAAGGAAATAAAAAGAACAATGTGTTATCTACAATAAATACACTTAAAACAAGAAAAAACATAAAGGTTGAAATTAAATGGAGGAAAAAGATTTACCAGGTGACAAATATGACCCAAAAGAACACTGGGCGACAATCTCAATAATACACAACAAAACAGAATTTAAGGTTTAAATAAAGGTGCATAAAGGACAAAAGAAAATATTTTTATAATTGAAAAGGAACAGTAAAGAACATATAGTAATCATAAACATATATAACATCAACAATAGAACCTCACAATTTATAAAGCAATGGCTGAAAGAACTACAGGTAGAAGACTTTTTTAAAATTGCAGTTGGTGATTTTAACAAATCTCTCTGAAAAACTGGTACACAGACACAATATTAAGCAGAGATCTTAAAGAACTGAACAATAAAATTATTTAAACTCAAGTTTATTAATCAAGTCTTAATCCAGAAGAAACTCAACTCCTCCAGATTAAAAATGAAACAATTTATCAAAATGCATGATTCTGGATTGCAGGGCACTAGGTAGAGGGAGTTAGGGGACCACAAGGATCTTCACTGAGGAAACGAGTCAAATTTGAGTATGTGCTGTAGACTAGATACTAGTATTATATCAAAGTTAAATTTCCTGAATATTATCATTCCTGTGTTTCTATAAAAGAATGTCCTGGTTCTTTAAAAGTGCACCAAAATATTTAGCAGTGAAGGGACATGATGTCTGCAGTTCACTCCAAAATGTTCAGGAAAAAACATTAAAGAGACAGAAACAGAGAGAAACAGAAAGCAAACACAGCAACATGTTTAAAGTTGTTGAATCTAGACAAAGTGGCATAGGAACTCTTTGTACTATTCTTATAAATTTTCTGTATGTTTAAAGTCATTGCAAATAAGTTTAAAATTTCCATAAATAACATGAGTTAAAACAAAAATTATAAATAAAACTAGAAATTAAAACATTACATATCAAAATTTCTTAGATGTTTAAAGCAGAACTTAGAGAAAAAATCTTTAAATACACTTGTCAAGAGAAAACTAAAATTAGCTAAGCATTCAACTCAAAAGTTAGGTTAAAAAGAACAGAACTAACCCCCAAAAGACGGAAGGAATTGACAAACATATGGGTGGAGAGCAATGAGAACTAAAAGCAAGAAAAGATTTAATGAAACAAAAGCTGGCCCTTAAAAAGACACATATGGGGAGGAGGAAGAAATCCCTCTGTGTGAGAGTTTCCAGCCTGCCCTATATATATAGGTCTGGGACTTAACTATCCAGCCGCCACAATCGTACTCTGTCTCGTCTCCTCTCCCCTCCCGCGGTGGCTGCAAGGGTCTATTTTCCGGCCCCTCCCCGCCTCACAGGACGGCTGCGGTGCTGCAAGGCCCGTGAGCCTTGGAACCGCGTCACAATCCGCAGCGCACAGACAGCACACAGCCCCAGCGAGGCCCAGGGTGACAAATACACCGCGCGAGCGGACAAACGTTTTGGAGCTGGTGTCCCGCTCGGGCCAGCGCACACGCGCGGGGGCGGGACTTCCGGGACCCGCGGGATGCTGGGAAGGGTTGTAGGGCTCGCGGAGTGAACTCTTAGCCTAGAGTTTGCCAAAGAGCCTTGGTGGGCCTATGGCTTCGCCGCCCTTCCGTGGCGCGCTGTACCCGCCGCAGGGCCAGACTGGAGCGGGCTAGTCCTAAGGTCCAGCCCTGCGCCGAGGGGCGGAGAGAGGTAGACGTGGGAACCTTGTGCTCGCTCAGGCCACCAGTGGTCCACTTAATCTTTCATTAGTTTCCCCGACCTCTGCCTGGGAACGCTGGAAATGGTCACTTAGGCACTCTGGACTTAAGCCGTGGTCTTTCTGGGCCTCTGGTTCCTCATTTGTAAAGTGGGATTAGTCCTCCCTACCTTCACCGGTTGTTGGGAGCATTTAATGATGCTCTTCTTTATGTTTTATTTTTATTGGTAATATCCAACAAGTTGTGATGTATAATTACAACAGTATGGATCGTCTGAGGTAGTTTCAGATTTAAGTGTTCTGCTCTGTGATCACCTTGTGTGACTCGAGTTCATCATTGTATACCCAGAAACTAGTACAGTACCTGGCATACAGTAGGCATTCAGACAATGCATGCAAAATGAATGATTGCATAATACTGTTTGGTTGACAGTGTGCCCTGCTATTGGTTTTAAAATTGTGGTCACTGACTATATTTAGAATAGACATATACAAGCATTTTTTTTTTGACCACACGAGTTTAAATTTTAATCTGTCAAGTAGAAATATTTATAGTTAAAAACAAACTTGGAAGGAGTACTTGGAAGTATAAGGGATAGCAGATTAGTTTAATATTTTCTTTTTTTTAGATATTTATTTATTTATTTATTTTTAGAGAGAGGAGAAGGGAGGAAGAAAGAAAGGGAAAGGAACATCAATGTGTGGTTGCCTTTTGCACCTCCTCTCCACACTGGGGACCTGACCCGCAACCCAGGCTTGTGCCCTGACTGGGAATCGAACCTGCGACTCTTTGGTTCGCAGGCCAGTGCTCAATTCACTGAGCCACACCAGCCAGGGCTAATATTTTCTTTTTTTTTTTTTAAGATTTTACTTGTTTATATTAGAAAGACAGGAAGAGAGAGAGAAAGAGGGAGAGAAACATTCATGTGTGAAAGATACATTGTTTGCCTCTCACGCTCCCCCTGCCCGGGAACTGGCTGGCCTCCAGGCATGTGCCCTGACAAGGAAGCAACCGGTCACCGTTGGGTCCACAGGCCAGCACTCAATTCACTGAGCACCATCAGACAGGGCTAGTTTAACATTTTCTTCTGAATTTTCAATTACAGTTGGCATTCTGTATTATATTAGTTTCAGGTCTACTATAATTGATTAGACATTTATGTAAGTTATGAAGTGATCCCCCATAAGTCTAGTATAGGGGAGAGTGCTCTTAAACTAAAATGTTTACCATTATATGATGGTATTGCCATATTTAAGCAGTAGGATATAGTAGCCAGATTGCCTAAGTTTGAATTCTGGTTCTTCCATTTGCTGGCAATTGTCATGGTCTAACCCAGTGATCTCCAACCTTTTTCGTCTCAGGGCACACATAAACTAATTACTAAAATTCTGTGGCAAACTGAATATTTTTCTGTTGCTGATCTAACAAAAATAGGTATAATTTTGATTCATTCACACTGGACAGCTATTGTTGTGTTGTTGTTTTTTTTATTTGACAACCTAAGGAAAAAGAGGTCAGTGCCCCTGACTCAATTGTCAGGTAATGCATGTTTTAAAATTTTTTGCACTGAGAATGTGTAGAAAAGGGAATCCTAGTACATTGTTGGTAGGAATGCACACTGGTGCAGCCACTGTGGAAAACAATATGGAGTTTCCTCCAAAAATTAAAAATGGATCTGCCTTTTGACCCAGCAATTCCACTTCTGGGAATATATTTTAAAAATCTGGAAACACCAATACAAAAGAATATATGCACTGCTATATTCATAGCAGTATTACTTACAATAGGCAAGACCTGGAAACAGCGTAAGTACTCATCAGGAAATGAATGGATAAAAAAACTGTGATACATTTATACAGTGGAATACTACACAGCAGTAAAAAGGAAAGCCCTCAACATTTTTTTTTAGATTTTATTTATTTTTAGAGGGGGAAGGGAGGAAGAAAGGGAGAGAAACATCAATGTGTGCTCGCCTCTCGCACGCCCCCTACCAGGGACCTGGCCTGCAATCAGGCATGTGCCCTGGCCAGGAATCAAACCAGTGACCCTTTGGTTCTCAGTCTGGTGCTCAATCCACTGAGTCACACCAGCCAAGGTGGTCCTTGAACCTTTTTCGACAGCATGGATAGACGTGGAGACTGTTACACTAAGTGAAATAAGCCAGTCAGTGAAAGACAAATACTATATGATCTCACTTATATGTGGGCTCTAATTAACAAAATAAACTAACAAACTAATGAACAAAATACAAACAGAAGCATAGATACATGGAATAGACTGATGGTCTTGAGGGGGTATGGGGAGACTGAGTGAACAAAGGTGAAAGAATTGATTAGCTAAAGAACATATATGCATGACCCATAGACACAGCCAACAGTGTGGGGATTGCCTGAGGGAGAGAGGGGCTGGGTGGAGGTAGGCAAAGGGAGAAAAGTGGGAACAACTGTAATAACATAAAGAATAAAATACAACTAAAAATAAAGATATATATATATATATATATATATACTAAGAGATATATATATATATTGTTCCAGAAAAGAGAATAAAGAACAAAATCTACCCAGCTCATTGCTTATAAGAATTTTTATTACAAAAACAAGTAAGGAAATACAAGAAAAGTAAGTTTTATGTCCATGCTTTATAAAAGCAAACACAACACCCTAACTAAAATATTAACTAAATAAAACCAACAGAAAGCATGAAAATATAGGATGATCAAATTGGGTTTAATCCAGGAATGCAAAGATGTTCCACATCAAAAAGTTTCTCAATATTACCCACCATTATTAAGAAATTAAGAGGGAAAATACAAAAATGCAAATAAATTATTTCAATGCTGGAAAACTATTTTTAAAATTTCAACATTTATTTATGTTTGTTTTTTAATTCTTAGAAAACTAGGAATAGCACTGGCTGGTGTGGCTTAGAGGGTTGAGCACCAGCCTGTGAACCAAAGGGTTGCTGGTTCGATTCCCGGTCAGGGCACATGCCTGGGTTGTGGGCCAGGTTCCCCAATAGAGACATGCGAGAGGCAACCACACATTGATGTTTCTCTAACTCTCTTTCTCCCTCCCTTCCCCTCTGACTAAAAATAAATAAATAAAATCTTTTTAAAAATAATACTAAGAATAAAAGAAAACCTTAATTTGATAAAACTTGTACATAAAAATCTGTAGTAAGAACTTCTGCTTCTGGGAAAATGGAATAAAGATACTTTTCTCTATTCCTCCCACCAAGTACAACTAAAAACACTGGACATTGTGTATGAAACAAACATAAGAAAACTCTGAAAGTTAGAGATAAGAAGGCAGACCTTGTAGGAAGCCAGGATCTGAAAATGACACAGTGGTGAGTTCCCTGGGCTTTCCTTTTGACTCGTGTATACCAGACGTGGAGCTGAAGAAACCGGCAATTTGGAAAGGCCAATGGATATACATGCACACACAAATTGCTGATCTCAGTAACCAAAGACCAGGACCGAGGCAGCCTAATAAGACAGAAAACTTTTAGAAAATAACTGCTCTATTCCAGGAAAACACCATAGAAATAACTGTAGCCCCACTCCTATTCACACTAGAAAGCCCAAATGGGAGCCCTAAACTTCCACTCCTTTGAGGTTTTAATAGGCATCCCAACATCACCCTGCAGTGGTGTCTGAGTAGACCAGTTTGGATGCAAAGAATTTCATTTCTTAAGACCAGTAATGAGGCTCCTTCCCCAAGATCTCAGCGGTGAAGGAGGTGGGGCGGGTGGGGGCAAGGGAGATCTCCCACACCTACCCCTCAATAATAATAATGGCTAAAACAAGTTATCTAAATGGAATGAAAATGATAAAATATGAACCTTGTAATATCAAAAAAAGAAGAAAGAACAAGGTAAGCAAAAAATATGAATAAATACAAAAAAGATCTTTTAGTTTTCTAAGTTATGTTTGGTGGTTAAAGCAAAAATTTTAATACTGTCTGCCGTGGTTCTAAATGTATGTAGAGGAAATATTTAAGACTATTATATTATAAATAAAGAAAGGAAAAGGGACATAAAGGGACAAACTGGTAAATGAAGACACCAGTAGACTATGATAATTACATACTTATAATGTAATATCTAAACAAAACCACTAAAGTTGCTATACAAAGATACAAAGAGATGTGCTCAAAAACAGTATAGATAAATGAAAATCAAATTATAAAAAATGTTCAAGTAAGCCACAGAAAAGCAGAAAAAAAGTAAACAGAGAAATGAAAAACAGAGAAAACAAACAGGAAAAAAATGTTGGCGGAGAGCCCTACCATATTACAATGTACTAAATTATGTTCCCCCCAAATACATATATTGAAGTTCTCTACCCTAATATGTTTTGAGATAGAGCCTTAATGGAAGTAATTAAGGTTAAATGAGGTCATAAGGGTATGGCCCTGATCTGACAAGATTAGCATCCTTGTAAGAAGAGGAAGAAAAACTATTCTGTCTCTCTACCCTGTGCCCTCTGGTGAGGACATAACCAGGATACAAGTCAGAAAGAAAGCACTTACCAGAAACTGATCATGCTGGCACTCTGATCTCAGACTTCCAGCCTCCAAAACTAAGAAAATTCACTTGCATTGTTTAAAGCCTCCAGTTTATGGTATTTTGTTATGATAGCCCAAGTCGACTAAAATGCATATCAATTATTTTATTTAATGTAAATTGTCTAAATGCACTAATTAAAGGACAGATTGGTAGAGTGGAGTTTTAAAAAGTGAATGAACCAAAGATATGCTATCTACAAGAAACTCAGTTCAACTATAACAACATAGATAGGTTAAACTAAAAGGATGGAAAATATATGCAATGCAATCAATCAAAGGAAAACATGACTAAGTATACGACTATCAGATAAAATAAACTTCTGAGTAAGGACAATTATCAGAGATGTATTGGAACACTTTATAATAATAAAAGGGTCAATTTACCAGAAAGAGTTAGCAATCCTAAATGTTTATGCACAAATAATAGAGATGTAAAATATGTGAAGCAAAAACTAATAGAACTGAAAAAATAAATAAATGAATCCACAATAATAGTTAGAGACTTCAACATAACTCTTTCAAAAAGTAATAGAACAATTAGAAAAAAAATCAGCAAGGATATAGAACACAGCAATACCATCAACCAGTAGTATCTAATCCACATTTGAATGAAATCATGGTACTTATTCTCTGATCGGCTTATTTCCCTTAGCATAATGATCTCCAGGTTCATCCATGCTGTCACAAAGGGTAAAATTTTTCTTTTTTTAAATTTTATTTTTACAGCTGAACTAACAAGCAAAACAGAGAGACTCATAGATAGAGAGCAGACTGACAGCTCTAGAGAGGTATTTTGTGGGGTGGAGGGGTTGAGCAAAAAAGAAAAAGAACAGTGTGGCGATTGTGGGAGAGGGGGTGGGTGGAGGTGGAAGAGGATATAAGGAGGATAAATAGTAATGGAAAAGTACAATAAAAATGAACTATTAAAAAAACACTACACCCAACAACAGCAGAATACATACTCTTTTCAAGTGCCCATGGGCCCATGGAACATATATCAAGAT
>CM052541.1:95617718-95679390 GCA_028533065.1 Trachops cirrhosus
GGGGCACAATGGGTCCCTGTTGGTACCTAACATGGGTCCAGATCTGTGGGGTGGTCCTGCATGGGTTTATCTGGTATCCTGTCACTCTAGGCCACAGTAAGCCTGATTTGCAACAAGTGAGCCAGCTGAGCTGGGTAGACTCAGGAAAGCTTTGCCATAATTTCTATAACATTGGTTATATTTTAAAATTTAGTTACATTTCTATACATCAGAAATAACTGATTCAAAAGTAAAAATACAATAAAATACCAATCACCATAGCAGTAAGAGCTATAAAATGTCTAAGAAATAACTGAGCATATATAGAACCTCTGTAAAAAAGTGAATTTAAAAAAGCATTATGAAGAGCAAACAAGATGATTTGAATAAATAGGGAAATACCCATTACTTTTGCCAGGGATGACTTAATATTAAAAAAAAATTATTCCCAAATGGCTCTATAAATTTAATATAACCTCAAACAAAATTCAAGTTTAATTTTGAGGAACTCAATAAACTCACTGTGAAGTTATGTATGATAAAGTAAAAATCCACTAAGAGGCACACAAACCTTGGGGGTGGGGAGAACCAGAAATGTGTGTCCTCCCAGAGCCCCCAGCAGTAAACAAAAAACTTGGTCTTTTCTTGTTACTAAGGTCTTGACCTTGTCCAAGGCCAAAGGAAACCCAAGTTTCATATCTTTTCCCCCAACCTTGGCTTGTTGCATTCATATTACAAGTGTACCAACATTTCTTTATCTGTTCTTCTCAATCCACACTCCTCCACCCTGGTTACTGCCTGGAGTGCCGGCCTGTACAACATCACAGGCTCCCAAGCTACTTTCTTCAAACTCCTTGCTTTCAGCCTTATCCAAAAAGCTGAAGGAGGAGTGTGAGGTCAGGGATTTTGTCCCCCTGGTTCCCTCCCTGCAAGGTTACCTTGGCATGGCTGTGTCCCTTGACTGAAGGAAACTGCTGCTGGCAAGGTGGTGACTATATAGACTCTACAGAGTTTGCCATCCTCCTGACTTGATAACCCCTTCAATCCCTTCTCTTTCAGGCCTTGTGGTAGTGACAGCTCAGCCACTGTTCCAGGTCACTTACCATCTGTCATCCACTTCTTTGTAAACATTTCCTTGTAAATAGACTCTCCTTGAGCTATCCTACTTTGAGCATGCCCTGTTGTCTGTTGTGGCCCTGATACAGTGAAAGCCACTTATTTCTTCATTTGCTGCCCCAGACTGCTCTGGCCAGGAGCTCTTGGAAGCCTCATATACAATGAAAAAGTGGGGAGTTCTGGCCAAGATGGAGGCATAGGTAAAAACCCTTTGCTTCCTCACATAACCAAAACTAGGATAACAACCAATCTAAAATCAGTAAATAACCAGAAGCACCAGAAAATCAAACTGCATGGAACACCAACAACCAAGGAATTAAAGAAAAAAATCAACCAGAACAACCAGACTGGTAAGAACCTGTGGCAAGGCAGCAGACTGTGCAGGCAGGGCCAGCTGAGAAAAACCTCAGTAGGCTTGGAACACGTGGGTGGAGCTGGCTGAACAGGAAACTGAGACTCAGGAAACTGTGGACTATAACAGTTGCCGTGGTGGGAGAAACTCCCAGTCTCACACAAGAGTTCGCTGAAAAGTGCACTAGTGACAAGCAGGTGAGCTGCATTGTTCCCTCTCTGGTCCCTCCCCCACAAACAGTCCAGGAAGCCCAGAGAGTCCCAAAGAAGTTGGACCCAAACAGCAAAGAGGATTGTCCTGCCCCCTTACAACTTAACAGGTGCACCGAGACAAAGAAATATGGCCCAAATGAAAAAAACAGAGCAAACATCTGAAAGAGAGCTAAGTGATACAGAGATAGCCAACTTATCTGATGAAGAATTTAAAGCCCTGGTAATCAGAATGCTCACAGAACTGATTGAACTTGGTCAAAAAACGAAAAAACAAATGAAAAATACCCAAAATGAAATATAGCAAAATATTCAGGGAACCAACAGTGACAGAAAGGAAACTAGGACTCAACTCAATGATTTGGAACAAAAGGGAAAAATAAACATCCAACCGGAACAGAATGAAGAAATAAGAATTAAAAAAAGTGAAGAGACATTACAAATCTTTGGGACAACCTGAAACATTCCAATATTCAAATTATAGGGGTACCAGAAGGAGAAGAACAAGAGCAAGAAATTGAAAACTTATTTAAACAAATAATGAAGGAAAACTTCCCCAATCTGGCAAAGGAAATAGATTTCCAAGAAGTCCAGGAAGCCCAGAGAGTCCCAAAGAAGTTGGACCCAAAGAGGAACACATCAGGGCACATCATCATTAAGTTACCAAAGATTAAAGATAAGGAGAGCAGCCCTGGCTGGTGTAGCTCAGTGGATTGAGTGCAGGCCTCCAAACCAAAGGGTAGGTAGTTCGATTGCCAGTCAGGGCACATGCCCAGGTTGTGGGCCAGGTCCCCAGTAGGGGATGTGCAAGACACAACCACATATTGATGTTTTTCTCCCTCTCTCCTTTCCTTCCACTCTCTATAAAAGTAAAAATAAATATATTTTTTAAAAAAGGTAAGGAGAGCATCTTAAAAGCAGCAAGAGAAAAGGAGACAGTTACCTACAAGGAGTGCCCATAAGGCTGTCAGCTGATTTCTCAAAAGAAACCTTGCAGGCCAGAGGGGCTGGAAAGAAGTATTTGAAGTCATGAAAGGCGAGGACCTACATCCAAGATTGCTCTATCCAGCAAAGCTTTCATTTAGAATGGAAGGGAAGATAAAGTGCTTCTCAGATAAGGTCAAGTTCAAGGAGTCCATCATCAGCAAGCCCTTATTATATGAAATGTTAAAGGGATTTATCTAAGAAGAAGATAAAAAATGCGAACAAGAAAATGACAATAAACTCACAACTATCAACAAAGGAACCTAAAAGAAAAGAAAAACAATGAAAACAAAAACGAAGCAAAGCAAACAACTAGAACAGGAACAGAATCAGAGAAATGGACATCACATGGAGGGATTTCATTGGGGAGGGGGAAGGGAGGAATAGGGGAGAAAGGTATAGGGAAGAAGCAGCATAATTAGTAGGCATAAAATAGACAGGGGGAGATAAAAATGGTATAGGGAACAGAAAACTCAAAGAACTTATATGTACAACCCATGGACATGAACTAAGTGGAAGGAATGCTGTAGGGTTGGAGAGTACAGGGCAGAGGGAGGATAGATGGGGAAAATTGGGAAAACTGTAATAGCATAATCAATAAAAAATAGTTTAAAAATAAATTTAAGAAAATTAAAAGACCAGAAAAAAGTGGGAGGGGAAAGTTTGGGAAAGCCAGTAAGCCCCTGTCTGGGAACCATCTCTGTGGGTTTGGGGCCCCTCCATTCTCTGCAGCTCCTGGGGACTGGTCTGGCTAAGGAGTAGCAGGGAGCACCAAGGTGGTGTGAGGACTTGGGAATGAATGTCAGGCCCTCTATGCAAAACCAAAGTGGGGACAAGGTTAGACTCCACCCTCCTCTGTCATTCAATTTCCCCAACTTGACTTTGGAAACTTGAGAAGATGATCTAAATATAATTTTCCTAAATAAACATTGAGATTACATACCAGTGCTTGTCTGTTCCTTTCACATGAATGTGTGCATGAGTAAGGAAACAGGGAGAACCTGCAACACAGGAGCACGCTCTCCCTCAGGAAACAATGCTGAGGATACTCAACACCCACTGCTGTATATTTGGGTTTTATTCCCATTGTCTTTAGTGGTCAAAAGAAAAACCTCAAACTTTAAGTCAACAGTTCTCTAAAGTAGTGTTATCGTCACTGATGGTTGTAGATTCTCCCTGCAGTGTGCATGCTCTCGTGCACAGAGCCAGCTCTTTTGTGGTTGGAGGGTGGGGCTACATGACCTTCAAAGTCAACTCCAGCTCCAAGTTCAGCTTTTTTAAAAAAAAAAGATTTAATTATTTATTTTTAAAGAGAGGGGAAGAGAAGAAGAAGGAGAATAAAAGAAACATCAATGTGTGGTTGCCTCTTGTGAACTCCCCACTGGGGACCTGGCCCACAACTGAGGCATGTGCCATGACTGGGAATCAAACCAGCAACCCTTTGGTTCACAGGCTGGTGCTCAGTCCACTGAGCCACACCAGCCAGGGACAATTTCAGCTTTTAAAACAAACAAGAGATTAAAGGGAAAGAATCATTTGTTATGCTACTTGGATTAGAAAACCCAACTTTCTTTTTCTCTCTCATTCTCTCTCTCTCTCTCTCTCACACACACACACACACACACACGTGTGCGTGAGCATGCATGTGCAACCCTTTTGGCATTTCATCATGTTCCACATGCTACTGTCCTCATGCAATCCTGGGGCTGGCCCCTGTAGCCCCTCCTCTACCTCCCTTCCAGGCACCAGTCACTTCCCTGTGTAATGACATATACATCTTCCCTTTCCTCCCTATCGTAACCTGGCATCCTGGATCCCAGGAGACATACATAGCACTTTCTGCTCCCCATCTAGATGGGAACATACAAGATTAGGGCAGAGAAAGGACTGCATGGGAGTCTCTAGAGAAGAACTGGAATATACCCAATTAGTTGACCCTTTACTTTCCTCTGGGGATCTTGTCACTTTGCTTCCCACTACTGTGATCAGACCCAGACCTTCAGATGTGCAGCTTCTTCAAAAGCATATAGACACAGACAAGACCCAAAGCCCTACCCCCAGACTAGACTAGAATTTCAAATGGAATTTGCTTTGTGAAACACATAGAAACAAGAACCGTGAATGGAAAAACGAAAACAAAACATGACAAGATTTCAAACAGGAAGTTATTAAAGAAAACAGTCAAGTAGAGGTGGATGATTATTTACATGACACCCAAGCTAACTAATTAAACACTACATAAAAATTTAAGATGAAACACAAAACTGATGAAAGTTATGGAGATTAATTTCTAAGCCTACACTTACTGATTAGCACAGCACCCTTTCTCTTCCTACCTTCATGGCCTTGCTCAGAGAATAACCATTTTGAATTCATGAGCACTTTCCCCTCCCATTGACTTCTTCAGTAAACTTCTTCCAGAAGAGGTGCCCTGGTCACAAGGATCCTTCTGAGGAAACCATGGGTGTGGAGATCAGTTCACGGGTTGGACAAACACTGAGCACCTACTGTGGACATCAGGTCTGTATGAACGGTGCTATTCCCACTCTTATACAGGCCCCCATCAGCACAGAAACTGTCCAAGGATGAAGGGACCTAGTCCCTATGACCAGCCCTCCCACCCGCCCACAACCATGGACGTCAGCACATAGGAAGATTCCGCACAGTTGCCTAAACCTCACAGCTCATCAGATTCTGGGCACATGTGTTCCTGTATAGATACCCCCACTGAAACATGCCTCCGTAACTTCTGGTTCTCCCTCCACAATCCTCTGTTAGGCTAAGTCTGTCAAGTACTTATCTTCATTTCTGGTGGGGTAGGGATTTGCCTCAATTCCAGTATCCAACTGTAATTCCAAAAACAGTGGCACAGCCCAGCTTTCTGTGTCCAGGAGGAATCACCCTTTTCTGGACACAAACAGTACCTGGCTTCTGCAATTTGACACAAACAGTACCCCACAGTGGCTGCCCTTTGGGTTGGAGTTAAGAGGGAATGGAGCTGACTCTGAGGAGTGGTGTGCTCACCAGCACAAGGGGCCTCAGGATAAAACAGTCCACTTACTTCCAGTTCAGGTAAACAAACATCCTGTAACGAATTTGTTCTTTTACCTTAGGCAAGTTATTTAACCTCTCTGAAACTCACTTTCTTCATGTGTGATGTGGAGGCAGACAATTTTTTCTTTGTGGGGCTGTGGTGAGATACTGTACAAACATAAAGCTCTTAACCCAGTGCTAGGTAGGTCATGATCAGCACTCAAGCTATGTTCTCTTCCCCACTTGGGATATTGAAGAAATAACCACCAGAACACAGATCTAAAGTTAATCTCTGCCCCTTGAACCCTGACTATCTGAAGGTCTGTGTCAGGGTTATGATGAAGATCAAATGAAATAATGCATATAAAGCACCCAGTGCAATGCCTGGCCCAGAAAGTTGAGTCACTATTTTGGGCTCGCTTTGTGCCACTCAGTGTTCTCAGGCATATTCAAGTATGAGCTCACTTAATGCTCATAAAACCTCTTATGAAGGAAGTGAAATAAACTGTTAATCACTTCCTCTACCTTACTCTGTGACTCCATCCCACCACAGTTCAATTTCTTCTTATGAATTATAAATTTTAAAACTTCCCCAAATTCTGTCTTTCTAGATGGAGAAATGGGGGGAGGACTCCTCCACTCAAGTAGGAGAGAATCAACCCCAGTCCCCAGCTCTGCCCACAGTCCCTCCCCAGTGCCTCAGGAAAATGCAGGGGAAAGCACTACTTCCACCAGAGTTTATTCCTCAGAGATATCACCAGTGACTCACTGCCCTCTGTGTCCCAGTGGGGTCCCCGGGAAGGCCTTTAGCCCTCCTCCCCAGATTACATTCACCCCAGAAATATAGCCTTGGACAATTACTTGATTATAGAATATTCCCAGAAATGAGTTTCTCCAAATCGTTAAGGTTTACATGGGGAGGAGACTGGGAAACACAAAGAACTGGATGGAGAAACCATGAGATCCAAGAATAATTGGAGGGCTTGAGGATGTTAGAGGGCACAGCAGCATCACTAAGAGTTTGAATCTCCTTCTCACTTGGAGTGGAAGTTGTAGAATCCTGCCTCTAAGAAATGTGCCGACCTGCAGAAGAAATAAAAAGGAGATAATAACCAACTTGACTCCATCATTTATCTCTATAACCAGCATGCCAGAGCCCTTAACACAGAGATACTGAAACTTCCAGAGCTACCTTCAGCCTCCTCCCTGTAGACACTCCACTGGGTAGAAGAGGAGGGCAGGCTCTCCTCTTTCCTGCTCCTAACTCCAACAATGGTGGCTTAATTCATGCTGGTGGCCTGATCCTGGTGGAAGCTCACCCCTATTACAAGCACCTTAGCTGAACCCAACAACGACCCCTCACACTTCACCCCTTCCAAAGGACCAGTAGGCAAACAGACCAACACAGATATTACCTTCTGGAAAATTGGAGCCAGGGAGGATAGTATAGCCTAGGAGAAGAAAATATTTGGTTAGAGGACAGTCTTTGTGGATAAAAATATCTGGCATTATTCACAGCAAATGAGATAGCAATGGGAGAACCAATTGTAGAGAGAAAGTGAGTAGAGATTGGGAGATCAGGAAGGTTACTCACCAGAGGAGCCAGCTCTCCGCCAGCTGAGCAAACCAAGAGAGAAGATGATGAGGCCCAGGCCTAGAGTTGCTACAGACACAGAAACCTTCACTGTCTGTACCGAGGACAGTCCAGGTGCTACAAAAACAGAAACTTACTAGAACCAATTTCTGTTGCTCATTCCCAGAGCAACTTTATTTATTTCAACCTCCACTTATCAGATTCAAAGGTGCTTTATTGCAACCTCAAGGGTCTAGCTCACACCAACTCACTCCTCAAAGCTCCTACCCTGTGAATTGCTATTCCTAGCATAACCCTGGGGGATCCTAGAGGTAGCACCTTAGCTTCTAGTTCCTCTCTAATACAGTGGTCTTCTCAAGGTATCCTTCTTTCTTCCTTCACCCCAAAGAATAAAGCATTCCTCATTACCTTTCTATTTACCCTATGGTGACAATGTTTGTTCCATTACTTTTTCTGAGTTTTTCCTATTAAAATGTATTGCCACCTCTCACAGCCTCCAATGGTTCTATTCTGTAAGTTATGTGTCTCTTCCTGTCCACATCCAGATTTCCCATGTGTTCTTCCAGAACCTGTCTCCACCCCACTTCACAGTCCCAGAGCTGATCCTACTCTAAATCCTGTCCCACCTAGATTCCTTGCCCTTGCTAAAATGAACATCCCACAACTAAAGAGGACTCCTTGCACAGGCTGTGACAGAGCCTTTTCCTAGAGAGCCTGTTGGTTCCACTCTCTGCTTGTCACGCTGCCCAACAAGACACACTCTCCCCACAGCGGGGAGATGTGATCTCAGCAGCCAGTCTGGGATCCTGTTCCCTGGCCCTTTGTGGACACCCTTCCTCTTTCTCATTTCTTCCTCTTCTCTTTCCCAAGAATTCCCAAATCTGTGTGTAACTTCTTTCCATTCCCTTAACTACTTCTGATCCTGGGGTTTGAGCAATCATGATTGGTTCCTTGTTGATTAGCACCCGAACATGCACATCCAAGTGTTTACCAGCCATGGCTTTTCGTTCCTGACTGAGCAGCCCAAATGTTGTACTATCCCATGCCAGGAGACAGTCCCCTTTCTTCTGCAACCTTTTTTATTTCTCCCATTCCCATTCCTGACTTGACAACAGAATAGTTGAAATCTAAGGATCCTAGAATATTGCATCACACTTTTTGGTTCTGAAATCTATATCCCCTTTTCAAGACAGTCCTGCTCCCTTCCCACCCTCAGACAAGCACATGATATCAACACCAAAAATAACTAACTTTTCTTTCTTGTATCCCATTGGCCCATCTTCAGTCTTAAACCCTCCATAAGTTTTTCCAGGCCCCATTCTCATTCTTGGCATCTTCCTCTCTACCATACACCACGGACCTCTCCACATCTCACTCCCTCTGTCGAAATATTTGTGTTCATTTTCGACCGCCCACTTGCAATAGCTTTCTGCTTTAACCCTACTTCCCTCCTCCCGTGCACTTACTCCAGTACTGAAGGATGGGCTCAGGAGCCCCAATGTGTTCCACCACACAGATGTAGGTGTCCCCAAAAGAGGGGGTTGTGGCTAAATGGGAGAGGGTCTGATATGTCCAGTCTCCATTGGGCTGAGCAACCTTATGGGCACTGCCATGAGGAGGGACAAGCTGCCCATTCTTCCTCCATGTGATGGTCACATCTGCTGGGTAGAAGCCCCACACGTAGCAGGCCAGCATCACGGACTCCCTTGTGTTAAAAGGAGTGGTTTTGGCTACTTGCACAGATGGAGGCCCTGCAGAGAGGGAAACATGGTCATGAAGGAGGGATGGCCTTTTCTCCACCTTGGCTTCTTTCCTTCTTCTTCATGGATTTTGCCAAATTACTGTCCTCATCGCCACCCCAGGCCACCACATGTCCCTTTAAAAATAAGGAATCAGAATTTACTCTTACTTCGCTCTTTTTTTCCCCCATTCCTTCACTGCCCCTCCCTTTTTTCCTTCTCTAAAATTATGTTTGATCACAGTAAGTATAAGCCAGGTCTGAACTGCAAGCTGTTTCAGAAGTGACTGTACTTACCTCAAGCACACAAGCTAACAGTTGTCCAGGGCAGTAGGTTGGGGTTTACGTAAAGGCAGACAAAAGGCAGACTTCTGTCATCAAACCTCATTTAACAAATTAATTTGTTAAATAAAGTGCTTTTTCCTCAGATAGTTTAAGGAAACAAGCCTAACTCAGGACTCTCTTAATTTGGATAAGTGTAGTTCAAATTAATGAGATTGTTAATGTATACATTTTTTACTAGTTTATTCTCCTAGGAGACCCATCTGCTTGTCTTTCTCTTGGTGCTTCTCAAACAAAATTTTAAAAATTGTCTTGAAGCACAGATTCCCTGGCCCACGACCCCAGATACTTTCATTCTAAGGGTCTGCAGGGCTCTCAAGGGCTGCATTTTTAACAAGTACCTTCCCCAGGCAATTCTGAGACAGGCGGGTCAGGAACCACACCTCAAGACACAATACCCCATTCTGTGGAGATCAAATTTCCTTTTACCAGTCTCAAGTCACTCTCAGTGCATGGGAGTAAGGGTGAGAGAGCATACACGGTCAGAAGCTTTGTAAATACTCCCATGCCTGGGTCCATCCAAGACCTAGAACATCAGGTCTTGGGACAGAAAAGTTTGCAAAATTACGGAAAGCCATCTGGCTATTCTGACACACCCCTGGGGGAATTGGGGGCTGCCTCCTGAGATGCCCGCCTAGGAGGAAAGCTTGTGGACTCCCCCCTCAAGAGCTCCTTGTGGGCTCCAACATCACCTCTCCTTTATTCCCTCCCCACCCCCACCAACCCTCTTGTGCCCCTTTCAGTGTCAACCCTCCCTCTTTTGACATCCAGGTCCACACATTTTCTGCTTCTTTTCTGCCCAAATCTCAAACCCCTTGCCTGCTGAGGGATCCTCCTTGGCCTCCCCTCTCTTAACTTTGCTTCCTAATAGCCCCTTGGCACCCCTCTCTCCTTACGTGTCCTTTGGGTCAGTGACCCCCAAAAGGGCTGTGTGTGGTTGGTACAGTCCTGGAGCCCCTCAGATAAGCGCTGGAGCAGGTTTTCCTGTTTGTTGAGGTAACTGGAGAGGTAAGCGGCCAAGGGATTCAGCACCCCAAATTCACAAGGGACCATTGCTCTCTTCTGAGGATCCCAGCAGGTCAGCAAATCTTTGTTGAAGGAGATACAATATGTGAAATCCTGTGCAGTCCCATCATCATCCAACAGACAGGTGCTTTCCACATGGGCCACAAAGCCAGCTGCAGGAGCCAGAGAAGAGGGCAGGTCAGAAACCAGGCTCAGTGGCACCCAGGGAGCTAGGCACACATTTCCCACCTCAGGCAGCATCTACTGACCACGCTCATTAACTGGAGTCCCCAGGAGCCCTGATTAAGGAACTCGATAGTAGTAGCAGAGGTGTTTTAAGAACTTGTTTCCTCCTTATGTGAGACTAAGGAGCAGTCCAAGACTATTTGCTTGTGTAAAAATGATGATTTACCCCAGACAAGACCTTCAATAAGGCACATTGTTGAGTGAAAAAATGGGTCAAGAGAAAGAGTCAGCCTTGTTCTGAGCTGGACGTGTTATTAAATATTCACTCCATACATATTTATAAAGTATCTCTGTGTGCCGGGCACTGTGTGAGGAGCTGGGATGCAACAAACAAGACAGATGTGGTCCTTGCCTACATTCCAGCAGGTGATCTGCATTATACAAATAATTACACAGCTTGATTACTATTAAAATTGCTACAAAGGTACAGTGCTGTCAGAGTATATAATAAGGAGACAAACTGGTCTGGGGCATCCAAATCCAATAACAAAACTGAATTCCCTTGCCCAGAAAAAGGGGCAGAGGAAGGAAGGTGCCAGGAGGGAACATCCTTACCTGCTCCGGTGCAGCCCAGGCTGAGGCCCAGCAGCAGCTGCAGGAGTGTGGTCATGATCTGCTCTGGGGAGACACAGGGAACGCAGTCCCCTGGACCACCTCTTCCAGGGGCCTTGAATTCTCACCTGCCCCAGAAACACCAGCCCAGGTGAATGACCTCCAGACTCTGAGTGGAATATGGTATTGCCTGGGCCCCCCGATCCCCACTAAACAAGTGGTTTAGAGCCACGCAGCCCGTAGACATTAACTTGTTCCTGATCTAACAGGGTTGTCAAATTGGCTATTAAACGTAGAGACAAATCGGTGAGTGCCTCAGGCTAGTGTCATCAGTTGCTAGGTAAATCTCATCCTGCCCTAGGCTCTAAACAACTCCTGGTCTATTTCTTAACTCTTCTTGTGGAGCAACCAGTCTGTAGGTTGATTTCCCTGGGTCAGTGGAGCGAATACACCCAGTATCCCCAGGATGCACGTAGCCTGTCCTGCCCGCTGGTTGAACTGTTTCATTTAAATGTTCTCCCCAAAGACGGACTAGATAACCTCCTTTGTTCCTTAAAGGGGGGCTACTTGGGAAGATATTCCATTACCCTTGGTCTTCCCTGTCACCCAGCAGATGCAGCACACAGGGCCTTCTGGGGCAGGTGGCAGAGGCAGGACTGCTGAGAAGGAAGGAGGCATGGGAGAGTGAGGGTTCTCTGTGGCCTCAGAGCAAGACAGCAGAATAAGGAAGGCCAGTCCACCCAGGGTCAGGGACATGGGCCTGAAAATCCCACCCTGGCCCAGTCTTCTTTCATCCAGCCAGTGGAGTTTCATTTCCTCCTTTCTGCTTTCTGGAGCAGGAAACCCTATCCTCCTACACTCTGAGCCATCTCAGGGCAGACCGCAGTTTAACTCCACTTAAAGCCCTTGATAAATACTGCTGATGGGCCCGTACCCGAAGCTCACTTGTCTTCCCCAAACTTGAAACTTCCTTGTGTGTTTCCCCCACTGGTCCCATCTGAGCCAGAGCAGGTGCCTGCATTATGAAGCCATGAGAAAAATAAGATAAAGCTTCTCTACCTTTCTTCCCCTGGAAAATGCAGATTTATTTATTTATTTATTTATAAATCAAATTTATTGGGTTGATGTTGGCTAATAGGATCATATAGGCTTCAAGTGTACACTTCTATGATACACAATCTGTGCATTGCACAGTATGCCCGCCACTCAAAGTCAAATCATCCTCCATCACCATATGTGTGGCCCCCTTTACCTTTTACTAGCCCCTAACCCCCTTCCCTCTGGTAACCACCATACCATTGTCTGTGTCGATGTTTCTCTTATTTGTTAATTTATTGTTTTTAGTTTTATATCCCACATGTAAGTGAAATCATACGGTTCTCAGTGTTTTCTGACTAACTTACCTCACTTGGCATAATATTCTCAAGGTCCATCCATGTTGTCACAAATGGCAATATTTCATCTTTTCTTATGGCTGAGTAGTATTTCATTTTGGGAGGGGGCCCAAAATAAACTGGAATTATCTTCTGGAGAGCACCCCTTGTATTGCAGACTTCCCTTGCTAGGTGAGTATTCTAGGAACCCATCTGTATCAGTGTACCAGCTGGCGTTTTTGTGAGAGGCTGCAATCAGCTTCAGTGAATTTATTTTGAAGACTCTTTCAAAATGTTTGCCCATTTCATAATGAGTGATTTACCAATGCCCCTGCCCACACTGCACTGAGTGTTGAGTAGTTTTTGACCAAAAACAGTATGACCCCCATGCCCCACCCTCCTTATTCACCCAATCTTGCCCCAGATGACTTTTTTTGCTTCCCCTGGTTGAAAAAATTCCTCAAAGGGAAACATTTAGCCAATGTGGAAGAGGTGAAACAAAAAATGGTAGAAGCACTAAAGGGCATCAAAATCAACAAGCTCAAAAACTGTTTTCAGCAGTGGAAAAAATAGGTATATTGCATCAAATGGAGAGTACTTTGAAAGTCACTGAAGTTTAAACATGTAAAAGTAAATACACAATTTTTTATAAATAAATTCCTGGTTTTTTGGGGTCCCCCCTCATATGTACCACATATTCTTTATCCAATCATCTATTGAAGGACACTTTAGTTGTTTCCATGCCTTGGCCACTGTAAAAAATGCTGCAATAAACACGGGGGATGTGGTGTGCATATATCTTTGCAAATAAATGTTTCCAAGTTTTTCAAGTAGATACCCAGAAGAGGGATTGCTAGGTCATACCATAACTCTGTTCTTAATTTTGTGAGAAACTTCTGTAGTGTTTTCTATATTAAAGTTTACATTTCCACCAGCAGTGAATGAGGATTGCTTTTTCTCCACAACTTCTCCAACATTTGTTACTACTTGTCTTATTGAAAATAGCTATTCTAACAGTGGTGAGGTGTTATCTGTCATCTCACTGTAGTTTTGATTTGTATTTCCCTAATAGCTGGTAAAGTTGAGCATCTTTTCATGTATCTGTTGGCTGTTTGTATGTCTTCTTGGGATAATTGTACAGGCCCTCTGCCCATTTTTTAATTGGATTGTTTGTTTGTATGGTATTGAACTGTATGAATTCTTTATATATTTTTTATATTAACCACTTGTGGGAGCTGTTATTTGCAAATATCATCTCCCATTCAATTGGTTGCCTTTTAATCAATATTTTGTAATCAATTCTTTTGCTGTGCAGAAACTTTTAAATTTTATATAGCCCCATTCACTTATTTTTGCCTTTAGTTCCTTTGCATCTGGGGGGTCAAATTCATAAAATGTTCTTTACAACCAAGCTCCATAATTTTAGTACCTATGTCTTCCTCTATATAATTTATTGTTTCAGATCTTATATTTAGGTCTTTGATCCATTTTGAATTAATTTTTGTATATGGGGACATACTGTAATCTGGCATCTTTTGCATCTGGCCTTCCAATTTTTTCACCACCACTTATTGAAGAGGCTTTCTTTTCTCCAGTGTGTGTTTTTGACTCTTTTGTCAAAAATTATTTGTTCATATACTTGTGGTTTTATTTCTGGGCTCTCAATTCTGTTCTATTGGTCTGTGTGTCTGTTTTTCTGGCAATACCATGCTGTTTTGATTATCATAACTCTGTAGTATAATTTTTAAGTCAGATAGTGTGATACCTCCAGCTTCATTCTTTTTTCTCAGGATTGCTTTGGGTATGTGGGGTCTTTTGTGGTTCCATACAAATCTGATTATTTTTTATTCTATTTCTTTAAAAAATGACATTGGGACCCTGGCTGGTGTGGCTCAGTGGATTGAGCACTGGTCTACGAACCAAAGGGTCGCTGGTTTGATTCCCAAGGTACATGCCTGGGTTGTGGGCCAGGTTCCCAGTAGGGGGCACTTGAGAGGCAACCACACATTGATGTTTCTCTTCCTCTCTTTCTTCCTCCCTTCTCCTCTCTCTAAAAATAAATAAATAAAATCTTTTTAAAAAATGGCATTGGGATTTTGATGGGGATTGCATTAAATCTGTATATTATTTTGCATAATATGGCCATTTTAACTGTTATGTTAATTCTTCTAATCCATGAACATGGAATATCTTTCCAATACCCTGGAAAAATGGATTTTTAAAAAGATTTTATTTATTTTATTTTTAGACAGAGGGGAAGGGAGGGAGAAAGAGGGAGAGAAATATCAATGTGTGATTGTTTCTCTCATTCCCCATACTGGGGAGCTGGCCTGAAACCCAGACATGTGCCCTGACTGGGAATTGAACCAGCAACCATTTGGTTCGCAGGCTGGCACTCAGTCCACTGAGCCACACCAGCCAGGGCTGGAAAAGATGGATTTTTGAATGGCAATTCATCCTCCTATCCCATTGTGAACTAAATCCCTGGTGGCTTTTTCCATCACAAATTTACAACCCTAAGTTGGTTTCTCTCTGTTCCCCAACAGACTTCATGGCTGCCTCTTCTCACCTTGGTTTCTGAAAGCTCTTGGATTTGATTTAATAGCCAGTTAAACAAAAGAGGATTAGGAGGAAGCCCCCGCCACTACACTTGGTGTCCTCCACCAATGTCCCTGACCCCAAGAAATTTCTGATCTTTATGAAGAAAATGGAAAGGAAAAAAAAAACATGGACCATAGGTAATACTGAAATGAATGAATATCAGAAACAAAAGACTTGTTTCATATAACTGAGCTTAACTGAAGGTGTGCCCGTGTTTCCTGGCCACCTGCACTCTCAACCTCCCCCTGGTGATAAGATTGTTCTAGACTCTAACTCCCCTAATGAACCATCAAGTGTGTTGGAGTGGGCAGAAAATGGGGTGGAAGTCCAAAATGTGTTGAGCTTCTACTTTGTGACAGATTCTATACTAGGCAGGTCTTTTAGAAGCTGTCTCATTTAATCTTAAAAGACCTGTTAATTGTCCTCACTGTACAGTTTTGGAAATAGGTCCAAAGATACACACCTAAGGTCTAGAGGTACACACATATACAATTGAGTGTGCCCACACACTCGATACCTCCTGGGACTAAGATAACCTCACAGCTAGTGGTATCCTCCAGAATTCCTTCTGCTCATTGAAACTGTCTCTTCCACTTTCTCTTTCAAAGTTTTCAAATGGCCAAATCTCCTACACACACACACACACACACACACACACACACACACACACACACACTTCCCCCATATGTCCTCCACCTTCCCCTAGGTAGGAGGAAGCCTAATCTTGCAAGAATTAGGTCTTAGGATCCTTTTCAATGTTTACAAAGCCTGGCCTAGCCCAGGACTTCTCACCCACCGTGTGGCCGGCACTGGTATGGCCCTCGGCCAACACAGTGATGCTGAGAGGGGTTCCCTCTCGTGCCTAGGTCTGTGCTCTGGCAGCCAAAGGAGATGTGAAACCTGTAAGGCAGCAGCAGGAAATGTAGATTTCACTTCTTTATTAATGAGAAGACTTGAGGGTGATTTTTAGAATAAGGAAGGACAGAAAAACCCAGAGACCTGTGCTCAGCAAAGCAGTTTCTTCCTTCCCCTCTTTCTCTACTTCCCCTTAACCCTACTTTTTTTTTTTTTTTTTTTACAGGCATAGCTCTGTTCCCCACCTCTAGTTAACCCAAAAGAATATTTCAACTGTCCTGTCCATTGCTGGTGATTTGATAACTATTTATGTAGCATCAGGACTGTAGAGGTTAGGGAACCCCAGCCGGCTGTCCCACACTGTCCCAATGTCACTGCCAATATTCAAGGACCCCTAGGGTGAGCCCTCTCTTTCCCATGTGCCAAAAGTATACTAACCAAGGTGTTTATGTGCAAAGCACGACAGAGAATATCCAGAGCTAGGAGATATGGACTCCATCCCCCATCACTTGTCATTCACTTAGAGGTCAGTTGGGGAGTGAGAATAAACATCTATAAAGAGAAGCATTTATGTTGAGGTGAGTAAGCAATAAGTCCAGTAGACTTAAAAGAAAAAAGAGAAATCATCATGGATGTCCTCTCCATTGGAGTCCTCTCCATCGAAGCGGCTTCAGAGAGCCTTGGAGGTGAGCCTTGAATATGGGGCAGGATTTGTGTCAGAGGAGAGGAAGGCACTTGGTTCTCAGTCATGGCATGTAGCTCCACAAGCCTGGCCATGCTATGAGGTGCTATCCCAAGTCTACCAGGAGCCTGAGCCGGTTAAAACAAAAATGAACTACGATAATGTCACTGGCACTGCACTTTGAAGGAGATCACAAATGTGGTCTCATGCTTTTCCTGAGAGTATAGCCATAACAATAAATCTCTTCCAGGTACTTCCTAACGTCGCTCCCTCTAAATTCTCAGGTTCCTCTTCTGGGCAGATGGTTTTAACTCAAGTCTCCACTTTATAAACTCAAAAATTGCTCAACCTATGAATTATCTGTAATCTAAAACCAATAGTATGAGGTCACTTTTGTGACTTCTTTCACTGTCTTTTCAAAATTACACACACCTGCACCCACCAGGATTACACTACTCTGCAGTCTGTCAACCTTGCTCCGCCCCTCGTCCCACTTCCTCTTCCCTATCAGAATTCGTGGTCTAGAGTCTAGACCCTGACCTTTGGGTTACAGTTGCTATAACTAGTTCATCATCCTTCCATCCTGCAGCCAAATTACTTGAACTACTAGGGGACATTCTACATGATTTGCCACAAAAAACTCTTGAAGAATGTTATCTCCATTTTAACTATGAGAAAATGGAGACAGAGAGAAGTAATTGCCCTTACCCAGATATGAAGTAATAAACCATAACTTGAACTCAGGATTTATGATTTTAATCCTATACTCCTCAGAATCAATTAAAAACAGTTGAAAATTGCCAATGATTTATAAGAGTAATAAAAACCATAATATAGCTAGAAATTAACATATAAGAACTTTATAGGAAAAAAACTTTGTTAAATTATAGAAAGTAAAACCTCAGGAAATAACAAACATATCATTCTCATGGATGGGGCATCCATAAATAATGAAAAAGCCAATTTCCCCCATATCTCTAACCAAAATGATGTCCCAACCAAAATCACAGCAGGATTTTGGGAGAACTTGATAAACTGATTCTAAAATATACATGGAAATAAAGTCCATGAATATCTTGGGCAATTTTGATAAAGAAGAACATATTTAAAAGCTTTAAAGATTAAAATAACATGACACTGACACAGGAACTGAATACTTCATAGACAAATCCATGCTTGAAGGAGAACTTGATGTAAAATCCCCAGGAGTAAATGGAATACTTGGTAAATGGTATTAAAAAGATCAATTTACTATTTAGAGAAAAAGAAAGTTTTATCCTTACACCACATAAAAAAATTCTAGATCAGTGAAGTTCTCAATGTGAAAGGAAAGCAATAACACTAATAACAGCACAGTAGAATACCATATACAGCCACATAAATATAAGGATAAATTTTTTCCCCAAAATATTCATCAGAAAAGAAGGAATTACTTATATATAGGTCCTTAGGGTTTTTTCTTTTCAAATTAAGGCCACTTTCTCAAAGCTATTTGAAGAAGACGTTATCCTAAAATGATCTCAATTAATACATTCATGAGAAGAATTCAATTGTTTTATGAAATGTGAGAGTGGAAACAGCAATATGCCTACATTAATATATATTATAAAATGTAATTTTAAATTTATATTTTTAAATAAAGGTAATTTGACTATTTCCTTATTACTTCGGTATCACTAACATTTCATATATTCAAACTTGTCAAAAAACTTTTAAAATATTCTTATTGAGAAAATGGAGTATTACCTTTTCACTTTAGAGTCCAGCAAAAGTTGTAACTTTACTGTCTTGTGGTCAGAAAGCATTTCTTAAGATCATAAAAGCACAAACCATAAGGGTTTTGAAGGTCAAAATTAAATCTACTCAGGGAAAAAACTGTGTATAAATTTAACTGATGAGCAGCAAACTGGAAGAAGGCATTTGCAATATTTATACTGACATAAGATTACTATAACAAATATATTAGAAATCCCTGCAAATTCATAAGACAAGAAAATGCAATTTTTTTAAATAGACAAAGACATGAATTAGCAACTCACACAGAAAGAACCCTATAAAAATATGCCTAGCCTCACTAGTAATGAAAGGCAAATTAAGATACCACTTTACACCCACCATATTGCCAACATTTGAAAGTCAAATAATCTCAAGTGTTAGTGGTGATCAAAGAAAATAAGAACTACCTTGCTCTGTTGGTGGGAGCATAAACTATTTATGATCCCTGAATTATAGAAATTACACACTAGGTGAGTGAAAAAAAATTAACATATGAAACAAAGGAGGATATCCTTGAGCATAAGGCCTGAATTGAGTGCTTCCAAGACTCTAGCACTAAGTCTTGGAAGAGTTCAATAAAGACCACTAGGGCTGCAGGACGAGGCAGAGGTTCATAGAAGAGGTCAAACCTGGGTTGGATCTACAGTGCTGGTTAATATGAGAACAAGCAGAACAGAACAAGAAAGGTACTCTGGTGAGAGGAAAAAGCCTGGATAAATGCACTTAAATAAAGCAGACAAGATACGGTCAAGAAAGAGGGAGAAAACATATTCATTGAAGAACAGGACTCCAGCTGGGAAGAGTGGATGATATTTTTTATTAAAAGGGGACCCAGCCCTAGCCAGTATGGCTCAGTGGGAGCGTCATCCCGTACACAGAAAGGTCACAGGTTTGATCCCCAGTCAGGACACATACAGGAGGCAAGTGAAGCAACTGATCACATCGGTGTTTCTCCACCCTCCTCTCTTTCTCTCTTCCTCTCTCTCTAGAATCAATAAATACATATATATTTTTAAATGGTTAAGATGATAATTTTTATAAAGGAAAAGAAAAAAAAGAAGGGGACCCAGAGTAGAGAGGGTCTTGAATGCTTCCTGCATATTGTAAGTGACATTCTAATAGAATGCTTAATCAGAAAACACCTAAGCCCATTATTCCAGATGAGGAATCTGATGCCCAGAGAAGGGATGGGAATTATCTTAGGTTACACAGCATAACAAAAGCAGCTTTAAGGCTTGACTGGCAGGAACTTCTGGATAAGTTGGAAAATAGGTAGAAATCAGGAAGACATAGAAAGCAATAAGAGACAGATGTGGAATGGTAAAGTAAAAAGAAAAACATCTCAAAGAGAGAAAATATAATACTTGAAGGTAGACTCAAAATAGCTTCTGGAAAAAGAGAAAGAAGTCAATGATGCTAAGTTCCCCTGTGAAGATCTTTGCAAAGTTATTGAGCACCTTCACTATGTGCCAAACACTGTTCTAAGCATCTGACAGGTAGTAACTTATTTAAGCTTCACAACAATCTTATTAATGTGGGCACTACTGTAATCATCATCCTTTTACAGAATATGACATCAAGGCACAGAGAGGATAAATAACTTGCCCAAGGGTATACAGCTAAAATTTGCAGTCACGATTGAATTCCCAGCAGTCTGGGTCCATAGCCCACACTCTTAACCCGTGAACATGCTGCTCTTAGAAATGAAGTGGTTCAGAGAGGTTCCAGCTCCTGGAAAGAATTTGTGTTTTCCCTTAGATTAGATTCTGGTACAATGCAAAGAACAGAGACTCCCTCACCAAAACCAAAATAATTTCATTCTGATTAATGCCACCCCCTCCTCCAAAGCAACTCCCAGACCCTAAAGAAAGCAAGAAGCCAAGTGTATGCAAAGTAATTTAGCCTCAGTAGTCATGTGCCCCTGGCCCCACTATCCCAGGACAGCAGGAGGAGCCACTCAGGCCAAAGAACAGACCTTTTGAAAGGACACGTGAATTCTGGGCCCTTCCAGGCTACTCAGATGTCACTTCCAGCGTCTGATTATGCTGGTTTCACAGAACAATATGACAAAGTTAGAATAGCATCTGAAGGTTCATTTTTCCCATTCCTGCACTCCTGTTTCCTCGACTGTGGTGAAGGTGGAAGGGAGTTACATACTTCTCAAGGCAGTGTAGTACAAAAATACCCACAAGCAAAAACTCCATTTTGTGAGCTGATGATCAAAAATAGTTCTGCCTTCATCTCCCACATAGTTTCCCACACTGATGGGAGTTGAAGCCATTGTGCGGTGCTGAGACCAGGGAACAGAGGCAGCTGACGAGTTAGGAAGTTTCCCATTTCCCTCCGTAAGGAAGACAAGCTGTATTCAGGTTAAGGCATGTTGAATTTGAGATGAGAACTCACTCAAGTTCTCATTTCAGAACAAGATATCCAGAAAAAATACATCATGAGTTAAAAAAGATTTATTGCCTTGAAGTGGGAAGGATTGTGGTCATGATAGAAAGGCCACTCTGGGTTCCCCCGGATGCAACCTATACACCCCCACACACAGCGGGGGGAGTCCCAGGCCTTCTGCTCTGAGAAGGAGCAATCCCAGGCAGCATGTGAGAAACTGAGCACCCCCTGCTGGGATGGCCGAAGGTGTTGGCATCAGACTCTGATCAGGAAGAATCAGTCTGAGGAGAGAAAAAAATGGAGGAAAGCCATCAGGGGGATCCCCATCCTCCCCAATGGCCCCTCCCTGCCTGCAGCACACCCTCAGAGACTGATCTCTCCTTGTGCCCAAATCATCTCCAAGCACCCTTTCTACAGCTCCCCATATCACTTCTCTGTCACTCAAAGCCATCTCTGTCACCCATAATTGTGTGTGTAACCAGTGCCACAACAAGGTGGATGCCCATGGTGCCCAATATAGCCTCCCCACCAAAGGGCCTGAGGGCTACTCTAAGTCCTCCCCGGACCCGATATAATCCTGGCATGCCTGCCCACGCACCACTGTATGGCTTCCTCAGCCCGCCAGCCCCTCCAGATGCCCTGATGTACCACCTGAGCAAGGCTTCTGGAAGTAGATGATGAGGACCAAGCCAACAATGATGCCCAGCACACCCAGGCTGAAGGCCACGCCACACAGCACATTCTCCAGAAGATCCGAGGGCAGTGCGTTGTTGGGCACTGGAGACAAAAGGGAGCGGATGGGCCTCGAGACCTTGTTGGGGAGCCCTCCACCCAGGTGAATGATGTGTCTGGGATGACAAGGGAGAAACTGAGGCATGGAAGACTGAGGTTAGCTCAGAGTGAGAATGGACTAAACAAAGTCCAAGGAAAGAAAGAAGGCCCTCCCATGGGTCTATCCCTTTTCATCCCCAAAGGAACCAGGCTTCCAGGGAGGAGAGCCTCACCCCAATAGGCAACTGCCGTTTGGCCATCAATCTCATGAGTCACGACACAGGAGAAAAGGTCAGAGGGTGCCGGTGTGAAGTTTAAGTAAGAAAAGGCTTGGAAGCTGAGTCCATCAATGGCTGAGACAAAAGTGGGCCCGGCACCTTCCACAGGGGCCGAATGATGCTGCCAGGTCACCGTCAATGCAGGTGGGAAGAGATTGCTGACAAAACAGACCAGTGTGTTGGGTTTGCCGAACTCCAGGGGCTTCAGCGTGAACACCTCAGCAACAGGAATCCCTGAGGGGATTGAGGGATGAGGGAAAGAAGGGACAGTTTAGATGGTGCCCCAGTGTTTGGAGGGGTGGGCAGAGACAGAGTCAATGGGGACAAGCTTTGTGGGGAGAGATGAGGGAGGTGCTGGGGCTCTGAGGGGGTCTTCTTCTAGGTGAGAACCAGAGCTGGACCTAGAGGCAGAGCCAGATCCAGGCCACTTTAGCCATCCACCCTGACTTCCTGCAGCACTTCCTGTCAGACCTCACAATGGCATCTAATCACAAGCTGTCTTCTCATTAAAACTTGGGCACATCGTGCACTCTCCTCTTCCATCTTGCTGAGCATAGTAACACAAGCACTCATATTCCCTAGGCTTCAACCGTTCCCTGCTGACTTCATCAAGCGTAATAAATACAATAGCTTTGAATGCCTGTACATCTGGGCACTTGTCTCTGACCCACAACAAAAACAGGCACCAGCGGTGGCGGGGGGTGGTGTGAAGGGAAGCAATTCAGATTACAGATTAATGAGGTTAAGAATGCAGCCCCTACCCCACCCTGAAAAGCCCCTGACCTCTAGACTCTGGGATTTTCCCTTTAAGTTCTGGGCCTATTTTCTGGATCATGGTTTGGCAGAATCCTTTGTCAAAGAAAATGGTGGAATTATCTCCAGACTTCTGAGCCCAGTCAGCAAATTCAGGCAGGCGAGGCACTCGGGTGTTCTGGGAAAAGTCGAAAGAGAAAAGCTGGTCATCGTCGTAGGCCTCGGACAGTCCCATGCTGGGACTCCAGTCCTGACAGTACACTGTGTGCTGGAACGTGTGGTTCTGCAGGTTGTCTCGCCACCCTGCAGTAGGGATGCAAAGGAGACAGGGTGGGATTCAGATAGGGGTAACTCCTCCTTCTCCTCTTTAGCTTAGAAAACAGCCAGGCCTGGCTGGTGTGGCTCAGTGGATTGAGCACTGGCCCGCAAACCAAAGGGTTGCTGGATTGATTCCAAGTCAGGGCACAAGCCTGGGTTGCAGGTCAGGTCCCTGGTAGGGAGTGTGTGAAAGGCAACCACACATTGATGTTTCTCTCCCTCTCTTTCTCCCTCCCTTCCCCTCTCTCTAAAACTAAATAAATAAAATCTTTAAAAAAAGAAAGAAAACAGCCAGGGCTGCTGCAACCAGAGGGGCAGGGGTGGGGTATAACCCCCTGTAGTATCTTTTATTTGGGCTCTCCCACCCACCTAGTGGGGGTGAAAAAGAAATTATTGGGATCTCTCCAAACTACCTCACCCATAAAAGGCCAACTGTCTGAAGCTGTAAACAGTAAAAGTGGTCTACTGTCTGAAGTGCCACGGTGTTGGTTGTGTGTGTGTGCACTGCACAAAGGCACCAGCTAAGGAGCTAGCTGGAGGCTGAAATCCAGCCTGCAGTCTGCTCACCAAGCCATGCGTTCTGGCACAGGGCCGCATCCTCCCAAACGAGAGATGTCTGTCCAATTCACAGGCCACCACAACCACTTGTGGAGGTCCTGGATGGGTTCCCCAGTCTTAGAAGGGAGGGTGAAGGAATGGTCATGGCCTCCCCAAGCTATAGATGACACTGTCCCTCCTCCACTCAGACACAATGATAAGCTGAAAAAACCATCTCTAGGTTTCTTTTCAGCCACTTCCTTGGCACCAGGCCTCTCTGAAAACATTTCCCCGTCCTTGCTCAACTGTCCAGCTCTTGCAATGACAGGATTGGGAGAAATGACCCCATAGCTGCCAGAAATAATCCCTATTCTATGAAACTTCCTTCAGGAATCCCTCTAGCTAGTAAAAAACCTACCCAATATCCTATACCTAGAATAATAGACATTTAGAGTAAGAGGGAGCTTTCAGAATATTCTTCCATTCTGTCCCATCCTTATCAGCGAATGAAATTAAGGACCAATAAAGACTTTTCCCTGCCCTGGCTGGTGTGGCTCAGGGGATTGAATGCCGTCCACAGACTATGGAGTGACTCTTGAGTGGACATAACACTTGCTTCGTTCAAATCCCAGCTCTACCACTTTCCTGTGTGTGAATTTTCACGAGTTACTTAAATCCTGAGTCTCATTTTCTTCATCTGAAAAATGGCTATTACAATCTGTGCTTCAAGAGGCTCTTAAATGAAGTATATAAAGTACCCCTGATACTGTCAGCCACCCATGCATAGTAGCTTTTTCCCAATTCTGTTAGTCTCCAGTATCCCACAGTTCTTCCAACCACTTACTAAGCACAGAGCTCTTCTGCCAGTGCTCTGGGTTGGCTCCCTAGGCCGGAGCCCCGACAGGACTGAAGCAAAGGGGAGGTGCTGTCTTACCTTGAGGGGCGGTCCAGGAGTGGGGCAGCAGCCACAGAAGGTGTAGCAGCCGCAGCAGCGCAGGTCCGGGGCCCCACTCATGACCCATCACTTCACCCACACTGAAGGCTAGGAGTGGCCCACCAGCTCCCCCCGACTCCGTCCCCAGGTCATGTTCTGCCAGCTCACTTCCAATAGTGTCCTTGCCATTTTGGCTAAACCAATCACAGAAGTGAATGCTTTTACATCACCAGTCTCTGGGGAGAGAGGCCCTGGGCGAGCAACCTCCTGAAACTGCTCTTTCACAGGCCGGAATGGCGTGTGTAAAGGGGCTGGGTAGGCGTGCAGGAATGTCTGCCTCCTGGTGGCGGTCCCTCAGTATCGGCTACAGCCTCAGCCTGGAAACTTAACCCCGTGCCCTGCCAGTGAAGCAAGCTACTCTTCCCACAGCAACCCCTCAGGGCTCTTCAGACTCTGCTTTCTGCCTACTCTCTGGGATGCCCCCAGGCATCCTCCTCTTTCTAAGAGAATATTCTCCTTCCATCTTCAGCTCAAGTGTGTTCAGCAGTGCTAGAAAATACATTGGTGAAGGCAGGCATATTCGTGCCTTCAAAAGCTTAAAGTCTAGTATGCATGTCTATAATAAGTACACAACAATGTAATATATTTAGTTAAGAATGTGTCAAGTGCCCTGGCTGGTGTGGCTCAGTGGATTGAGCACGGGTTGCAAACCAAAGCATGGCAGGTTCGATTCCCAGTCAGGGCACATGCCTGGGTTGCAGGCCAAGTAACCAGGGGGGACCACATGAAAGGCAACCACACATTGATGTTTCTCTCTCTCTCCTTCTCCCTCCCTTCCCCTCTCTAAAAATAAATAAATGAAATCTTTAAAAAGAAGAATGTGTCAAGTGTTTTGGAAGTAGTAATTTTATGAAGTTGAAGGAATAGGTGAGGCGTATCAGGAAGGCTTCTAAGAGTCTTGAAGAAAAAACAATTTGACTAGAAGAACATAAGGAAGAGAAAAGCATTCCAGATCAAGGGACAGGCAAATGTGTAAAAGGCAAAGTCATTCAGAGCGCATTCCGTTAGAGACCCCTGTGACATATTCAGATGTGAATGTTGTGCAGACTGCTCATCTGTCCCTGTTCGGTCATGGGGAGGGAGCGGGGAGTGTCAAGATGAGCTAGAACCAGATCACATAAGCCCTGTTTTGGCACAAGGAGGATCTGGCTTGTACTTAGCAGATGATGGCAATACTAAAACTGAAGAGTGAACAATCATTTCAAAATTTTAAAAGTATTGTTCCAATATTTTAAACAATGGAGCCTAGAAAGAATTGAGGCAAAACTGTTGGTCACAAGTCTGTAGTATATGAAGCCAAAATAAAAAGTTGCACACACGCACTGCCCTCATGTAGCAATATAGCACTGATACAGATGACAAATGTTAAGACTCTGAGTTAAGGTATCAGTGGAAATGGGGCTCTTTTGGTGTTCAAAGGCAAAGAATTTCCTGAGACCCTTGTGGGAGGATGTGGCTGTACGGTATGATCTATTGATGATGTACAATCAAGGGGGTTCCCCTCCTGACTTCCCAATGTCCCATCTCTGTCTCACCATGGAAGAAGTCAGTCCAGTCTTGTCTTCAGTAGGGCCAAGATGCAGGCTGCTGCCCAGAGTTTCTGCTCCATGGCAAAGTACAGTCCCGGTCAGCATCCAGCTAAGTTAGTGTTTCCAGCTGCAGTGCATTGCTGTGCTATGGTATTCAGGCTTCCTCCTGGAGGCCAGGGCCGCGTGACTAAGGCTTCATGGCCACGGAGAGAACAGGAGCAGAGAGAAGAGGGAAGAGAGAGAGTGCTCGCACTTCTTTGTTCCCCTGGGATTATATTAGTTTGGGTTTGGGATGGGCCAGATACTTTCTCAAAAGAACCAGTTAACTTCCCAAGTTTTTGAGGGCTTTGGATAGGTTAACACCCCCTAGTTACACTGATAGGCCTCTATGGTCCAGCACCTCTCCCTGAATCCCCCAACAATCTGGTGCTGGATTGAGGCGGGTGGGCTGTTAATCCCTGTGGGGGAGCACTACGCTGTAATCTCCTGGGGTGAGAAACTGCAACTTCCTGGTGAAGCAAACAGCCTCATGCTTCCCATTTTATTAAGCTCAATGTCTAGTCCCCTTTGCTCCCTCTCCTTTACCAATATCTTGCTAAACACTGGTGGTAACAAAGAGAGATGGGAGAATCAAATATTCAGATAATTTGGAACTAGAATCTAGAGGGTCTGGCTACTGACTAGATCTGGGAAGGTGAGATGGAGGGTCAGGAGTGACACCCAGGTTTCTAGACTGGGTGGCAGATTGAGCAGTCAGTGATGGACTGAATTAAAATAGGAAAAAATGCCATTGAAGCAAATTTGATGAAGAGAATGAATTCAGTTTTACGCATCACGAATTTGAGATGCCCGTGGAATAGACACACAGAGGATATAAGGTATATGAGTATGAATTTCTGCTTTGGGCTGAAGAACCTTCATTTGAGATTCATCAACACAAATGTTGAAGCAGAGGTGGTGGATGAAATCACCCAAGTGAACTGTGCAGAGATGAGTGGGGAGTGACACAGCAGTCTGTAAGAGTTCAAACCCCAAACCTCACCCATCAGGATCTAGGATCCAGTAAGGAGTATATAACCACACCAGTTATTTCAAACTCAGAGATTTAATAAAGAGAATTCGTTACAAAGGCAACACGTGCAAAAGGGAAAAAGGGAGTGGCTGGAAGTGCATGTAGGAGAAAGGAACATCTGGGAATCAGAAGCTGATGTTGCCGGAGCTGGAATCCTTGTGTATGTACACCTGCTGTTGCCCGAGGGCACAGTCACAGTCTGTCGTGGATCTACTAAAAAGCTGTCATTTCCAGCAAGGCTGGATCATTGAGAAGGCACTTGCTCTGTCTAGCAGCCTAGAGTCCAGAATTACCTGTTCCTGCTGCTGCAACTACCTGCTACTTCCAGTCTGTTTGAGACAACAAAGCAGGAAACTTCTCAGTTTCTCCTGCTTTCTCCTACTGAGAATCTAATAGGAAGCCAAATGGCCAGGAGGGCTTTAAGTACACACCTTGCAGACTCCTGGGCTTAGCATTCCAGAGCATGGAGTAGGCACTCACTGTCGCTGCATAACCAGTACACCGAAAGGCTCTAACTTGTGAGAATCTGGTGGCAGTGGGAGCATCTGAAGAGCTAGAAGAACACAGAGGAAGCAGATTAAGAGGAATAGAGCTGTTCCATGAAAGGCAAGGTCAGCATTATCAACTGCTACTCAGAAATCAAGGACTGAAAAGGGTCCTTTGGTTTGGTAATTATGAGATGGTTGACAAATTTATGGAGAGCAGTTTCAGTGTTGTAGTAGGCGTGACTCCAGATGGTGGTGGGCTGAGAAGTGGGAGGCGAGAAAGAAACTGTCAGCGTATAGCTGCAAGTTTGATAGAGTAGAAAAGAGAGACAGAAGGGGTGGGCGAAGAAAGAACTAGTGTGGCCACTAAGTAATCTTAGAAACTGATCTGTTGATATGGTCCATCCGTATTTCTGACACTTGCAAAATCCATACTCCCTTTAGAAAAGCAAGTAACAGCAATAACAGCCCCAAACTAAAGCAACCCCATGAACTCCTGGATATTCTGAGATGTCAGTGAGGGGTAGGGGCAGGTGGTGTGTGGCAGGCAGGATGCCAAAGTAGGAATAAGGTTTGGAAATCACTGTACTGCACTCCCATAAACAGAACACTTTCCCAATGTCCCCCCTTTGTGGACTAACCCATGTTAGTTGCTACAGTAGGAAGGTTCCGGTCCCTAGGAAAGTAGGTCTCTGACAGCACTGGGCTGGGAGGATATATGGCACACAGCCACACATGGTGTCAGCAAACTTTCTGAGAAGGACCAGACAGTAAACAGTTTAGGCTTCGGGGGCCATTCCGTCTTGGTCATTACTCAGCCTGAGGCAAACAGCCCCAGGCAACGCCATGAAAGAGCAGACTGTTGTGTCCTCCAGCTTCTCCTCCCACTTCTTGAGCCTCTCCTTAGGTCTCCTTCCTGGACTACTTTCTTTCAGCTATTTTTAAAAATATTGGTGTTCCTAGAGTTTTGTTCTTAACCTTTTTACCTCTGGACACTAACATTTAAAATTCATATAACTTAGATACAAAATATAATTTTTTTCAACCATTTAAAAATGTAAAATCCCTTCAGTACTTGGGCTGGATTTTCCTCACAGACCATAGTTTGCTAACACTGTTCGACATCTGTAGTCAGAATTGGGGTGGAGGACCCAAAATAAACCCGCCCTCCAAAGAGCCTCATTAGCCCTTGGAGATGACAACTGGTTAATGAACACATTCTGCCCCAGATACAATGGACCAGTTGGAAGGTCTGAATGGGAGGGCTAGGAACACATATGGCAGATGCTGCAACTCCTCTGGGTGGGAGGAACAAGGGAAAGGGGAAAGGGGAGACAAGACCAGCAGGAGAACTATAACCCCGTCACCAGGACAAGAGTGAGGTATGGCTAACTACTCGTTGGAACACTAATAATTACCTTTCCTTCTTCCTGTCAGGGCCCTACCATAATAGATTATCTAACCTCCTAACCTACTAATAGATAATCCAAGACAGTCTCTCATCAGTTTGGGAAAGTGGTAATTGTGGGCAAAAGAGGAGTAAGGCAGATAGCCTGGCCTACCAGAAACTATCTGCTTTGGCCTTCACATAGGAATGCACCGAGAACAGCAGCAGGGCACCACAGACGCAGGAGGCCACGGCTTCCTGACACTCAGCTCTCCCCTCCTACTAAGGCTGTTTTCTTGGCAGAGCCAGACTTTCTGAAAGTCGTGGCAACCATTTCTTCCCTTTGATACTTGCCATTTAATCCTTAACCCTCCACAATGAAATTGCTCACAAGTATTGGTGTTGCCGAGTCAAGTGGGCTCTGTATTCTCTGCCACATTCAACACTGCTGGCCAGGCCCTCCTTCCTAGTTTTTTGGCATCTGGATGGTACTTCCTGCTGATGGGTCCTCTCATTTCTCTGGTGTCTTCTTCTCAGTCTCCCTTGTAGAATTCTTCCTTTCAGCTGCCCTTTAAGTGTTGTTGATGTTCCTGGAGTTTTGTCCTCAACCTTTTCTTTTACACTGTACACGTCCTGGATGGCATTTATTCCCACATGACTTCCCTTACCAACCACTGGCTGCTGTCGACCAAATCTAAACCTTTGGCTCAGCTCTGCTCTGCTCCCCACCCCTTGCCCCCAGTAGCCTGTAGGCAGCTCCATTTGGATGTTGTGTGACAGTTGTCCCCACAAAAGTCTCTCCGAAAAAAATTTTTTTAAATTTATTTCAACACAAAATACATTTACATAATTATTAGCAACAATTTATCATATTTAATAAGGCTACTTTGGTTGTAAGCAATAGAAATCAATTCTGGCTAACTTAAATTTAAAAATGGCAATTTATTAGAAGGAAACTGAGTGAGCTCATGAAATCCAAATTACAGAGGAATAAGCTAGCCCCAGGAAGGGGTGCCACTGGGGCCCTAGCACCAGGGGTTAGTTGCCATTAACATGCCTCACCTTGTATTAGGTGCATACCTCCAGATCAATCAGCTGTGACCAGGCATAATATCACCTCTGTGCGTTAGAGCTACTTACAGAGAAGGGAGAATAACCACAAACCAAACAACCACCTCAACACAGCTCTCTTGAACTTACGGCATCCCAACATGAGATCACCTGACACATAAAAAGGGGGTAAAATCTGCATTAATGCTCAGGCAGCATTTACGAAGTAACCACCTGGGTGGTGTCACCTACTTGATGATTTGTGGACTGTCACAAATATTGCCACAAACTCAAAATATACTTATGATACGATTCAATGTTGATTTACAAATAGAAATATTTATATTCTACTAACTGATTTCCTTTGGATTTATGACTAAAAGGGCTTTTAAAAAAATTCTACTATAAAAAATTTCAAACATACACAAAAGAACCTAACAAACCCCTATGTACTCTCTTAAGTTTCAACAATTTTCAATATTCTGTCTTCCCTTGTTTCATCTATTCTGTTGCACACCCTTCTTTTTCTATAGTATTTTAAGCAAATGTTGTCATTATATTCCACAAGGAAATATATTTCTAAGGATACCAATAATAGATAACTTTTCTTTGGAAAAACACTACTGTCACCAAAGACATTAAAAACAATTGCTTAACTCCATTTAACAGAATCTGTGTTTTTCCCAATTATCTCAAAAATGCCTACAAGATATTTTAAATGAAAAGCAGTTGTCTTATGGTTTTCAAACTATGCTTTCACTTTTTTAAAAGAATTGGTTGAGTTTTCTATTTTATATTGTCACATAAATTCCTCTTGATAGTTCAATAATGAATTCCAATAGACAAATTCAAGTTTAGCAAATACGACTCTGAATGCACCTCCATCTCAAAATTTACAAAATTCATCACCTTCCCTTCTAAACATGTTCCAACTCTTATTTTCAAGAATTTAGTAACTGTCCAGCCAATTATCTGAGCTGCAAATATAAGTCAATCATGACAACTTCACCTTTCTCAAAACTTCTCATCCCACTGTTTACCAAATCCTATCAATTCTACCTCTTCAATAGAGCTTAAATCTGTCCTCCCTTTTCTTTCCATTCCCAATGGTTCACTCATTGGTTTGTTCCCTGCAAATTTCTTATAACCAGTTTCTCTGTCTCCAATCTTATTTTCCAGTGCTTCTAAAGGGGTATTTTTATTATGCATATTCAGTCACATCTTACTTTTGATCTGGATCCTATTTAACCTATTCAACATTCCTTTGAGATAGAATCTCACCTCCCCTAGAAGGCTTCTCGGAACTGAATAGAGAGATCAGTAAGTAATGTCTTCAGTCTGCTAACACAGCACCCTGGCCTGCCATTACCATCATTTTTATTATTCCCTTTTATCTATGTCTGCTTCAATCACCTCACCCTCAAAGGGGATCATGTCATATTCTTTTTCATATTCTCAGCATCCACCAAGAAGGCCCACTAAGTGACTGCTCATTGGATGAATAAATAGGCTGCTAGTTACTGAAGGGGTTGAAGCTGAGCCTGGAAGCCTTCAGGCTTTTGCAGGGGTGTCTTATCTGTGGCCCAAGGACCACATGTGGCTCAGGATGGCTATGAATGTGACCCAACACAAAATCATAAATTTACTTAAAACATTTTGAGTTTTTGTGGTTATGTGTCACAATGTATTTAATGTGTGACCCAAGACAATTCTTCTTCCAGTATGGCCCAGAGACGCCAAACGGTTGGACACCCCTGCTTAGAAGAACACACAGACCCTTCCAACAGAGATTTCAACAGTAAATCTTACCAGGAATGTCTCTGGGCTATTCTACAAACACCTTCACCCCTACTGCCTTCCCTGTGCACACCACCACTCTTCCCATTCCATTCTAGGTCCTTCCCAACTGCCACTTTCTTCCTAGTGCCTGCCACCTCCTACTTTAGAGATCAAACCTAGCCACCCAGTCCTCACACTTACCTTCACTTCTAGCTCAGTATCTCTACACATCCATACCATCCCCCCCTTTAAGATACATTATGAGGAGTAGCAATCCTCTCAACTGACCTACAAAGTTGGCATTTATTATCCTCACTAGATAAACAAGAACTCTGGCTCAAAGAGGTTCATTCATTTATTTAGCAAATATTTACTGACCACCCTCTATGTACCTGGAAGTATACTGGTCACCAGATACCACCTACAATGAAACTTGTAATCTAATGAAAATAAAGAGACATTAAACAAGTAAACATACAAATCTATAAAAGCAAATTTTAGCCCTGACCAGTGTGGCTCAGTTGGTTGGGTGTCATCCTACAAAGTGAAAGGTCACCGGTTCAATTCCAGGTCAGGGCACATGCCTGGGTTGCAGCTTTGGTCCTTGTCGGAGCATGAACAAGAGAAACCAATCGATGTTTCTCTCTCCTCCTCTTTCCTCTCTCTAAAAATAAATAAAATCGTTTTTTAGAGCAAATTGTAAAAGGGACTATGAAGGAAAAATATGATTTCCTAAGAGACTAGCTGGAGTTGGGAACCTCCTGATATTGAGATAGGACCTGAAGGGCGAGTAGGAGTTAGTCACGCAGAGTGGGAAGAATACACCAACAGAGGGAGCAGCATGTGTAGACCACGAGGCAGGAAAGGGACTGGCTTCTTCCAGGAAGTGAGGGAGGACCAATGTGGCTACAGAATAATTAGTGAGTAGGAGAGGAAAGCAGATGAGGACGGAGACAAGCAAAAGCAAAGTCATGTGGAACCTTGTGGACCACAGAGTATTAGGTCCTCTTCTGAGTGCAGTTAGTTCTGATGCTGTAACTACTTTATTCCTTCTCATCTCATGCATGAATGTGTGCTAAGGTTGCTAGCTGACCAACCTCCAGTGTCTACAAAGACAATCCATGGTATACATTGTTACCAAGTAAATATTCCTACAAAGATTGCTCTCACGTCCCCAGTCAAGAAATTTCAAAATAGCCCCTTCCTTTCTACTATATTCAGTCTGAATTACTTGGTGTGGATCCCCTATACTCTTGAGTTCTACCCCCAGATGACAGAAACTGCTCTTCAATATCAGTAAGTGAGCCCCACACCAACCAGTGATTGTTCCACTTTCTTCATTCCCCCACACCTATCTGCGGGGTGGGGGGTCCCACCTCCTCACCAGTCAGAACAGGGGTTCTTATCCTGCAGTTCACATGCCATATAATTCAGGGGTCCATAAATGTGGATGGAATAAAAAAGTCACCTTATGTTCAGTAACAACTAACCAACTAAAATTTAGTTTTAGAAATGTAGAAAATACATCTTTGTAGTATTAACGTTATGTTGCCATCAATAAAAACCATCAATATTTTTATAACACATATACAGACAGTTCAAAATATTTCTACAATTATGCAAGTTGTTAGACCTAACAGTAAACCATTTTATTTAATATGAGTTGAGAAACACATGTATTGTATTAATAAGAAAACACATATTAGCATACCATTATACATTTAAGTATTTTGATAATTGTATATTTTATTTGTGCATTTGCAAGTATTATTGGCGGACACAGTCCAAAGGTGCCACCAACTGCCAAAGACATCTACAGCACAAACAAGTTTAAAAACTCATTCAACAAACATGAAGTCCTCACTAGACCCCTCTCTTGTTCTGCCTTACTCATATTATGTTGTTCTGCTTTTCCTTTCTGTTTGATGTTATTCCATTGGTTCCACTTCCTATTCTTTTTTTTTCAAAAGATTTTATTTATTTATTTTTAGAGAGAAGGGGAGGGAGGAAAAGAGGGAGAGAAACATGGACATGTGGTTGCCTCTCGCACACCCCCAACTGGGAACCTGGCCCACAACCCAGGCAAGTGCCCTGACTGGGAATCAAACCAGCGACCCTTTGGTTCACAGGCTGATGGCTCAATCCATGAAGCCACACCAGCCAGGACATCCACTTCCTATACTTGCTCCCGGGGGAGCTAACCCAAGTGCAATCCTTGACGCAAAACTAAATTCTGTTCCACACTTCCTCCCTTATAAATCTCACTTACCTGCACAACTAATTCAAACACTGCCTCAAAGGTGACTCCCAAATCTACCTCTCCTTTTTTTCCTCTAACTTCAATCCTAGATCTTAAACTACCTGTTGTGCTTAGCGACCAGAATAACATACCATCCTGGGGCAGACGGCCTGGGTTCAAAGCCCAGCTTTGGTCACTTACTAATAGTGCGACCATGGGCAAATTATTTAACATCTCTTGCTTCAGTTGCTTCATTTGAAAAGTGGGGGTAATAACAACAGTACCTACATCATAGGATCATAATGATTAAGAGACTGAATAAATGTAAAAGACTTACAACAGGGCTTGACTCAACAATTTCAAGTACTCAACAATGTTAGCTGTCATGAGTCTCATCTCCCTCCAACCTGGTATTTTCATTTTTGTGGGTTTTTAAAAATTTTTATTGAATTTACTGGGGTGGCAATGGTTTAATAAAATTATATAGGTTTCAGGTGTACAATTCTATAATACGTCATCTGTATATTGTATTGTGTGTTCACCACCCAAAGTCAAGTCTCCTTCCCTCATCATTTATCCCCCCTTTACCCTCTTCATTTTTTGTTTATTAACAGGTATAGTGCTACCTACTAGGGATATGAAGATAGAGTTCCTATCCTATGATATAACCTTGAATAAGTCATTGCTCAAAAATTTCTAGTGGCTCCCCACTGAGTCCAAACTTAACAGCAATAGAAATCCTTCACACTACCTCAAATAAATTTATCTCCCAGTCTTCTCTATACTGCTTTACTTCTTGTAGTTTGTATTCTCTTCTGGCCAGACTGGACTGCACTGTTCTCTGTAAAAACGACCTTTGCTGTACTGCTTCTATCTTTCCTCATACCGTCCTAATGTCTCAAATGTGTATTTGAAAGCAATGACTGTCTTACTATGATTATTTCCCCAATACTATGCACAGTACACCATAAACATATATATTACAATCTTACCTAAGTCACACACTTACTTAAGCATCAATTTCCTTCAACATTTTGTTCATTTTGTGAGCACCTCATACTGGCCAGGTACTATGCCAGGAGTTGGGAATATATACTGAAAAACAAACAAAAAACCAAGATGACCCTGTTCTCAAGATCAAAGTCTCATAAGAAAGAGCAGCATGTAATCATATAATTTCCATTCACTGTGAAAGGTGCCATCATAAGGACACTAAGGAAGGAGCAGTCAGCTAAATTTCGGAGGCAAGAGTAGGTTTTTCAGATGCTTTAGGGACTTAAATGGACAGGGAAAAGCCAATTGGACTGCAGTATGTATAAAATACAAAGCATAAGAAACAGTTCATTATAGCTGGAGTATAGGGTACAAGAGGAAGTGGCCAGCATCAAGGCTGAAGAGGTAGGCAGACCTTTCTGTCTCAGGTGCAGGAATTTGGACTTTATCTCCCAGGCAATGAGGAATTAATATACAGTTTAAACAGTAACACAAGGCCAGAGTTATACTTTGAAAACTTCACTCCTAACAATACTGTGGCAGAGGCAGAGAACAAAATCTAGAGCAGCAATCTTAAAAAAACTTTCTGCAATGATGGAAATGTTTTATAATGTGTGCTGTCCAATGAGACCGCCATTAGCTACATGTGGCAGTGAGAACCTGAAATGTGGCCATTGCAATTGAGGAACTAAATTTAAAATTGCATTTAATGTTAACTTAAATAGTCACATGTGGCTACTGGCTACTGTATTGAACAGTGCAGCTTTAGAAGAAAAGTCAGGAAGTTGTTGATGTAGTTCAGGTGATAGGATAAGGACTGAGTGTGAATCAATGGATATTTTAGAGACAAAATGGTAAGTCTAGTAAATATAAAGCTGTAAGAAAAAGAAGTCAAAAACAGACTCCCAGATTCCAGGCTTTGTGACTGAATAGCTGATAATATAGGAGCAAGTCTTGCATGCATACAGATTGCATCAATTTTGAACAGGCTGAAACATCTGGGAGTTATCCAAGTGGTAATATTTAGTAGCAAGTTAAGCTCTGGAGAGTTGTGTGAACTAAAGGTACATATTTGAGAAGCTTTGAGTCATTGAGTGAAATTACTTAGAGAAGATGAACAAAACTACAAGTAAACTGAAGCAAAATCCTAGCAAACTTCAACACATAGGAAGGAATAACAGAGAGTCCATGAAATGAGGAGATGGGAAAGGAACAACTGGACAAGTAGGGAGAGAAACAACTGAGCCTGGTCACAGAAATCAAGAGTACAGAGAATTTCAGGAAGGAAGCACGATCAAGTGTCAAACGCTTCAAAGAACTCAAGTAAGGTAAGAACTGAAAAGTGCTTCCAGCCCTTGCCAATTAGGAGGTCCTTGGTGACATTTGCCAGAACAGTTTCAGTAGTGGAAGGGGCAGAGAGGAAAATTTAGGTAATTTCAGGTGTTGGCTGTGCAGGAGAGCTGAGAAGTAAGAGTCTATATGGGGATACAATAGTGATAAGATTATGTATTTTTTCTTTCCTTTTTTTTTTGACTGGGAAACTTGTAGAATGAAAAAGTTAAAAATGCCAATTGGTAGACAATGAAAGATAGCTTCAGAGTAATGAATAAGGTCAACCAGGTCAAAAGAAAAGGAATTTCCTTAATCATAAAGGAGGATTTCTAGTAACAGACATGCCCCGTTTCTGCTGTTATTGGTGGGCAGTGAAGGCGTTACGGAATACAGACTAAAATTTTTAACTACACTTGGGAGGGATTGCTGTCTATGAACAAGCAAAAGGTTTGCTTTAAGCGGCAACGCAATCACAGTAACATCCCTAGGCTAGATTTTTATGGGATTGACTCAAGATCGAAACAGTTATTGGCAACGCCTTAGGAAAAAACTATTAAGAGTTTTACTTTCAATGGTTGAGCATGAGATGAGTAAAGAAGTAAAAGTGATGAGAAGGCTGGTAAGTTTTGTAGAAGGCAGAGGAGTCCAAGGACTAGCAGGTCTTAATGAAGTAAGGAAGTTTACGTTCAGAGGATACGAGATTGTAAACCTGCCTAATGCAAACATGTGAAACAAAAAGCCCACACCTCGCATTGGCACTTCATCTTCCCGCCGCAGGTACCATGAGAGTGACCAAGTCCCTCTCACGCTGCAAACTCTCTTATCTCCAGGTCCAGGCCCCATTCTCTTTCACTGAATACAGCTCTGTGGCTCGCATTTTCGCTGGACTCAGTCCGAACAGGTCCAGGTGCACCTCATACAAGCGGAAAAAGGAATCGAGTGAGGTCGCCCCGGCAAGTCGCGGGCATTGGGGAAAGGGCCGAAGGAGCCGGAGAAGCCAAAGAGGCCGGAGCTCCGTGCGCCGGGTCCGCTTCCGCCCCACCCACCCAGAGCTTCCAGACGCGCCGCGAAAGGTGCGGCGCCTGACCCGACGCCTGCGCTCTGCTACTCTTCCCGCGGCCTCCAGAGCTCCTTTCCCCTTCTCCTAGCTGGTCGCATCCTTGCGCCTGCGCAGTTCAACGTTTCCGTCCTGCGGCAACCTTGCCGAACCAACAAGGAGAAGCGTTGGGGGGCGGGGACAAGGTCGGCGATGGCTGGATAGGTAGCCGTAGGTTAGAGAAGCAGAGGCATTAGCGTGCTCCAAACCTCTGGAAATGGACCTGGGCCTTGCAGTTCCCTTGGCCCCTCTACACGACCCCCCAGGATCTTCGGAAAAAGGTGCAGACCCCGTGGAGAAGGAGGAGAGAAACAGCTAGCACGTGACATGACTTAGCCAATCTGGGTGTTGCTGACGTGGCCGCGCGGCCCAAATGATTTCCCCACCCCACCCAATTAGGAAGGGAGGGGCTGGGGGCTACGCCCCCTCCCCCAACTGCTTCAGTTTCCGGGGTGGGGGGTGACACCCCGGATTACGTTCTCCCCCCCCCACCCCGCACCAAGCCTAGGGGAACATTGGATCCCCTTTGGAAGGTTCCAGGACCCAGGTAAGAAGGGGCCTTTGGAGGGGGATGTTGCCAGTCATTTACGTGCTTAACCAGTGGTGGGGAGTCCGGGAGGGAGATTCTTGGGGTTCACAGTAAAATCCTGAGGGTGGGTTTGTCCTTCAAGTATTTAACAGCCAGTGAATGGGAGCGTGAAGAGGAGCGAGCGGGAGAGGGCACCTCTGATGGGGGAGGGGAATGGCCAACTTCAGGCCTCCATACCAATAGGAGGGCAAAGGGGACTGGGGCGGTGTGCTCCCACCCCTGCCAATTCCCTTCATCCGCTGGTGGGTACGGAAGCCCGCAGCTAGGTAAGGCTTCATTTTGGCGGTCGTTTGGGGGGGGGGGGCGGTGAGGAGGGGAAATGGTGACTGTAGTTCCTACTCGTGGGTGTGAGGGGTTAAGAGTGGGCAGCCTAAGATATGAACTGGGATTGTTCCCAGGCGCCCACTCCTTTTCTCTACAGACTCTAGAAAGAGCATTTCAGTGCTTCCTTTGTGTCAGCGGTAGGAAACTCGCAGTCATTATATGGCATGTTGGATGTTACGCTTCGAATTATTTATCGAAATTGTGTGCATTCACGTGGACAGGGCCTATGGACCTTTCTGCACAAACCGTTGCTCCGTTGGTATCCTAGGCAGAAAACTCGGGGTCTGCTTGGGAGCAGACGTCAGGCCCAAGGTGGGTGCAGGGAGGGCGTCTGAAACTGGAAGGAGTGAGGCGTAGGACGTGGGAGAATTTCACAGCTCACAGGGTTTCGGGTTTTTCCAGGGTGATGTGTTTGGCCGCCATTTCCCCTTCCCCCATTCCTAACAGTTTTCTCCTTGTGTACAGCGGGGGGTGGGAACGGGAAGGAGGAAAGAATTCCTTTTCCAAATTACTGAGTAGCCGTAGCCTCCTCTGTGACTCATGTGGGGGAAGGGAGGGTTGGGAGCGGAGAGCAGTGATTTTCCAGAATTCAGGGAAACAAGCCAGAGTAATGTCTGGCTGCCCTTTCGCTTTCTCTAAGGTCCATTATTTTCACGACCTCTAAATTTTTATTTCTTGGCTGGTCTCTGTGCAGACTTGTATGGTCCCGGGCGGAGAAAAGCAGATTTGGGAGGCTGGGCCACTGAGGAAGGGGAGGCTTCTGCAAAGTTGCTGTGTCATTGACCTCCCTGCTGCAGCGGCGGGCCCGCTTGTACTTTTGGAGCCTAGGCCTGATACCTGGCGGAGGGCGGGGCGGGGGGGGTGAATCTGCTTTCCCGGGGCGCATTCCCTCCCACCCGGGGTTTGCCTAACTCGAAAGGTCGTGAAGAGAAGAGATTGACAGCCATTTTAGACGCAGTAACGAGGTTGAGGGGCTCGAGAACTACGGCAGAGGAGGGTGACGTGGTTGGAGCTCAAGGATCTAGGTCTATCAGAAGCCCTTCCGAGGAGAGGAAACCCTTATATCCGTTGACTTGTTTTAATTTCCTTTCTGATTTTGCACAGTCTGTATTCTTACTTGGTATCCAGAAAAGGGGAAATGGGAGGGGGTATTTACTCTCCCGCAAGGGGACTGGCAGCCCCAGAGATGGGTTTAGAGATGCTGAACTTGGGCTCTGGCTCTTTATTCATGCCTAGTCTAACCGTATTCAGATAACCAGATTGGGGGAAGGGGGCGAAACTGAGCTCCCAAAATGGCTCCTGCCCCTCCTCGGAGGCGGACGGCCCGGGGCGGCGGGGGGAGGGGAGAAGGGGATAGAAGGAGGGGGAGGGCTAGTGAGCGGCAGCCGCCGCCTCCTCCGCTTGCCCTCCTCCCTGGTGCTGACCGATGGACCAGCCGCTCGGTGGGGAGGACTCCGGACCCTGGTGGGGGGATGGAGGCCCTTTTGCCCCCACAGCGGAGGGACCCTAAGGGGGGTACTGGCATGCCCCCGGGATGGGGGAGACGGGCATCGTGGGGAAAAGTACGAACTCTCCGCAGAGGAGGATGTTTACACTGATTGGCAGGACTTGTTTTTTTCAGCTCTGAGGCAGACACCGGAATGAAATTTGGGGAGGTGGGTTTCATAGGTATGTTTGCGGGTTTTGCTGCCACTTCAGGGCTGCCGAGGTTTTGTCGAGAAGGCAGGTATTTGTATTGACAACGAAGCATGAGTGGGTAGGGGTTGGAGATGTGCTTGCGGGGGGTGTAAGTTTTTGGAACGTATTCTAGGTTTGGTTACCTTCTTGATAGAAGCTTTGGAGGGTTCAAAGATAGATTGAGAGGAGTGCTTTTGCCTTTCTGTTGGTTCGACCTAGAGAAGGGCAGGGTCGATTTTAGACACTCTAAAGCCTGTGTTTTTGTTTTTTATTGTGGAACATAGGGGCGTTAGATTTTGTCTTTGCAACGCTCTGGATCCCTTGACTGTTGCCAGAGTGCTAGGCCGTGGCTTTTAAGATGGCGTCTTCTTCCTCATTTCAGATTCTCCACCACAGCGTCCTCACCGTCAAGAACAGCCACTCGCCAGTCGACCTACAGCCACACCCTGGCGGGCCGAGATTGGCTACGCCCACGCGGCCCCCACCCGTCCTGCTGGTCTGACCTGTGGAGGAGCTACGAATGGCACGACCTGTCCGAGTTTGGCAGTCGCCAGTGGCACCAGACCTGCATGCCAGGGAGGACTCTGTTGGAAAGGAAGATGGGGAGAAGGTGTTGCAGCCTGCCAACCTCCCTCTTTCCTCGGAGTCTCCGAACCACAGCGCAGCCAATTGGCTCAGTGATAATGGCGGATTGCCGCTTCCCTATGGGTCAATGCGGTACTCTTCTGCCTGGTGACTGACGCTTTGGAAATGAAGTTTATGACATAATGGCTTCAACCGACCAATAGAAAATGCTCCCGCGGAGAGGCGTTCCTTCTGCTGCCACTGGACTTCAAGCGCGTGAGCGAGGGAGCGTACGCGCGGAGGGGGTGGGGGAAATCTCGAGCACTGTGGCGCGCATGAGCAGCGAAGCTCCTCCCCCTCTGCCAATATATAAAGGGCTGGCGCGGGGCTCGGCGGCGCCATTTCGCGCTGGAGTGGAGCAAGCATTAGGAGGAGCTGAAGGATTCTGCCTACCGATACAGAGCTCGCAAGTCGTCGGGACCGCCATTACAATCCACGTCCATCCTCTTGGAAATGGCCTTCCTCTCGGCCTGTGACTGGTCCTGGGGGACAGTACAGACCCCATAGAAGCCCCTGAAGCTCCCCTTTTTCGGGCCCCGCCCAATCCTCGGAATCTGTCCACCCCCTCTACTCCGCCCTCAAGAGGATATCAAAGATGGAGGCGGCGGCTCCCTAAACCACTTTCCCGTGTTCATCCGCCTCCATCGAGATCGAAACGGGACCTCGTCTACCCCGGATGGTCCCCCCAGGAAGAGGGGATCCTTGCAGACCAACATCGGGCGATATTGACGACGGTGTCTGGGATCGGGGTCCTTCCTAGGGTTTGAAGAGTACGTCTCGCTCGCCCACCTTTGCTGGGGCCGCCGCCATTTTCTCGCTGTACGCTTCTTGTGGAGCGCGCCAAGCTGCCGGGAGTTCTCCGTGGAGCAGCGGAGGAGACTGCTTTCGTGCCTGTCCTGTGGGAAGGGGGGGTTGTCGCCTGGAAGGCAGGGCAGCGGCCCCCCCTATTACCCGGGTTATGCTGGACGGGGAGATAAGGGGAACCGAGGCCATCCGGACTTTAAGCGGCTGAGTGTAGCGCCGGTTCCCCACCGTCAAGATGCTGCAAAACGTGACTTCCCACAACAAGTACGTCGTGGCTAGCGGGAAGGGGACGTTACGGGGGTGTAGGACGTCGGTTCGGAGAGAAGACAGAACCCACCGGGGCGTTGCTATTAAGTAGCGCGGCTGTTGACTCGTGGGGGAGGGGGTGCTCGCGGAGGGGATTGAGCGACGGTTTGGGAATCGTGGTACTATCCCAGATGCTGCGTATGGAGGGAGTACAAGGTAGTCAATGTCTCCGTTACTTTCCCCGCGGTGGCCCAGTCTTAACCGAGTTAGTCAGACCTAGGTTGGCAGAATGTACTGAGGAAGGATGACGTTGATTGGGCAGCAGGTCCTGTGGGTAGGGGGTTTGATGTTTAGCGACGGTTTGTCGAGGTGTTCATGGTCACATCTAGTGTCTCACCGGGTCACCATGGTGACAGTTTCAGGGACTGGCAACGGGAATTCCCAGGGTAGGATAGAGGAATTATTGTTTAGCCTGTGGGTTCCTGGTGTGTAGGTCATTAAACCCCTTCTTGTTTTTCAGTGACTGGATCGGTTTAGTGTTAGGGTGTGTGTTTTGTTTGGGGAGAGGACTTTTTTTTGATAGCCTCGAGTTTCTTCCAAGGTGGGAGGGTGCAGCTAAGGATTCTCCAGTCATATATCTTCAGGTGTAAACAATGAGATAATTAGGGTAGTGATTTTAATTTTCGGACCTGGGAAACACCTGGTCCTGAGGAGCATCATAGAGAATGTAAACCATTGTTGGCCTTTGCTCTTCAGAGTTGATGCTACAGTGGGAATTACTGTTGGAATGTTTTTTTGGCAAGGGGTGGGGTGTCAGTTTTTCTTATGAGGGAACTTGATGACCTTGACTGAGCAGCTCTATTTTTTGAGTTTTTTGGAGGAAGGCGACTGGATTTGCAAAAAATTTATGAGAGCTGGCAACTGGGTTATTCCAGGCAGTGAAGTCCCACAAACGCTGGTTGTCAAATTTTTTATTTTTATTTTTGAGTTGGTATTGTGGTGTGTTACATTTTCGGTTCATTTTCTGCTTTGAAGTTACCTGTGCAGAGTTTGTGGAGGATGCTGATCTTTTCTGCCCAAATGGATTCCTAGCTGTCTCATCAGGATTTTATGAAATTCTCCCTATTTTGCTTCCTCTTCCTCAGGCCCGACCACCATGGGCAGTCACCAAATCCCTTGTGAAAGAGGTCCTCCTCAAGCTTGGGGCTTGAGTTTCTAAGCTCCACCCATTTTGCTTAAGTCTTTTCCTCATAAGTCTGTTCCCAGTGTGTCCTGTAAGAAACCATTTGGGGGCTGTTTTTCGCTATGTAAAAAGATAGGATAATAGAGACCATCAGACTTTAGAGGGTGAGACTTAAATAGGTATACTAAAAATAAGGAAACAAAAAACGTGGGAGCGGGGACAAAAACAAAATCTCTGATGTTTAGAAACCACTTGGGGGCTTTTTTCCCCCCTATGTTTAAAAAAAAAAAAGGTGACAGCCCATCAGACTCTGGAAGGTGAGACCTAGATAGGTGTACCAGAAATTGGGAGCAGGGACAAAAAGAAAATCTCCGATGGTTAGGTCCCAAGCCTGGACTTGTTGGGTATATAGTGTAAATTGTGCTCTCCCTACTTTTTGTGAGGTTACCACATTTAATTTTCTTTCCCATTTTCGCAGACTCCCTGGGGAGGGGAATGCAGGGTTACTGGGGCTAGGTCCAGAGGCTGCAGCGCCTGGGAAAAGGATTCGAAAGCCTTCCTTGTTGTATGAGGGATTCGAAAGCCCTACGATGGCTTCAGTGCCAGCCTTACAACTGACCCCTGCCAACCCACCACCCCCGGAGGTATCCAATCCCAAAAAACCAGGACGGGTTACCAACCAACTGCAATACCTGCACAAGGTAGTGATGAAGGCTCTGTGGAAACATCAGTTTGCATGGCCCTTCCGGCAGCCTGTGGATGCCGTCAAACTGGGTCTGCCGGTGAGTTGAGAAGTTGGAGTGGGGAGGTGTGGGAATAAACAAGAATGTGTGTGAGTGGGGGTAGGCTGTTTAGTATAGGTGCTGCGGCCCCTAGGGATTTCCCGTCTCCCTGCTCCATAGGGCAGATAGCCACCAGATTTCTGGATTCTTGGTCCTTTATGATTGATCCATCCTTTTGCTATCTTGGCATCTCTCATTGTGCCCTCCATGTGTCCTTCCTTAACTTTTGTGCCCTGGCTCCATTTTACAGATTCCCACCCCGGGTTGGGAGAGGACCACGGTGGCCAAAATTCTTAGCTTCTTCCTCTCCCTCATGCAGCCCATGGATAGCCAGCCCCAGAGGTAATGTCACAGGATGGGAAACCTTCCAGAGTGGGTGGGAGTTGGGTGGTTAGAGAAAGACAGTAGGGGCCTCCTGCTGGGCATTAAGAACCCTATTCCATTTTTTCTGTCCTATAGTTTAATTGGGGCCGCAGTTTAGGAGGCTTACATATCCCTTTAATAGGGGGTATGTATGTGCGTGTGTGTTGGGGTCAGTAGTTGTCTAGGAAAACAGGCATGCATTTTTCAATGGCTCTGACTTAGCTTTGTTTGTTTTTAGGATTATCACAAAATTATAAAGCAGCCTATGGACATGGGTACTATTAAGAGGAGACTTGAAAATAACTATTATTGGGCTGCTTCAGAGTGCATGCAGGATTTTAATACCATGTTTACCAACTGTTACATTTACAACAAAGTAAGTTTTTCTTCTTTGGTAAGTTTTACCACGTGTTCATTAGATGGGAAGAGACTAGTTTTATTGCAAGATATTTTGGCTACAGAAAGTCCAAGTGTTTTGCTATAGGAGATGTTCTCAGTACTTAGGATCTACAAAATCTGAGTTCCAAAGAGTACCACTGTACTCAGTGATGCGGCTTCAGAAATCCAGAGTTAAAGATTTTTTAAGTAGAATACTTTTCATACTTTGAGGATGGTGGCCCTGTTTGTCAGAAATTTCCAGAGATCTGAGTAGAGCAGGATCTGTTTTCCTTGTCAGGTCTCTTTCCCTTATTTCTGAATTTTTTTCCTTCTTTGTATTTTGAGGGATAAAATTGGGAGAGAAAGTGGGAATTAGTGTCCAGTGTAGATAATTTTTAGTATTCAATGACAAACATCTAAGGGAGTGGTGATGATGCCTGCTAGGAATTCCTTTGAGAACAATAGTTTATCCTTTGCTGGTATTTGAACTTTTTGTTCTCTGTAGCCCACTGATGATATCGTCCTGATGGCACAAACGCTGGAAAAGATCTTCTTACAAAAAGTGGCATCAATGCCACAAGAAGAACAAGAGCTTGTGGTGACCATCCCTAAGAACAGCCACAAGAAGGGGGCCAAATTGGCAGGTAGGAAGAGTGGGAATTTTGCTAATAGAGACCAAAAGACATGAAAAGATGATCAAACTAACCTTTTTTTCTCTTTTAGCACTCCAAGGCAGTATCACCAGTGCCCATCAGGTGCCTGCTGTCTCTTCTGTATCTCACACAGCCCTGTATACTCCACCTCCTGAGATACCTACCACTGTCCTCAACATTCCCCACCCATCAGTCATCTCTTCTCCCCTTCTGAAGTCCTTACATTCTGCCGGACCTCCGCTCCTTGCTGTCTCTGCAGCTCCCCCAGCCCAGCCCCTTGCCAAGGTATAGATCTGTGGATTGTTTTTAGGCAATGGGGAGGACAAGCTTCAATAAAGTGGACCTGAGGTAAAAGGTTTTTTTGTCTCGTTTTTTGCAGAAAAAGGGGGTAAAGCGGAAAGCAGATACTACCACCCCTACACCTACAGCCATCCTGGCTCCTGGTTCTCCAGCTAGCCCCCCTGGGGGTCTTGAGCCTAAGGCAGCACGGCTTCCCCCTATGCGTAGAGAAAGTGGTCGCCCCATTAAGCCTCCACGCAAAGACTTGCCTGACTCGCAGCAACAACACCAGAGCTCCAAGAAAGGAAAGTTATCCGAACAGTTGAAACATTGCAATGGCATTTTGAAGGAGTTACTCTCTAAGAAGCATGCTGCCTATGCCTGGCCGTTCTATAAACCAGTGGATGCTTCTGCTCTTGGCCTGCATGATTACCACGACATCATTAAGCACCCCATGGACCTCAGCACTGTCAAGGTATCCACTGCATGGGGTGTATGGGGTGCTCAGGCAGTTTTTGGAGCTTAGGGGTCAATAAAAAAAACTATCAGTCACTTCTTCTTAGGGGCACACAGCAATCTTTGGTTCTTAATATTTTACTTTTTACAAAATAGTAATGTGGCAATTGGACAACTACTTGTTAACAGCTAATTTCTAGAGTTTGAAACTATATGATGGGTTTTGTATTCAGAGCAACACCACTTATATACAGTTGTGTCCTACTTATTGGGAATGTTCAGTTAGGGGAGTTAAGAGGTGAAGGACAGAGGCCGCTGACCCTCCCGTTACTTAGAAATAATTTTTTTTTTCTAGACGTAGATTTTTCTTCAACCCACCCAAATTCCTTTGACTTCAAACTTGAACCTCGGGGCACAGATCCTTAAAGTCATCCCCACTGTGCTTTTGAGAGGGCTGCACTTGCTCTGTCTGGGGTTGGCAGGGAATGGTGAGTCTCCGTATCTACATAGCTTCTGATGCTGCCTCCTTCTGCAGCGGAAGATGGAGAATCGTGATTACCGGGATGCCCAGGAGTTTGCTGCTGATGTGCGGCTTATGTTCTCCAACTGCTATAAATACAATCCCCCAGACCACGATGTTGTGGCCATGGCACGAAAGCTACAGGTGAGTGTTGTGGTTGAAGTTTGGAAAATAAATATGTCTGGGGAGATTTTTGTCACCTGCACTGCATTATCTCAACATGAGGATCTCCTGATCTTTATAGTTGTAAAATGGAGCCATATCACCAGGTGGCTGGGTATAATCAGTGCACTATCCCCCCAGCATGGTTTTGAGTCTACCTCTTTTTCTAGGACGTATTTGAGTTCCGTTATGCCAAGATGCCAGATGAACCACTGGAACCAGGGCCACTACCAGTCTCTACTGCCTTGCCTGCTGGCTTAGCCAAATCATCTTCAGAGTCCTCTAGTGAGGAAAGTAGCAGTGAGAGCTCTTCAGAGGAAGAAGAAGATGAAGAAGATGAAGAAGAGGAGAGTGAAAGCTCAGACTCTGAGGAGGAAAGAGCTCATCGCTTGGCTGAACTACAGGAACAGGTAGGTATTTGTCACTATTCAGTTTACTAAGACATTCACACCCTGTCCTTGCCCACCACCCCCCCTTTTTTCCTCAGTCATTTTAAATTGTTCTATTCTTTGTGTCATTCCCATTCCACATCTGGATTCTTTTTCCTCCCTAGCTTCGGGCTGTACATGAGCAACTGGCTGCCCTGTCCCAAGGTCCAATATCCAAGCCCAAGCGGAAGAGAGAAAAAAAAGAGAAAAAGAAAAAACGGAAGGCTGAGAAGCATCGAGGCCGAACTGGGGTAGATGAAGATGACAAGGGTCCTAGGGCACCCCGCCTCCCTCAGCCCAAGAAATCCAAGAAAGCAAGTGGCAGCGGAGGTGGCAGTGGTGCTGCATTAGGTCCCCCTGGCTTTGGACCTTCTGGAGGAAGTGGCACCAAGTGAGTTGTAACGGGAGGATGCTTTCTCCCATTCCTTGCAATGTTTTCTCTTAAGCCAAGGGTCAGCAAATGTTTTAAGTGGCCAGGTGACAGACACTGAGTCTGAAGACCACAAGGGTCTCTAAACTACTCAACTTTGACAGTACAGTGCAAAAAGTAGCCCTAGGCAATAAAGATGTGAGCATGAATACACATTCCAATAAAACTATATTTAAAGAAGTGGTGGGTCAGATTTTGGCCCAGGGATCATAGTTGGATCAACCCTTTCTATAAACCAATGAGTCCATACTTGTTTTTTTCCTGTTTTCCATGGTGGGGTGGGTTAACAGTGCTTTTGGGAACAAAAAGATGTACTTATGCCCATATCCAGTTCTCCAAGCCCAAAAATAAATGTTAAATGGTTGGCATCCCCTATTGCAGTGTCCTGGCTCTGGCTCACTAATTTGCCTTAATGGAAAATCAAGCTGCACACCCAGCAGGAAATCCAAATTATTGAACAGTGGGAACACGTTGGGAGAGATAAAGGATGCTTCTTTAATTGAGAGGGGTTTTTTTGCCCATAGATTGCCCAAAAAGACCACAAAGATGGCTCCACCTACCCTGCCTACGGGCTATGATTCAGAGGAGGAGGAAGAAAGTAGGCCAATGAGTTACGATGAGAAGCGGCAGTTGAGCCTAGACATCAACAAATTACCTGGGGAGAAGCTAGGTCGAGTTGTGCACATAATCCAAGCCAGAGAGCCCTCTTTACGTGACTCAAACCCAGAAGAGATCGAGATTGATTTTGAAACTCTGAAGCCATCCACACTTAGAGAGCTTGAGCGTTACGTGCTTTCCTGTCTTCGAAAGAAACCTCGGAAGCCCTACAGTGAGTATAAGTGAGGTCCACCAATCTTTGTGAGATTCTGAGGACAATTTAGAAAATGGGGTAGTAGGGTATGCAATGCTCATGTGACTGTCAACTCCCAGGGTGGCGTTCAAGAAAGGAACTCAGTAACACCAGGGTGCAATAAAACTACGATGTTTACAGCAGTCTTAGTCCTGTTACAATTCTTTTTTTAGCCATTAAAAAACCTGTGGGAAAGACAAAGGAGGAACTCGCTTTGGAGAAGAAGCGTGAACTAGAAAAGCGGTTACAAGATGTTAGTGGGCAGCTCAATTCCACCAAAAAGCCCCCCAAGAAAGGTGAGTATCCTGTAAATCACTGCGGGTTCACTGCATTCTGTGCTGCTGACTGCCTTGTGTTTACAAATGGAGATCAGACTCAATACACCTTTAACCTTTAACTCTGTTCTGCAGCGAGTGAAAAAACAGAGTCCTTGTCTGCCCAACAAGTTGCAGTGTCACGACTCAGCGCTTCCAGTTCCAGTTCAGACTCCAGCTCCTCCTCTTCATCTTCCTCCTCTTCAGACACCAGTGATTCAGACTCAGGCTAAGGGGCTAGGCCAGATGGGGCAGGAGGCTCCGCAGGACCGGACCCTTAGACCACCCTGCCCCACCCCTTCTCCCTTTGCTGTGCCGCTTCCTCATCTCACCCCCTCTCCCCACTGTAGGAGGTTTCCTCATCTCACCCCTCCCCCCACTGTAGGAGAGCTGGCTCTGCAGGGGGGAGGGATATAGGGACATTTACTGAAGGAGGGACACATGGGCAAAATAAGGTTGAGTTACCAGCCCCATAGAGAGTGATCTCTTGGGCATAAAACCCCATTCAAGATATCTGGGACAGGACAGGTGGATGGTATGAATGGGCAGAGACCCTGATGGGGGGTAACCTGAGGCCATCGCTGCCCTGTTCATTTGTAAAGGCCCAGTTTTGAGGTTGGTGGATACTAATTTATTTTAAGCTAGGTAAGGCTGAGGGTTGTGGAGACATGATCATTCTCGGCCTCCGTGGAGAGTGAAGAAGATGGAGCTCATTTTTTACGTTGACATTTTTCTACTCTGTTTTTCCTTTTTCTCAATTTGGGGCCCCTGGGGGTTTCTGTCATCTCCCCATTTGGTCCCCTCGATTGTCTGTTGATTCTAACTTGTAAATAAAGAAAGTATTATTCAAGTTGTGAGTTACCTTGGCATTTGTTTTTGTGGTGCTTCAAAAAAAACCAAGGTGGAACTGTTTGAAATTTTTGAGGTGAGAAAAAGGCAGAGCCATCATGTAGTTGGATTGTCTTAATTTTTAATACAAACCCATAGACTGTTGATATAAAAGTAAATACATGTGCTGCTTGTAAAGTGAGTCCTTAAAAATAACTTTTAGGTTCATGATTTGCTGTGGTTTAGCTGAAGAAAAGCAAACCTGGCACATGTATCCCTTAACCATGACCATAAAACTCAAGACCTGGGGGAGGCTCAGATTTCCCACTGTGCTGAATGGGTGTGTGGATTGACTCCTGAATATACAGAAGATGAAGAAGATGGGAGGTAGCCAAATAGCAGGTACTTTAGGCATTGGGCATCTACTTTGGGAAGGCAGTTGTGCCTGCTTTCATAATTGGCTGCTTTGGTTTCCAATTGTAGATTGATAGCCCTGCATAGTTGATTAGTATGCCATTCAGGGCATTAACAGCAATTCTCAATCAAGTTCAAATAAAAAACACTCCCTAAGTCTAAGCCTTTGTCTTCCTCCAAGGGGAGAGGGGCCATATAGTTCAGGGAGCTGGGACATGGTTGCTGGAACTGGGTTCTACAGATTTAAAAAGTAAGACATTTAGCTTAGTATATAATGGGCATTAGTAGGAAACCTGAAGTCTGAAATCATGGCTGTGGGTTGGGAATGTAAATGGTTTATTATGAAAACATACAGGGTGGAGTCTGGTGGAGACTGTAGTGAAGACTTTGAAAGTGGCAGTGATTCCCCAACCCTCATTACATACTATAATTCTGGAGAGCTTTTAAAAGCTGAAGTTATTTCTGGATTCAATGGTTATGAGTTCTCAGCAAATTGGGGCCTGGGCAACAATTTTCAAAAGCTCAGGAAATGGTGATGTGCAGTCTTGAGAAGACAACCTTGGGTTTTGCAAAGTCTTTCACTTAATTTTAAAGGGGATGAGACACTTGGGCTTTTTGGACAACAAATACAGAACTCTTGACCTCTGTTCCTTTGGGAGTTCTGGTCCTCGAGTGGTAGAAAAGATTTTGAAAACTAGAGGTACTATACAGAGTTGTGTTAGTGGGATAGGAATCAAAATCTTAAAAATGTTGAGGTTAAAATTTCATTAAGGTGCATGCCTGGGACTACAGGCACATTGTGACAAGCAGGGTTCTTTGGGGGGAAAGGCAGCAGGAAAAGATCAAGTATGAGATGGATTGACTCCATGAAGGAGGCCATAGGCCTGAGTATATAGGAGCTGATCAGGGCTGTAGAGGACAGTGTGGACATTGTTCACAGGGTTGCCAGGTGTCAAGTTGGATTAGTTTGAGAAGGAGGCTAATTACAGCCTGTTTTGGTTTTTAGTGTTACTTTTTAATTTTAGAAGAGGAGAGAAAAACTCCTAAAAACATTTTTCTATGCATTCATGGTTGCTTATTGTATGTGCCCTGACCAGAGTTCAAACCTAACCTTGGTGTATAAGAACAACATCAACTAACCTATCTACCCAGCCAGGGTTTTTTAATTTTAGTTTGGGAAAGTAAAATATTTCAACTATCAAAAGGTATGTTTCTCAAGTGTTGGCAAGGTTGTGGAGACGGGAACCATTTTGCACTGTTAGTGGGAATGCAGATTGGTGCAGCCACTTCGGAAAGCAGTAATGGAGATAGCTCAAAAAAAAAAAAATAGATCTGCCTTTCAATCCAGCTATCCCACTAGGAATATATCTGAAGGAGCCCAAAACACTAATTCAAAACATAAGCACCCCTATGTTCATTGCACCGTTATTTACAATTGCCAAGATACAGAAGTAGCCCAAATGTCCATGAGTAGATGAGTGGGTAAAACAACTATGGGACGTTTACACAATGGATACTAGTTGGCTGTTAAAAAAAAAATTTTTTTTGACCCTTTGCAACAGCATGGATAACCTGGAGAACATTATGCTGAGTAAAATAAGCCTGTCAGACAAAGACGAATATTATTTCATGTGGAATCATGTGGAACCTAATGAATAACAGAAAAGGGGACAGACTAGGAGAGGAGGATGAGGACTAGGGTTGCAAGGAGGTGAGGGGCGGAGAGATTGAACAAAAGAAAAAGGATTCGGACATGGAAAGAGTGGTTGCTGAGGGAAGGGTGTACAAGAGGGCTAAACAGTAATGGGAAAAATTCAATAAAGATTAAATCAGAAAAAATAAAGGTGTGCTTGTGACATTGTACCTGAATTTCCTATAACCGGCCTGAAAATAACCCTAATGCTGTAAGAGAAGGAGGCCTGCCTCATCCGCTTGACTGCAGAACTGGCTGAGACTGGGAAAGTAACCCTGGACATGCAGTAAACCTCCCACCCTGCTGCTCTGTTACTAGGCAGCTTCCATAGTAAGTGGATTTCCTAGCCATGAACCTTTTAGGAAGGTTCCTGCCCTGTTCCCTGAGGGTTTGTTTGAACCAGTCCGTCTTTTGATTTAACTCTCCTTTAGTCCAAACCCCAGCTCTACCCTGTCCCAAATCTTTCTGACATTGTAATAGTGTCAGGAGTCAAACTGAGTGCTGTCTTGGTTGGGACAACTGCCTTCCACAGTAACTGATCTCCAACACAGCTAACACTGTGGGTATTTCCCTCCATGCTCTTCCAAGCTCTTGAAATCTTGTTCCAATGCCTCTGCTTTCCTTTTTAGTTTCTCTTATGCCAGTTGCTTGTCTTGAATGTTTCCATAGGGAGTATTTATTCAGTCAAATATTTTATTGAATTCCCTTGATTGCTTTTTCTTTTTCTTTTATTTAAAGTATATTTTATTGATTGTGCTATTACAATTCTCATTTTTTTCTCCTCTTTGTCCCCACTCTGCCCTGCACCCCACCTCCCACCAGCATTCCGCTCCCCTTAGCTCATGTCCATGGGTTGTACATACAAGTTCTTTGGCTTTTCTCCATTTCCTCTACTACTCTTAACCTCCCCCTGACTACTTTGTGCCTACAAATCATGCTTCTTTTTAATTTTATTTTTAAATATATTATTGACTATGTTATTACAATTATCCCATGGGTCCTATATATGTTATTTGGCTTCTCCATTTCCTATACTATCCTTAACCTCTCTCTGTCTATTTTCTACCTACCACTTATGTTACTTATTCCCTGTATCCTTTCCTCCTTTCTTCCCCTCCACCTCCCCTGCTAAAAACCCTCCATGTGATCTCTGTTTCTGTGATTATGCTCCTTTTCTAGTTGTTGCTTAGTTTGTTTTTGTTTCTGGGGGTTTTTTTGTGTGTTTTTTTTAGTATTCAGTGGTTGATAGTTTTGAGTTTGTTGTCATTTTCCTGTTCGTATTTTTTATCTTTTTCTTACATAAGTCCCTTTAACATTTCATATAATAAGGGCTTGGTGATGATGAATTCCTTTAACTTGACCTTATCCAGGAAGCACTTCATCTGCCCTTCCATTCTAAATGATAGCTTTGCTGGATAGAACAATCTTGGATGTAGGTCCTTGCCTTTCATGACTTGAATATTTCTTTCCAGCCCCTTCTTGCCTGTAAGGTTTCTTTTGAGAAATCAGCTGATAGTCTTATGGGCACTCTTTTGTAGGTAACTCCTTTTCTCTGGTGTTTTTAAGATTCTCTCCTTATCTTTAATCTTGGGTAATGTAATTATGATGTGTCTTGGTATTTGCTTCCTTGGGTCCAACTTCTTTGGAACTCTCTGAGCTTCCTGGACTTCCTGGAAGTCTATTTCCTTTGACAAATTGAAGAAGTTCTCCTTCATTACTTGTTCCAAGAAGTTTTCAATATCTTGCTCCTCCTCTTCTTCTGGCACCTCTATAATTTGGGTGTTGGAATATTCAAAGTAGTCCCAGAGGTTCCTAAGACTCTCCTCATTTTTTTTGAATTCTTGTTTCTTCATTGTCTTCTGGTTGAACATTTATTTCTTCCTTCTCCCCCAAACTTTTGATTTGAGTCTCAGTTTCCTTCCTGTCACTGTTGGTTCCCTCTATATTTTTCTTTATTTCACCTTGGATAGCCTTCACTTTTTCCTCTATTTTATGACCATACTCAACCATTTCTGTGAGCATCCTGACAACCAATGTTTTGAACTGTGCATCTGATAGGTTGGCTATCTGCCACTTAGTTGTATTTTTTCTGGAGCTTTGATCTATTCTTTCATTTGGGACATATTTCTTTGGGCACACTTGTTGCATTGTAAGTAGAACCAGGTATTCACCAGGATGGGGCAACCCACATCACTGCATTGGGGCACTCTGTGGGTGCATGGTCAGAGAGGGAACAATGCTGCTTGATCAGCTCTCTACCTGCATTCAGTCCCTTCCCCCGCTACTCACAAGAAAATTGGACCTTTTTGGTGCTGATTCCCAGGTGGGTGGGTTTGTGTACATTCTAAGACCCTGTGGATCTCTCTAACAAACTCCTGTGAGGCTGGGAGATTCTCCCGCCTCCACAACCCCCACAGATTTTTACAGCCAGAGGTTTTGAGGCTTTATTTCCCCACATTGGAACCCAGGGTTGTGTGGTCTGTCTCACTCCCCATTTATTCCTCCACATTTATCCACACACAAATGTGGGACTTCCAGCCACCGCCTTGCCACTCATTGTCTCCGCCCCACTGCCTGTGTCCACCTCTCCTACCAGTCTGGATGATATTCCTTCTCTAACTCCTTGGTAGACTTCCATATAGTTTGATTTTCTGGCAGTTCTGGTTGTTTTTGTTTTTAAATTTGTTCTTGTCCTTTTGCTTTTGCAAGGAGGCAAAGTGTATCTACCTACACCTTCATCTTGGCTAGAAGTCTGCTTTTTATTTTTCAACAAGCTGTGCTACATCAAGCTGTAGGGATGAAGATAGAAGCTTGTTCTATCAATAGAGTCCAATCATGGTACCATTGGTTTTATTGACTTATAAGATAAAGTCATGAATTTATCTTCCCAGACCATTCAACCTTCTTAAACCCCACTGTGTGGACCCCAGTCTCAGCCCTGCAAACTTTGCTCTTAGGTCTGCTCAGGACTGTCCTTATTGGAAAGCCCTGCTTCCCTGAGGGACCAGCATGATTGGTTCCCAGGACAAGGACCTGAGATTCTTTTGGGCCTGCCCAAAATAAACTTGAGGGGGGTCTCCCTGGGTGCTGGGATGGAGATGTGGGAATGGTAGAAGGGAAATGATCTGATGTTTTTATGATCTCACATCTTTCCTTCTTTCCCCTTTCCTGGATCACCTTGGTTCAAGCTCTTTTCCAAATTCCCACTAGCTACTCTCCAGTCCCAAATGGACAGCTTGCTGCCCCATAATTTGCATGCTGGGAGTGAGGAAAGGGGCAACATTAAGCAACTACAGGGCTTATTTGTTTATTTTTTTAATTTTAATCTGAAATCTGTGAAGGTAAACTGCCTGAATGCAGGTGGTGCTGATGCTGCAAGAATGAAAGGGTGCTTTTAGAAAAGGCCAGAAAGTTGGATGAGCAATGATAAGGACTTGAATTTTTATCCCAAAGACATTAACAATAGCTCACATTTATCAAGTATTTACTATTCCAAGCACTGTACTAAAAGAAAGAGGATAGAAAGAAAGAAGTTGTAAACTCATTTCATCCTCATAGCTCTGTGAGGTTAGTCTGACCTGTCTCCATTTAACAAATGAGGCACAGAGAGAGGTTAAGGAAGTTAGTTGTCCAAAGTCACAATAGCCAGTTAGTGCTGGAGGTGAGAACTGAACTCAGCAATCTGTCCAGGAGCTACTACATTAGAATCCCAATACTGTGAGCTGCTGGGAAGCTAGGAAACACATGCTTTGAAGAAATTGCAGTAGAGAGAATCATAGCTTTGTGGGGTATCAGGAATGGATGGAATGACAGTTTAGAACGCAGTTGCTGCCCTTGGACCCAGCAAGTAAGGGAAGTAGTTTGGGATAGGGAGACAGCGTCGTAGATAAGGAGACACAGAGAGGCCCAGAGCTTTGCAGTAGTGGAAATTTGATCATTTGTTGACTAAATGAGTGTCATCTGGCTGACTGGCAGGTGTGAGTGAAACTCCAACAAGGCTAGCAGAAAAGGCTGGCTCTGAGACACTTGTTGATAGGACTGCCACAAGGGGGTCTCTCTTTGGAGTCACCTGGTGAGCATGTTATTCATGACTTCCTGAATCTGTAGATATTTTTGTGCCCACCCCCCCATCTCTAGGTTCTCTCCTTACTGCTCTGCACTTCAACTTTTGAAACATGAGCTTTACTATTACAGTGTGGAGGCCTCATCTCCTGTGACATCTGAAGCACCTCCTGTGCTTCCCCTGGTCCTGTGAGGCCACTTTCACCCTCCTACTTTCCAGACAGTCCCTCCTGGTCTACTCCTCAAAAGTCAGCCTCGGCCTTCCACAAGATATTGCTGTCTCTGTGTTACCTTCTTCGGTCCTCTTCTCCTTATTTGCACGTTGTCTCTAAGCGATTCTACCCATTCCTCTGGAGGCAATTCTGATCCATAACATCTGTCTCTGTTCAGACCTTGCTCCAAAGTTCCGAGTCTGTTTTTCAGGTGCCTGAGGGCAATGTCTCACAGACTCCCTGTGTGACTTCTCTCTTTATGTACGAAGCACTCATACACAACTCACTAATGAGAGTGAGTGCCAGACACTTATGAGAACCTTCAGTTTTAAGTCCTTACGATAACACCATGAGGTAGTCATCACCCTTTACAGATGAGGAAATTGAGGCTCAGAGATATTCAGTAAGAGTTCTATCATACATAAGTGGTAGCAGAGCCAGGATTATTAATGTGTCATTATTCTTCCAGTCATTTGAACCAGAGCCTGGTGATCTGCCCGAATTTCTGGCCCTTGCTGTCTCACCCCTCACTGTTCATCCACCACTCCTGTTCAGCCTTCCTCTGTCACTTCTTTAGTGTCAGCGCCCCCATCAGGCTGCACTGTCATGACTCGCTTCTACCTAGTCTATCCACAGTCTCATTTCCATCTGATTAATCTATCCCCCACACTGCCAGAGAGATTCTTTAGAAAATAAATCTATCTGATCATGTTGCTTATTACCCATAAGGTTTAAAATCCTTTGCAAGGCCTACAGGACCTCTGCATAGCCCTTTTTCCTCTACAAGGTTATGTCCTTCATTCACCCTTACTTGAACTCTGTGCTCAACTCAGAGCAAAAATGGGCCTTCTCAGATTCTCCCACGTTGCTTATTGCCACTGGGATTTGGTACATGCTGTTCGATCTGCCCAGAATATCCTTTCTCCCGTCAGAGTCTCCAAAACCAACTTGTTACCTCCACTATAAAGACTTTTCTAACTGTCCTTTAATCCCCTGACACACACACACACCCCTCCCAAGGGACCCTGCTGAGCTAACTGTACTGGGCCCTCTCCATTCAACCACTCTCCTGTCTCCAGACTCCAGCAGCACCGCCTTGCACTGAATTAGCATAGCCTATCAAGGTTGTTCTGCTCATCAGCCTTGGAGGGCTCTCCCAGTGAACAAACAGACTGACTTTCCATTTTCAGTTTACACTTAAGTACTTCCTTCCTCCTTAATTTTGTCCCCTTATACATACATGTCTCCTACATCTCCCTTTTGAGGTAGGGATTGTGTCTTGTTCTTTATAGCCTTAACCCTCCCAGTGCCTGGCACACAGTTTAAATATCAGCATAAATGATGGTTACACCACCTCTTGGCATTTGTATTCATCCAGGTACCCCAGCACAGACTCCAACAGGAGGCTCATTAGCCCTGCCCCAGCCCTGCTGGCAGCTCCAAGAGCTGAGGTTTAGACACCTATATCATCAAGGTATGCTAACCATAGGGTAACCAGCTCTCTCTGGTTTGCCAGGTGCTGAGGCCCTTCCCAAAACATGAGACTTGTAGCAATAAAATTGGGGAAATCCCAGAAAAATTGGGATGAGTGGTCACCTCATGAGTGGGAGATGTCATCATTTTGGCCATGCAGGGAGAGAGTGAGAGCTAACATACACTAGGCATTTATCATATTCCAGACCCTGTGTTTGCCACTTTGCATACATCATCTCATGATTCTCAAAATATCCAATTCCTGGTCATTAAATTGTTTCACCCACTTAATAGAAAAGAAAACAAAGCCTCAGAGAGGCGTATTAACTTGGCCTAAAACATGTGTTCCTAAGTCCATGCCTTGCTGCTGTGCCATGTTGTCTCAGGGGGCTATCAACCACCGTCCTCCCTCACACCCTGCCTCACTACCCCCCTTGCCATTAGACTGCCCTCCCTGAGGACCAGGCCTGTCACCTCAACCTAAGGTAGCCAAGATAAGAATAGCTCCTTGTGCAAGTAAGTGGAACCAATCATCCTTTCCAAATTTCATGTATTTGGGGTTCTTATATAATAAGTAAATATTTATACAAAATATTTCTCACATGTGTTTGCCAAATGAGGACATTGCAAATCTTGTCAGTTAAGCTAATGTTTGATTTGAGGTTGGGGGAGAAAAGGGATTCTCCAGGGATAAGAATTTTTTTAAGGTGTTCATTTGAAAAAAGAGTGTTTCTAAAGTGATCCTGTATCAGCTGCAACTGTCAGCCCTCCAAGAGGCTATTGCTATTGTAATTCCTCAGATATGAGAATGGGTCAATCGATAAATATGTCCTCCTTTTCTGTACCTGCAATGTTCATATCGGGACTGGCTTCCCATAAAGGCAGTTTGTAGGGACACTGAGACTTCTTCCGAAAATGGCTATTACCTGTCCTTCTGTCTAGCCTGTATTTCTCAGCCAGATTTACTGCAAAAAGGGGAGAGTTTCAGAGTTTCCTCATTTTTTGCTTCTCTCTTTCTCAAAAAAAAAAAAAAAGCAGCTTTCCCAGTTTTCTAAGGGTTATTTTTTTTGGGGGGGGAGTTGTATGCTCTTAACTTTAAGTAATCCCAGGGAAATAAAAGCTGAAAAGTTACTAACAGAGTGGCCATTACAAATGGCCAGGAAGTCCTCGTCCCTATCAGAGTGAACCAAAGTGCTCTTTGATAGGAAGGAGAATGATGGTTATTCTTCTAGATCCATGGGTTAATCTTGATTTGAGAAAGAGCAGCACTGCCCAATTCCCTAGAGTTCCTGTATCAGAATTCTGGCTGCACCCACTGCCTTCCCTAAGAAACTCTTCTTTTGTGGTCCCCAGTTCCCTAGGTTCTGGTCAAGGACCTGCTGTTGAGACTGGCCATGAATCTGTGCTTAGATTTCCCCTTAAAATTCTGTATCCTGTTATGGACCTCACTCCAACCACAGTGCCCCAAACCACTGATTTACTGTGCTTGAGTCCATCTCCTGCCCCCCAAGCTGAGCTCCAGTATCATGATCTTCCATCACTAGTTTTGGCCTCTCAAATAGATCCTGCAGATCTATTGTGATACTAGCTAATGTCTATTGTGGTTTAACCAATGATTTGGCCAGTAGAAAAAAATCGAGTGCAGGAAAGAATGATGAGCAACTGTGGAGGCAGCTTGGGGTTGAGAGACTAGTTCAGAGAGCAGTCTTTGGGTGGGAGTGGTGGAGAGGGCCCACTTCAGAGTAAGATACAAAAGAAAACAGAAAGGACCTTGTTTCCATGGCATCCAGGGAAGCTGAGAACAAAGGAAAAAGCTGGGGAAAGAAGTTGACACTGAGCTGTTGCTAACTGCCAGGTATTTTGATGGGCCCTTTCTCACTTATCTCTTTCAATCCACACAACATCCCTATCACAGATACATTACTATCCTGTGATGCAGACACTGGCCCGCAGTGTCCGAGTCATTATGGATGAAATGAGACATTCACACGGACTACCGAATCCAGTGGAGGAAAAGGGACGGCATGGCTTTTCTCTCAAGGGGAGGAAAAGCCATGACCTCCTCCATGACAGGCCTTTATTTCTATCTCCACTCATTACGTGATAGTCCTCATTTACTATGCACAGGTTCACTTTAGGTGGTTACATTTTACAGAAAACAAAGGAGCCAATGCTGCTAATCACATCACAGAAGAGGAATATTTGCAAATGAAAAGGAAAAAGTGGTTGAACCTGTTACATTCATCCTTGGAAGGTTTAGCTTGGATTTTAGGAAGTTGCTTTGCAGTAAATGTCCTCAATTCAAGGTGAGGGAGTTTTAGCAAAAAGTAAGACTCATAGCAGCCTAGGCACATTGCAGGCCTGATTCCCCACGGGAGAACCCATCCATGGGCGTGGGTCCTGTGCATCTCTGAGTGGGAGCTGGGCCCACGCCACACAGAACAGTCTACTACAATCCTGTTTTAGAGATGAGAAAACTAACAATATGCATAAGATCATAGAGCTAGTGAGACAGGATAATGCTGATTTCACAGTTTTTATTCTTCTATATCAAAATTTTTAACTGTGTTCTAGATGTAAGCAAGAAAGGAATTCAAAAGTGAAACTTAGAAAAAACATCCAGATATGGTTAACTCCAACAATGTGAACCAAAGAATAAGGTTGGACACACACACACACACCCAATTCTCTCTCTTTCTCTCCATCTATCTATACATAAGTAGCTTCTGCCCAAGATTGCTCCATGCTGTAGGAAACGAATTTATTTCAGCAAGCCCAACTAATTGAGTTTAGCTGAAGGACTATTAGAAAGTGTGAAGACACAAAGAAGAAATGAAACAACTTCATTACCCAAGTGCAAGTGAGGGGATTCCCAGTGATTGCTTTTGCTGTGTGAAGAGAAAGCAGGCTAAGTGGAAATTATTCACTTTGGACTGAGTAATACCTCAATGGTGACTATTTATATCTATGAGCCCTCCTAACCCGCCTCCAGGCTTGGCTTAGACAATTTATGAACTTAGGAACTTTATGAAGAACAAGCCTTTGGGAACCAGGGTGTAGGAAGTGAAGGTAAGGGTGAAGGAGATGGGACTGTGACCAGGTGGACAGGACGACGAGAGGAAAATGGGATGTGAGTGGTGATATCTGAGCTTGTATTGAAAGAAGGACAGAAAAAGAATGACAAAAATTATAGACCAGGAATAAACATTACAAGAACTTTGTAAGATTTTGGAAATTTTGTATCTTCTCCATTTTTACTATTTTGTATTAACCTTGCCTGATTAAGATTGACAATAAAATCTCAAACATGGGAAAAAATGAAAATTACAAGCCATCTTAATATTTTTACAGTTGAATTTATTCATGGTGTGCATGGGATGACTATAGACAGTGTTGTAGTAAATTTTGACTACAGTACATTTTTTTCAAAGGATCAGATTCAATGAAGCAATTGTAGGGACTCCAAGGTAAAAATGAGACTGTGCTTCAAACCCATGGATGAAAAAGTTGCTGGAGGAAATGGTCAAATTTCATGCGTGTACTTAATAACCATGTAATGAAGCAAAATATTAAAGGCATTACATAATGCTTACTTTATTTTAGTTAAAATAAGAGAACAAAATATTTAAAATATCTATTACAGACCAGTAATTCAATTATTCAATAGATGGCGTGCATCAATTCGTGGGTTCAGATTCCAGTGATCTCTCATTTAATCTGCTATTTTCAAGTATGCAACAGCATTATACACACACACTGTAAAAATTCTAAACATACAGAAAAGCTGCGAAAAGTACCAAGAATACCCATAACATACATTCAACGACTGCAAGATTTTCCTATTTGTTTCAACTGTGTAAGTTTGTGTGTCTCAATCAATTTCATAATAAAAACATCATGGCATTTCATCTCTAAATACTTTAGCATAAAGGCGTCTTGCTACATAACCATAGTACTATAATCATACTGAACAAAACTGAAAACAATTTCCTAGTAACATTGATTACCCAGTCCATATTTAATTGTTCCTGTTTGTCTCAAAAGTTGTCTTTATATGTGATTTCCCCCAAAGATGTTACCCAGAATTACCCACTGAATTTGATTGTCTCTTAAGTCCCTTTTTAAAATTTTTCCCCTTATTTTATTTTTTAATATATTTTATTGATTATGCTATTACAGTTGTCCCATTTCCCCTTCATTCCCCTCCACCCTGCACACCCTCTTCCACCCACATTCCCCCGCTTTAGTTCATGTCCATGTGTCAGTTCTTTAGCTACTACATTTCCCATACTATTCTTGCCCTCCCCCTATTTTCTATCTACCATCCATGCTATTTATTCTCCATACCTTTCCCCCCTCTCTCCTCCTCCCACTCCCCTGTTGCTAACCCTCCATGTGATCTCCATTTCTGTGATTCTGTTCCTGTTCTAGTTGTTTGCTTAGTTTGCTTTTGTTTTTTTGTTTTAGGTGTGGTTGTTAATAAC
>CM052541.1:95679890-95739084 GCA_028533065.1 Trachops cirrhosus
GGGCTGGTGCACACTGGTGCGACCATATCAGCCTCTGGTGCTGAGATACTTCTGACCTGGTTGGTGAGTGGCCGCTGTTCCAATCCCTCAACCATCACCCCCCCCACACCTTCCCCGAGATTCACACAACAGCCATTCTGCTGGTCCACACCCTCGCTGCTGTGAATAGCTTTGCGACCCCTGAGGCCCGCACTGACCATCGGGCAGCTCCGGGTGGCAGAGCTTCAGATCCTGGCAGGTGCGAGCAGGGCTGTCCTGGGTCCCTGTGGGCCGCCTCATCTGCTCTATCTCCTCCCGCAGGGAGTCAAGTGAGCCAAAGATCTCCTCCAGCCCCCCAGGACTGCCTGGGGCTCCCCCGGTTCGTGCAGCCTCATCTTCCTGCATCAGGCGACTCCCGTCCACTGAGCGCCGAGTCTTCTTGGGCATCTGGATGGGTAGGGGCTGGATCACCTCACCCGGGGGTCCCTGGTGGAGGGACAAATGGAGAGGGTGAGGGTGCAGCGGAGAAACACCGGGACAGAGAGGGACAGTCAAAGAAGCAGGCCATGACTCCCCACTCACCGGGTGTCCCGGAGGGCCCTGGATGCCCTTCTCTCCCTTGGGTCCGGCTGGGCCCTGCCAAAAGAGTAAATGAGGTCATGGAGGGGTCGAGGTCACGGAGAGGTCAATGGCACAGAAGGGCCAACTCGGTATCCAGGCAGGGAATGAAGGGCTGCACTGGGGGTGCATGTTTGCTCTGGAGAAGCAGTTCCAAGTCCAGCCTGGGGAAGGTGCAGAGGTCGAGGCTGGCGGGGGTCTACTCACTGTGGCTCCTTTGGCTCCCTTGGGGCCGGCAGGTCCCTGTGAAATGAAAAACCAGAAAGAGATGGTTGCCACAAAAAAAGGCTGTGACACAGAGGAATGGAGAGGCAAGGTTTTGAGGCCACAGGACAGTGGGATTACCACAGGAGGGGCAGGCATGGGAACATGGGGACGTTCGGGAGACCTTGGCAGGAAGGAGACACTGCAGGTGTAAGAACATACAAGAGAAACTGAGGCCGATGCTTGTTGGAACAGCAGTTGCCATGGAATGCACTGGGAAATTACAGAAGGAGAAGCAGTGAGGTTTTAGTGGAGGAACAGACGATACTCACAGTGAGGCCAGGGGGCCCTCCAGGACCAATGGGGCCAGAGGCTCCTGGGATACCCTAGGAAAGGGAGGGCCTCCTTCAGCTGGGTCCTCCTCCCCACTGCCTCCCGCATGCCACCCTGAGTCTCACAAGCCCTCCCACCCCCAAGGGGAATCTCCACCCCCATCCCACCCAGACCTTCCAGCACCATACTCTTTACTCACCGTCTCTCCCTTCTGTCCAGTGGAGCCCTGAGGGCCAGGAAGTCCCCTATCACCCTTCTCTCCCTGCTCCCCAGGGGGCCCAATCAATCCGATGAGACCTGGGTGACCCTGGAAAAGAGGACAGGTGGTCAGGGGGATGCAGAGAGGAGACACACGGATGCTGGAGGAGACCATGAGGGTCAGAGCCCAGAAGATAGGAGAGACGTGGGCACAGGGGCTGTGACCTGTCCTCACTGAGTAAGGACCCCGAAGACTTGGAGCTGGAGGCCTGGAGCAGGTCCCGCAGGTCTCAGGAGGTCAGTATGAGAGTGAGGGGAGCAGCACCTGGTTACTTATCTGTCTGTCACTCACCTTCTCTCCCTTGGCCCCAGCATCACCACGGAGGCCAGGAAGCCCTGGGGGTCCCTGTGGGGAGACTGGAAGTTACTCTTTCCAGGGAGAGGTGAAACCAAGCTCTGCACCCACCACCTCCATTAGCTAGAGGCCGTCTCTCATGTGTTCTCTCTCTGGATGCCCACCCCCCACTTCCTCCAGGGCTTCAGCTGATGCCCACTTGTCCCAAGGTGTCCCATCACCCCCACTCACCCCGCCCAACCCACAGTCACTCACCACAGGACCTGGAGGCCCAGCCTGACCTGTGGCTCCAGGTCGACCTTGCTGGCCCTACAGATTTGAGGAAATCACAGAGGTCAAGAGGAGTGTCCCCTACCATGGCTCCTCAGCTCTCCCCACCCGGCCTCTCCCCTCCATGACTCACCACTGGGCCCGGGAGCCCCCTCAGACCATCAGGACCAGGTTTTCCTGATGGGCCTGCAGGACCCACAGGGCCTGTCTTTCCTGGGGCACCCACAGCACCAGGATCCCCCTGAAACACATGCAAGGAATGTGTCCTAAGGGGCAGAGGCGGGGAGTGCAGGTGGGGGCAGGGAGTCCAAGGTAGACTGAGGCAGAAAGTAGGGTTGAAACGTCAGAAGCCCCGTGACAGAAGTATAGGGAACCACATTCCCACAAGGGGCTCAGCATGGGGGAGGTAGACAGAGGAATCTGAGGAGCAAAGGGGCGGGAAGATGAAGGGAACATTCCAGCACCCAGAGCAGCCTCTCCCTCACCTTGGCTCCCTTCTCCCCTTGTCGCCCCTCAGGACCAGGTGTGCCAGCAGGACCCTGCAGGTGGAGGCAGAAAGGAAGAGTGGATGCGGGTGCAGAGGCCCATTCACAGGTGGCGAGAGCAAGCACAGCTGGGCCAGTCGTCAAAATACTTAGTAGTTCTATGCATCTGGTGAGGAGCCACTTAGCGTCCCACCTCCTACCCCAGCAACTAAAGGGTGGACCCCTGGCCCAGCAGGGGCCCTTCCTCCAGTGCCTGTTCTGACTGGGAGATACACACCACCACCCCTGGCAAGGACTTGCATACCAACCCGAGGAACAAATGTACCTAAACATGCACGGAGTACTTATAAACACATGTGCTCAGGCACCCCGCCACTCCAGGACAGCCCAGATGCCAGGCATCCCACCTGCTGTTGCCCATCCTCTGCCCACCCCACCCAAGGGCTGCCCCTGAAGATCCCAGGTGTCCACCTCACTTACACGCTTTCCAGGTGGTCCAGGGGGTCCGTTCTCTCCAGTGGGACCAGGGGATCCCTAAGGAGGGTGAGTGTTTAGCCGCCAGCCAAGGGACCCATCAGGGGTGGGGCAAAGAGGAGCAATGGGTCTGAAGGCCTGGGCTCAGTGGTGGGGAGAGGGGTTCCCTGGTCACTCACAGGCTGCCCTGGCTCTCCGTCCTCTCCACGATCACCCTTTGCACCATCTTGGCCCTGCAGGGATGAAGGAAGGTCAGAGGGCTCCAACTAGGCTGGTACCACCGGAAAATTGCCGATTCTCCCATCCCTGAGGCTGCTGTGACATACCCCTGGCTTCCAACGGTCAGGCCCACCAGCTACACACAGGCCCACTGCCTCTGCCCCTTCCCCCCACTGGGTAAGACTCACTCGAGGGCCACCTTCTCCAGGAGGGCCAGGGTCACCAGGAAAACCAACAGGACCCTAATACAGAAGGAAAACAAAGGTCAAGCTCACAACCCCCAAGCCCACCCAGGGCCAACACAGGTCCCCGTGGGCACACGCCACACTCTCCCTCTCTGCCAGCAGTGCCCAGCAGCACCATTCTAGGAAGAGGGTCTCCTGCACCCCACCCCCATGCTCACATGCCTTCTAACACATTCGGGTATTAGCTAGAGGCCGTCTCTCGTGTTTTCTCTCTGGATCCTAGACTCCGTATAGCCTCCCAGAAGACCCTATTCCCAGAGTCTGCCTCCCAGGTACCCCTCATTCTTGGTCTCCCCACACTCCAAGATCCTCGCACACCCATTCCCAGGTCTCCCATTCACAGGTCCCTCAGCCCCTCCCCCCATACTCACAGGGTTCCCTTTGGGGCCATCATCCCCGGTGGGGCCTTTAGGCCCTGGTGGTCCCGCCTCTCCCGGCTGCCCCGACTCTCCTTTCTCCCCACGCTCCCCGCGTGGGCCCTGGAGAACGAGTAAAGAATAGAGATGGTCCCAAGGGGGTCTTGAAGATCAACAATGCAGCTCCTGCTTCCAAGACACCTTCAGCCTCCCCCAGTCCCCGCAGTGACAGTAGGATGCACACAGAAAGGCAAGCCCATGGCGGGTCCCCTGCCCTCCCTTCCCTTGGAGGAGAGAGTGGCAGGGCTCACTCAGACTCAGGGACCAGGCCCCAGAGGGAGTGGCTGGGGCACAAACTCCTGGGCAGTGGGGAAGGTCCAGCTCCAGGAGGTCATGGCAGAAGTGGGGGTGGTGTTGAGGGGTGAAAGGGACTGGGGAGGGGTGCCTCAAACCATCACTCACCTTGACACCTGGCTCACCCTGGACTCCGGGAGATCCTGACTCTCCTGGCTCCCCCTGCAAAGAGACTGGAGTCAAAATCCTCCTTCCCCCAAAAAGTATCCTGATACTACCCATGCCTTGTTCTCTTTTGACCCCCAACCAAAACTGGCAGAAGTCCAACCCCACACCCTCCTCAGACCAGGCCATTCAACCCCTTCCTAGTTACCTTCTCTCCAGGGGGACCCAGGTTCCCAACACCTCCTGGGGGACCTTGAGGACCCTGGAAGAGGAACAGAAATAGGGATCATAGCTCAGGAGAGGAGGTGCCATTCCAGATGTGGGGCCTGGATGAGGGCCCCCAAGGTCGCAGCAGAGAGACAGCAGGAGGCCTTCTTCCCAGGGGCCGGTGGCTTCTAGTGGCACCTGAGGTGAGACTAGAGTTTAAAGACTGGGGAAGGGGAGGCAGAGGACTGGCCACATTGATCTAAAGGGACAAGGGACTGAGAGGACTCACATCAGCTCCATTGGGTCCAGCTGGGCCTCGAGGTCCTGGGGGGCCAGGTGGTCCCTGGGGAGAAACAGGTACACCCTGAGATAAGGCAAGGAAGTGAGGGACACAGCAATGGGCACACATGAATTGTGGGGGGTTGGGCCAAGCAGAGATCCTGAGCAGGGAGGAGGGGCAGCCAAGCCTAGGAGTGTGGGGGCGGGCAGTAGCAGTGGGGTGCTGGGGTGGGCTGAATGGGTGGGGAGTGACTAGAAGGAGGGGCTGGGGCCAGTTAGGGTCACACACCAGCAGTGGGTTCACACTCACCATAGGGCCCACGTCTCCTGTTTCTCCCTTCTCTCCAGAGGGGCCTGGCAAACCCTGTGCAGGTGGTATACACAGCACAGACCCAGGTGAGCAACCCACCCTAGGCCCCCAGTTCCCTCTGTCGGGTCCCACGTGCCTGCCCTCATTCCTCACTCCCATCTCCCCTTTCCTTATCAGAATGAGGCTGGCGGGGTCTGAAGTAGACATCATCAGCTCCTGACCCCAACTTTCAGCCCATCTCTACCCCACAACTCACCTGTAGGCCAATGGGTCCTGGGGGCCCATTGAATCCTCTTGTTCCTTCATCACCTTTGGCTCCAAAGTGTCCCTGGGGTCCCCGGGGTCCGGGCTCCCCATCTGCTCCCTGAGGTAGGGGGAGGGCAGGGACAAGGACACAGGTGGTCACAGTCAGATGTTCTCCATCCACAAACCCCACACAGAGCTGGGTGGCAGGCCCAGAGTCCCATCCCCAGCCCCAAAGGCGGAGGGGACTGCTGGCCACTGGGGACTGCTGGGGCCTCTGGCGGAATGGGCCAGGCATCAGTCACTCACCGCTGCTCCAGGCTGCCCCACAGGACCGATGGGTCCAGGGGGTCCAGGAGGGCCCTAGGGGAAAAAAAAGAGTCAGAGACACCAAGACAGGGAGGAAGACCAAGTGGGAATGAGGTTGAAGGCCAGGGGTCAAAGCTCATAAACACTTACATGTTCCCCTTTGTTCCCTTTAATACCCTTCTGTCCGGGGTCTCCCACCTCACCCTGGGAGAAGACAAATGAGTCTTTAGAGAAAGGAGGTGGGGTTGAGTGGGGACAGTAGTGAGACAGGGGTGGGGGCCACACCCAGATCTGCAGTCTCATCCGGAAAGGATCTGGGTCCAGGGGCTGTGGGTTCCCTCACCTTGTCTCCATCCTCTCCTGCCACACCCGGGGGTCCAGCAGGACCAGGAAGCCCCACGGGACCCTGCACCCCATCGCGGCCAGTAGGACCAATGGGGCCCTTCTCACCCTGTGGGAAGTAAAGAGAAGAGTCATGGCCTGAAGACAACCCTCACCCTCAAACACCCCCACAGGAAACCCTCTGTAACCCAGGAGCTCGCAGACTCCTCCTGGGTCCCAACACTCACCGGGACACCTTTCTCTCCTGCTGCTCCAGGGGGACCCTGAGGTCCTGGGCGCCCTGGGGGGCCAATGGGCCCTCCAGATCCTGCTGCACCTCGTTCCCCAGGGGATCCCTAAGAGAGAAAGTGGAGTCAGACCCTCAAGGAAGAGACCACCGCCTACCCGCACCAAAGGACCCCTGACCATGGTTCCCAGAACAGCCCAACATCAGATGCATGGTGGCTGACCCTAGTCCCTGTGCCCAGACATAGCTGGCTTAGATCCAGATGCCGCTCTTCACCGTTTACTCCCTTTCCTGGCTCCTCCCCACTGCCCCCAGGGACCCCAGACTCACTGCAGGGCCAGGGGGACCAGCCGGACCTTCACTTCCCTTCAGACCAGGTCCACCCTATGAACCAGAGATTTGGGGCAACAGCTGTGAGACAGGAAGGGGGCACATCATAGGAACAGGGGTCCAGGAGATATGCAGGGTTAGGGGAGGGGGACGGGCTCAGAGAGATGGGAGTAGGGTGATTCTGAGGGGCACCAGGACTTGCAGTGACTTCTTATAGGTGGTCTGCTAGGGTCACACTCACAGCAGTGCCCGGGAGGCCTCTCTCTCCTGGGAAGCCCCTCAGTCCAGCGGGACCATCCTTCCCTGGGGCCCCAGGAGGACCAGGGTCACCCTAAAAGGAAAGGAGAGGTGGTAAGCCACAGCCACACTCCCAAATCATGCAGAGAGATCTCTGACTCCCCTCAAATCCCCAACCCTGTCCCCAAGTTCCCTCTGCCCAGCCCCTTACTGACCTTTGTTCCTTCTTTTCCAGCTGTTCCCGTCAGTCCCTGCTCTCCAGGGGGTCCTGGGGGACCTGGATGACCTCTCTCCCCCATGGGCCCGGTTTCTCCTGCAGCTCCCTGGGAAAGAGTCAGAGAGACTCCAGTCTCAGACTCTTCACCCCACTATGTGCCCAAAGCAGCCACCCTGGCATCCCTAAAATACCCCTCTAGAACCCCTTTATCCCTGCCCCAAAGCTTCTGGGAAATTCCTGGGGTTCTCCAGTGGGGAGTACCTACACCACCTCATGTCCCCATTAGGGAGCTGCCACTTCTATGAGCTGAGAAAATGAGAACTGGCCCAGGAAACAGGCTGAAGTTGGGCATCAGAGCTCCAAACCCCATCCCAGCCATTGATCACAGCCCCGCCTTTTACCCCACCCTGGGGTCCAGGGCAGGGCCTTGTGATGGGGAAAGGGGAAAAGAAGGCAGGTAGACTAATCCAGAGGGCAGACATACCTGAGGCCCCACCACCCCTGGGGGGCCAGGGGGGCCGGTCTTCCCTTGGAATCCCTGAGAGAGGAAGAGAGGAGAGAGCAGTGAGGACAGTCAGGTATGGACACCAGGGGGTGGAGCCCCGGTGCCTGGAGGAAGGGCGGGGTCACTATCACGTCCTTGTCCACGGTCTGAGTGGTGAACACCAAGATGCTCTCCACTCTGCCAGGAGAGCCTCCCTGGCCTGGTGGGCCTTCCAGACAGCTCTGGAGTTTGAGGGTCCTAGGGGGCCAGGGCATCACTTACCACTTCTCCTCTCTGGCCTGGGTGTCCCGGCAGCCCGTCCTTCCCAGGGGGGCCCTGGAAGGGGTTCAGATGTCAGGTGAATTTTAGGGCAGGGAAGGGAATTGGCAAGAAGGACTGAGAGAACCAAGGTAGGCCAGAGATCAGAGGTCAGCTTACCGGAGGTCCTTTGGGACCAGGAAATCCGTTGGGGCCCTGAGGCCCTGGGAGACCCTAGAGACAGAGCTGGGTTGAGCAGGGGAAATGGGATGGGATGCTGCACAGGGGACACAGCTTCCTCCCTGAGGTAAGAGGGAGCTGCTCCAGTCAGGCTCCCTGGGGAGCATGGGGACAGGGACAGTCCAGTCACACTCACCCTTTCTCCAGGGGGCCCGTGGGGGCCATCACCGCCCGATGTTCCCTGCCGGGAAACAGAGTCAGAGGAGCTGCTTTCCAGCTTTCCCCAGGTCAGAGGAGCTGCAGGGGAGCTGGGCTAAGGGAGAGACTGCCCATGGGGTCCTGCCAAGGCCACTAACCTTAGCTCCAGACTTTCCAGTGGCTCCTCGGGGTCCCCGCTGACCCCGTGGACCCTAGAAGAGGGGAGAGGAGTGTTAGAAAAACCAACACACCCCTTTGGATCTTGAGCCTCAGGTCTCTCCCTGCTGCACTCACCGTGGGGCCGCGCTCTCCCCGAGGCCCTGATTTCCCCGACAGGCCCTGGTGGGAAGGAAGCAGAGACAACATCACCCAGTGCAGGGCCCCCGAGGAGCAGCCCTTCCCTCTGCACCCTTTCTTCTGCCAGCTTACCCGGGCTCCCTTCTCTCCACTGGCTCCAGGAAAACCAGGGAATCCTAGGGACCCCTGGCGAAAATGGAGAAGAAAAAAATTGGTCAGAAAAGGGAAGGGCCTAGGAAGGGCCAAAGGGAGTCAGAAGAGGTGGTGGAGGGCCCGTGTGGGAGACCTGGGCTCTGGCCGTCAAACCCCTGCTGCTCGCTGGGCCTGTGTGCCCTCCTCTAGGGACCCGGTGGGCTAAATCCTCTCTACAACCCCACTGCTTTGTCGGCCTGCATTTCCTGCAGTCAGGTGTCAGGGAGGGGAAAAGGAGGAGGGGTACAAATGGGGCATCATGTCACCTTGGGGCCCTGGCGTCCAGGATAGCCAGGCAGACCAGGAACACCCAGCTTGCCCTGCGGAGGGACAGCGAGCAATTAGGAGCACAAGGAGCCACGATGCCCGTCCGTCCCTGGAAAACCCCACCCTCAAAGACAGGAGCCAGCCCCCACCCAGCAACATGCCCCATCAGACCTCCAGCCCTTCCGCTCCCACTTCATGGGCTGCCTGGCTTTTGTAAGCTCTCCTCCCTGAGAGTGAATTTTCTCCAAGTGCAGTGCTGGGATCTTGTCTCCCCTGTGTCTGGGGACTAAAGTCTGCCACTCCAGCAAGTCCTTGGGGGCTGTGATCTAGTCCCTGCCTACCTGTTGACCTCGGCTCCACCTTCCTCAGCACACGTGCCTGTCCCCTGCAGGCCTCCACACAGCTGGGGACCGCCTCTGCCCTCTGCTCATGCTCTGCACCACCCCGACTCCCCGAGCATGCACTCCTACCTCCTGACGCCCCGGTGCATCCCTGCCTCCTGATGCCCCCGGGTGCACCCCTGCCTCCTGGTGCTGCAGGCCCATCCTGCCCAGGCAGCTGTGGAGCGGAGGTTGGGAGCAGGGATTCTGCCACCTGGCTGCCTGGGCTCATACCCTGGCTCTGCCCCTCCCTGGCTATGTGACTAACAAACATCTTAACCTCCCAGTGCCTCTGTGAAGTGGGACTGTGATCGTGCCTACAGCACAGGGTGGATATGACAAGTTAGCACAGTGCCAGCATACGGTAAGTGCTCCTTGAGAATTAGCTCTGAAGATCCAGAGCCCACCAGCTCTTGACTCCCTCCCTTCTCAGAACTCCTACTGCTCTGAGTCTGCACACACATGCAGTCTGCCTTGCACCTACAGTTACCCTATGACAGCCTCTATGCCCTGTTCCCACCAATCTGTTGTAAACTCTTCAGGACAGGGACTTTCCTTGACTTTTTATCCATTGCCCTTTAACCCATCAGTGTTCAGGAGGTGCCATATAAAGAGAGGAGCATAATTAATGCATGGTCGTATCTAATTGACTCACTGACTCCAGCTGCTGGCAACCCAGTGCCCACCCTGATCCCAGTGCCCAGGCCCTCATTCCCTCCATGTCCCTAGAAAACACAGACACAGATTCCCTCATCCCGTCACCTTCTCGCCCATGAGCCCAAGGGGCCCAGGGTCTCCAGTGGGCCCAGTACGTCCCTTCGGCCCCTCAGGACCATCCTCTCCTCTAGAACCAGGGACTCCAACTTCACCCTGAGTGAGAGGGTTGGAGAGGTGGGTGTTAGGGACGGGGCTGGGGGCGGGGCCCCGAGGTGAGGGGCAGGCCCCGGTAAGGCCAAGCGGGGTTGGCAGGGGTCCCAGAAGCTTTCACGGGGCAGGGAGTCACATGGGCAGGAGACTGCTGTGACCAGAGGGGTTGTTACACTGCTGGGATCAGGCCCTGACGAGTGCAGAGCACCAGGGATGGGGGCTCCGGGTACCAGTGGAACCGGCTAGGTGGTCTGAAGTGCAGGATCATTAGGACTCAGAGTTGGGGGGCAGTGTAGAGGTTTCTACTCACCCTGTCACCTTTCACACCCATGTCACCTTTGAACCCAGGAAAGCCATCATCACCCTGAAAAAATTGGGAGTGAGAAGACACCCTAGATGATACAGGGCCAGGAGGTTAAAATGGAGGATTTAGAGAACATGGGTAGGTGGGTGGATCCCAGGGGCTGAAGGGCAGCATGGCGTAGGCAGGAGGGATGGAACTGAGGGAGCGATGGACAAAGAGGTTGGTGGGGGCGGGATGAAGGTGTTGGGAAGTTAGGGCACGTTGCTCACCTTTTCACCCTTATGACCCTTCAGACCCCGAATTCCATCCACACCCTAGAGTTAGACAGGAGGACAGAGACAGAAATCAGGGACGGAGGTTAGGTTCAACTACTGAGCTCTGAAGACCCTAACTGGTTCCCCCAAACGCAGTCCTGTTTCTCCCAGTCCAGTGGTCTGTACCTTGACACCTCGAGGCCCGGGGTATCCTAGAGGACCCTGAGGTCCAGATGGACCCTGGAAGAAGAGAGAGAGGTATCTCTAAAGGGGTCATAGGGTGGGGGCCTCAGGGGTTTGGAAAAATGGAAGTGACACCAGAGAAAAGTGTCAGAGCCCAGGGAGTGAGGAGACAAATCCCAAGGACTCAGAGTGCAGTCTGGGTGGAAACCCCCTTCAGGGGGTGGAAGGGGGCAGGGAAGACCTCACCTGGTTTCCTTTGGTTCCAGGGGGACCTTCCTTCCCGGGGTGACCCTGGGGGTAGGGAAGGAAAATGTGACCACTAGCCTCTGTCACCTTCCCTGTACCCCTCTCCATACTTCTCTAGCCCAAATTCTCCAGTGACCCGATGAAGCTGACTGACCACGGGAAGGCACCCTCAGCGACCTCCCACTGCAAGGGGCACGTGGTATGGATAGTCACTGAAGGTCCTTGGAGGTCATTCAGTGGGGTGGAGGAGAAAAGGGCATTTGGAGTAAGTGGGGGCCCACTCACCGGGGATCCATCTGAGCCAGGCATGCCAGGGAGCCCTGGCTTCCCTCTAGGACCCTGCAGGAAGATGAGGAAGTTCAGGGTCACCAGAAGTGTCAGGTCTGAACATGGCTGAAGTCCCAGCCAGACATTTAAGGCCCTCTTGACAGTCCCCCACCAGCACATATCCTGTTCCCCAGATTACTTAGTCACTCACCTTCTCTCCATGGGGGCCGACGGCACCCTGAGGCCCAGGGAGACCCTATACATGGGGAGAGAGAAGTCAGAGGGGCCCCACAGAAGTAGGCGCTCTCTCTTCCAGCCAGCATGCCCCATTCAAGGCATGAACAGTGAAGACTTCAGACCCTAATTTCTTGTCCCCATCCAGGTCTGACCCACTGTGGAAGCCCAGGGGAAGTCGCCAACATTGGAGAGGGGGTGGACAGGACTCCTCACCTGGGTCCCAGGAGTGCCCTGTTGTCCAGGAGGTCCTGGCTCTCCTTGTGGTCCCTAGAAACAGGCAACCAGGCATGGGTCAGAAGGAGATGGTGACATACTTAGGGTAGAGCTGAGTCACAGCAGGAATAGCCAGAGGGCCAGGACCACAGCAGGCGGGGTGGCAGAGTGGTGGCAAAAAGGGAACAAAACCTTGGCAGGGAACTTGAGGGCTAAGGGTCAGGTGGAGTCTCCTGCCCATCACTCACCAAGCTCCCTTTGGGACCATGGGGACCATCCATGCCTCGGACTCCCTGAAACACGAGAAGGGTATCAGCAGGCTGGAAGGCAGGCCCTGGAGAGACCTGCGGTTTCTGAGAGTCCTGGCCTTTCCAGAGGGTGGGACAGGCAGAGCCACATCCGCCAGTCCTCCAGTTCATCCCAGACCCAAGCAAACACACCCAGCCCAGATCCACAGGGCGTAGGTCTGTGGGGTTTGTTTTTTTCTCTTGAGGATTTTTTTTTTGCTATGTTCAGAGCCTTTTGTGCCCTGTACCATAAAGCCCTAAAAGAGCACCTGGGGGTGGAAGCTGAAGTGGGGCTGGGAGGGGGCTAGTGAGGTGGAACTAGAAGGGAGGCAGGGGCAGTTTGGAAAGTGGTGATTTGGAGAAGTCAGTGGGTAAGATCAGGGTCAGAAGTCAGGGGCAGTCACTTACCGGTGGTCCAGGAATACCAGGTGGGCCTTTAGGGCCAAGGAGACCCCGAGGTCCCTGCACTCAAGTGAGGGGAAGATACAGCATGCATGGGTGAGAGAAAAAGTGTCCCTTTCGTATCCATGGCCATCCTCTGGCATCCCCAGAACCTTCCCTGTCCCTACCATTCCTCTTCCTCCCCCAATTCCCCCCGCAACCTGACGCTCTGAACACTCACCGACTCTCCAGGCAACCCCCGAGGCCCAATCTCCCCGTCATCTCCCTGGAGGAGAAGGACATGGTGAATTGGCCTCACCTTCCAGCCCTCTCCCATACTGAGCCCCTGCCCTGGCCACAACACTTACCCGCTCTCCATCCTCGCCAGGGGGCCCAAGAAGGCCCTGGACACCAGTATCACCCTGGAAGATGGGCAATAGGTAAGAGGGGCCTCAGAATCCCCAACATAGCAGACACTGACCCTCTCCAATTAGCCAACCAATTTCAGCCACTGAGCTCCTGCTGGGACCCTCAGCCTCCCTCCCTTGCCTTGAGATTCCTACCCCCTAATATACTCACCCTATGTCCCTTCTCCCCAGGAAGCCCTGGGAGTCCATCAAAGCCTCGGTCACCCTAAGGGAAAAGGGGGTAGCCCATGTGAAGTCCCAGTCTCTTTCCCACCCCACCCCTCCCTACGGTGTCCTGCAAGGGGAGGTGTCACTTCGTAAAGGAACCTGGGGAATTCAGTCATCCTCAGAAAACTAATGAGCTCAGATGGAGCTGTGAGCTAAGTGTCCGAGAGGGGCCCAGTCTGTCACCTTTACTCCAGGTTCTCCAGGCATCCCTCGAGCTCCATCAGCACCCGCTCGGCCCTGCAGATGCAAGGGAAGTGTCCGAGCAAGCAGGGGACAGTCCCCCACACTCTGTGCCCCATCTCCCACCCACACCCATCTCATGCTCAGTCACTTACCCTTCGCCCAGCCTTGCCAGGAGGGCCTGTGAGGCCCTGAGGTCCTCTGGGACCCTAGGGAGGGAAAGTCAGGGCCAGGGTCAATGGGCATCAGAGGAGGAGGCGCTGAGTTGGAGATCAAACATGTGGGGGTGTCACCTGAGGTCCTAGATCTCCAGATTCTCCTTTCAGGCCAGGGCTCCCAGGTTGTCCCTGTGAGAGAGAAGAGAGGTTGGCTATACTGAAGGACACACCCAACAGTGACCTCAAAGCCCCCTCAAAAGAAGAAAAATAACTTTCAATGTGTTTCCTTTCCAGAACTATCCATACCCCAACACACAAATAAAGACTCTCCTACCCAACCCCCTACTCACTCACCAAGGGTCCAGGGCGACCTGTGTATCCCATGGGTCCAGGGGGTCCACGGAGTGCCAGCTAGAGGAGCAGGGGACACAGCAGAGCTGAGGAGAGGCGGTTGGAGAACTCCCAACCCCAGTACTCCCTCCAAATTCGTCCTTACACTCCTAATCCTTGTTTCACTGTCCTATGTGTTCCCCAACCTTCCTCTCAACCCCAAACCAACCCAGACCTTCCCCTGCCCTACATTCCCTCCAACCTACCCTTCCATCCCTTCCTAGAGTCTTCCCTTTCCCACCATACACCTCCCTCCACCAAGATGCTCCCAGCCCTACTCACCCGTGCCTGCTGCAGAATCGCCTGGGCCTGAGCCTCCTGGGCAGCCACCACAGGGCCCTTGTCACCCCCACCACTGCCAAACCGGAACTGATGGGCAGGGAGAGAAGACCCAGGTTCTCTTTCCGGAAATCCATGTGACCTTCCCAGCCAGAGGTATCATCAGCACTCCTGCCCCAACTCCCAGGCTCAGGGACACCCACTGTGCCCTCCTCCTGCATCTTCCACAGGACGTTTTCAGATGATCACTTAGGGGTTTTCAGAAACTCAGCTCCTGTCCTCTTCCCCCATTCTCCAGCCTCTTCCCCCAAAAAGACTCTCCTTTGGTTCTAGACCCCTGAAATATATAATTTTCTGCTCAGTTCTAGATGATCCAAGTTTGATTCTAGAAGATCCATGTTGGGTTCTAGCTCATCTAATGAGGCCCTGGTTCCTCCAACCCAGTGATCAATCGCTTTGGGTTAATGGTCTTTAGAGACCCTCCAGCTTTCCCTGACCTTTGGTTCTTGATGGTACAACACAATCCCCCTGCCCTCCCCATCAGCTGGTTCCAAAGCTCAGAAGACAACTCACTGGAAGCATGAGGGATGTGCCAGGAGGGCCAGGGGCCCCATCTGATCCAGGGAGCCCTGCTCGGCCAGGGGGGCCCTGGAGTGGGGAGAGAATGAGGAGGATAGGTGACAGATAGGAGGATGTTAGAGTCCTAGCATCATTTGGAAGCCCCTGCCCCCAACAGGATAAATGCAGTCTTCCCTAGATCTTTCCTGAACCCTACCCCAACCCTCTGGAGAAAAATGAGCGGAAGACACCAGACTACTGTCCTCCTCCCCAACCAGTCTGCCCTCCTTTGTGAGTTCTGGGGAGCACACCAGTCCCTTGTTCACTGATCAGCCAGCTAATGAGAAATTACTAAGCCTGGTGCCCCATTGGGTATTAGGGGCTTCTCTGCAGGCCTCTCCCCCTACCCCTCACCAATACAGGACACTCTCTTACCCTCTCGCCAGGGTCACCAACTGGGCCTGGGTTGCCCTGGATGCCAGGGGGACCAGTCAACCCCTAAAGAACAAAAGAGAAGGGAGTCAGGTGTGGGCATTCAGAGAGAAGATGGGTATGTGGCTGGGGAGTGGTCTTTACAGAAGAGATCTGTGGATCTGGGGGCTTTGGTTGGAAGAACGCTCTGGAATTCTGAGAAGGAGGCCTGGGCATATGTGGGGAAGACACAAATGAGTGTATAGGAAGGATTTCTGAGAAAAGAATAGAGACTTATGGGTCACTCACCGCAGGGCCTTCTGGGCCGGGTGGCCCCTCCACTAGCATACCCTATGGAGTCAGAGTTTAAAAGTCAGAGGCTACAGGACTAGCACCCCTACCTTCTTACCTTCTTCCCACTGTCCTCAGCTCAACGACCAGAGTGACTTACAGGTTCCAGCACTGCAGGTTCCCCCTTCTCTCCCTTTAGCCCCCGAGGTCCACGGGCAGCCTGAGGGAGACACACATGTAACCCCCAGTGAGGCCTGAGAGCAGCCACGACCCTGGGGCTTCTCCCATCCCAACCCCCACCTTCATTTTCAGGTCTTCTGGAGACCTTGACCCTAACCCCAAATCCCCTCCCCCTCCCCCAAGATTCTGCACAGACCTCCAGGCCTGCGAAGAACACAGGGCTCCTCATACCCCAATTCCCAGTCCTGCTTCAGCAAAAACAACCTCCTCATCTCCCTGAGAACCTCCTTCAGGAAGATCCTCACCACCTTCAAGGGAATCCAAACCCCCCAACCTTCCCAAAGCCTCTTCTGGAGGACCCTCCTTATCCCCCAAACTTCTTCTGACCCCAGGAATCCTTAGAACCTTAAGAAATCATTGACTTCCCCACCCTAACTCCAACCCACCAAATAAGAATCTCTCCAAGATTATGGACAGATAGGTATTAGGGTTTGGGGGAAGAGCATGGACCCAAATGAGAATCTAATGTAGCCTATGGAGTCTTCAGAAAAGAAAAAATGTATGCCCTTATGCACAGATTTTTTTTCTTAGAATTTTAAGGAGTTCACAAGTTTAAAATTCCCTGGAGGTTAAACATCCATACTCTAAGTAAATCTGGAGGGTAGTCCCCACTGATATCCTAAACTCAGACCCCATAACTAGTTTTTGAAAAAAACACAGCTCTTGGGCTAAGTTGCTCAAGCCTCTGAGCGGATCCCCTCAAGTCTCCACGGTTCCTCTCCTAGCAAGGACACTACACCCTCCCTCTGGCCCTTATTTGTACTCCAAGCCCACCAACTGCCTCCCTTCCACACTTTCACTCAGATGCCCACCCCCAACTCTGGGGCCAGGACAAAGAGGAGGGCAGGGAGAATGGAGGGCATTAACCACCACCACCCAACTCTCCCAACAAAGATCTCGAGAATGCCCTTCCACCTCCATCCTGACCAAACAGTAATGATTCATTTCCAAACTCTCCCATATCGCAGATCAACTTCAAATTTCCAGAAAGCAGCATTAAAAAAAGGCAATAGAGGGTGAAGGGTGGCAATATTAGAGAAGGGAGGCATGGCACGAGGCAGCAGGTGGAGAAGGAAGCTCTAGCTGCAAGGCAGGCAAAAGACGGAGTAGACAGGGAACATCCCAACCAACAGGTAGTGGTTGAAGACATAGAAAACAACTGACGGAAACAGAATGAAGGGACAAACACTTGGAAGCAAGAATGATGCCAGGGCCAGGAAAAATTAAACATGGCCAAAATGGTCAGAAAATGAACTGGACAAACAGGAAATGGCCGGACAGACGAGAAGTAGCCAAGAGCCTTGGCTGGTGTGGCTCAGTGGATTGAGTACTGGTCTGTGAACCAAACGGTCGCCTCCGAGTTGGGGCACATTCCTGGGTTGCAAGCCAGGCCCTCACTTGAGGGTGTGCAACAGGCAACCACATATTGATGTTTCTGTCCCTCTCATTAAAAATAATAATAATAATAAGCCACCAAGAAAAGAAAACCTAGGAAGCGGACTTTCAACAACAACCTCACTACAATGACCAAGAGGAAGAAGAGATTCACAAAGCAGACAGAAGGTGACTCCTGGATAGGGGCTGATGACAGCGAAAGACAATTCTCCCGGAAAACACAAACATGAGAGCAAGTACACACAGGAAGTGACCACAATAAATGTCCAGGCCACATGGAAACTTTATGATCGGGATGACCTGAGACACACAGAAAGTAATTCATTATCAAATGACATTGTCACAGACAGCATGAAAAACTAGTCAACATACAAATAAGGCCCCTTTCAGTCTAATATGGTACAGTCACCAAGATGGATGGCATGACTGGAGAAGGCAGGAAGGGACAGACGGGCAGTGGCCCATAGGTTAGAAAGTGTGACACAGGAAACAAGATCATTTGGCAGTAACATGGATAAAACTGTTTTGACAAGAAGAAATGATGGAGACAGACTGAAAATGGACACAAGGTAAGGGCTTATTGACCAAAAGCTTTATGAAATTCATCTTGATTGAGACAGGAAGTGGCCAAAAGACAGGAAGTTGCCATAAGACTTTTTAAAAATCCCATTGCCCAGAGCAGAAGAATCCATAAAGAGTCACGGGGTAAGACATTTGGCAGGGGAAGGCAGGAAGTTACATATTCAAGCAACATATACACCTTATGTAGACAGAAAATGGCAAACCACCAATGTGAAGTAGCTCACAGCCAACAGACAATAATTAAAAACAACAGGAAGCAGTTCTTGGAGCTCCCACTGAAGTCAAGAACAGAAGAGGAGCTCCTTTCACTTACGGCTCCTGAGCGAGCTGTCTCCGCAGAGAGGGCAGGGCCAAGCTCCGTCTCCTCACGATAATCGTCCCCATAGCCATAGGTGTAATCGTAGGGCCCTGCTGGGGGGTCTGTGCCACCCTCCCCATATTCCTCTGTCAGGAACCTGTTGGCTGTGGAGGGGACCTGGAGATCTGTCTGCTCCTTCCCGGGGATGGGGAGGGAGAGGGGTAGACAGGGGCGTTAGGGCTGAAAGGAGTTTTCCCTGGACCCCAGGTGTGAAAACTTCTAGCCCAAAGGATTATGAAGGTAATTGGGACTGGAGTTTTTCTCCCAAGAAGAGCAAGGGGAGCAGTTGTACAGAAAGGTGATAGCCATCAAGACCCTAAATCAGGAGGGATATCCAGAAAATGGGCTTGGTAGGAAGAAATGGTGAATAACAAGAAGGGTGGCCAGAGGGCTGGACTCAGTGTGGACAGTCCATGGACATGATAGACAATGGAGTTTAGGGAATGGCTAAAGAAATGGGTGGAAAGAAGGGTAGAAGAGAACAAAGGATAGCATTGGACAGAAAATGGCTCTTTAAGAACAGAAATATGACACAGGAAGTAAAACTATTTGACAGCAACATGGAGAAGAGGCTACTCCAAAATCAAAGAACAATGGAAGGAGACATGGACACTAAAGAAAAATGGTTGCACTGAGAGAGACAAGCAGACCCATTGGTCTGGAATGACCAGGAGACAGCAGACCATAAATGAATATGACAAAGAGCCCTCTGGCCAGAGGAGGGGCTGATTCATCAAGATGGCAGGGGGCCTGAGGGGTGGGTCACAGCTACCCACTGCCCGGAGCTGGGATGAATGTGGGGGATGGAATTACCTCCTCAGGGGGTGGCAAGGGGCTTGACTCCAGGACTCCTTCCTCTTCACCTGGGGTGGGGTACTAATCCCAAGGAGAAGGAGGAGGACAATAGCATGGGGGTGGGATGGGAAGGGACGAAGAGAGGTTAGCAAGAAGGGCAACAAAGCGACAAAGCAGCACCATGTCTCCCTCCCTGCGGGTAGTGTCTGCTTGTGCTAAGGGTGGGGGAAATCTCAGATCTTACAGCCCCTTTGGAGAGGGACAGTTTAGGGAGAGTGACTCTCTGTGATCACAGAGGTTTGGAAGCAGAGATCTGGACGCCCTGGCTCTACCTGCCAGTAACCGTTGCCTCTGGTCCTGAGGGGGGCCCCGACAGTGGGGAGGGCTGTCTGCTGAGCTGGGCGTTGGGAGTGGGGAGGCTGGCCCCATGTTGGCTCAGAACCTCCAATTTAAGAGGGTCTCCAGCCCGGTGAGGGGGATGCTCGCCAGGCTGCTGACCTCTTGGCAGGTGGGGTAGACTTTCAGGCTGGGGTGTGGCACCACGTGGGGGAAGGGGGAGCCCTGTGGTTGGGGCTCCCAGGCCTCTGCAGCAAAGAGACACGGGAGGGGGCAGTGGGGAAACTCCCATTATTTAAATATATGGCGTCTTTCCTCACACTTGGTGTCATATATATTTGCATAGGGTGGTGGGAGAAATAAAAGAAAGGAAGAGGTCTCTCAAGTTTACCTGGTAATCAGGGGTTGTCCTCGCAGTCATCACATCGTAATAGAGGGGCTCGTAGTCATAGTGGAGAGACTCAGTGGGCTGGGGTTAGGGAAGGGGCAGCAGGATAGGTAGGAAGGAGGGGAGGGTCGGGGGAGGGTAGAGTGAGGGAGGTGAGATGGTTCGGGATTGGGAAACAGGATAGGCATGAAGTTGAGAAACAGAGTTGGAGATGAAAAGAGAGGTTGGGGGACAGGAGAGAGATGGGGAGAGGCAGGAAAAGGGGGATGAATCCCACATGTAGGACAGAAGCAGACACAATTAAGAGATTGGCACTCTGATCTGAGACCACTGACCCCAGGTCAAATCTGTCACCCTAACCTTCGGAACTCTACCCGATCCAGAGTCTCCCTGACCTTCTCCCCCTACCCTGCACCTCCATGTACAGGGGGCCAGATATGGCCCCACCTCCACCTTCCAGAGACTCTTTCAGGATTCCCTCTATCTTCTACTCCTTCCCCATTTCTCCTCCTACATCTCGCCACTTCAACTTCTTTCTCCCTTGTCTCTATCCCTCCCCTAATCTGCTCTCCCATCCTCTGTCCTAAAGTCTCAGCCCCTCACCCTCTCTCCTAATCTCTTAACTCAATGAAGGAATGGGAAACCCAAGGACATAGTTCCAGGAAGACTGGCAGAGGAGGAGACACAAGGAGGGGACACAGTTCCCAGCCACAAATTCTTCATAATGATTCTTTTTATTTTGAAATGAAAATAAAAAGGTTGATGAATGAGGACTGGGCGGTGAGTGATGGGAATAGGGAGGTATGGCTGGGGAAGGGCATTAGGGAGGGGAGAACAGGAGGCCCAAAATAGGATGGGGTGCTCTGGACATTGGAGGAATTTTCTTGGGGGGATGTCTGAGTGTCTTCCCTCCCTGAGGTGTGCTTTAGTTTGGGGTCCACCTAGCTCCCTCACCTGTCTCTGGGGTTCCTGGTTTTGGGGCCTATGAAGTCTTGATGGTTGCTGCTTTGGAGATCTCTGGGCTCTGTAAGACTGTTGTTTCTGAGGTCTCTCCTTCCAGTTCCCCTCACACTCCAGCTCCTTCTGTTCACAGGATCCATAGGCAGCTTGCACCCCCGGAACAATGACAAGCTCCTGGACATCACCCTGCAAACATGAGGAAGGAACGCCAATGGAGGGAGGCAGAGAGGGCTTCAGAGAGACACAAAGGGTGCCGTTTGGGACAGAGGGTAGGAGGCCAATCCTGGGTGTAACTATGTAAGGGGAGAAGGTCGCCATCAGCCGTCCATGTGCACAGCCCTTTTCAGTCCCCATTGGACCTTCCCAACAACTGGGAAAGTCAGTAGTGCAAGGATCTTTATGCCCACTGTTCAGATACATTCCATTCAGAAAAGTTCAGAGGCAATGACTGGCCCAAGGTCACTAACACTGGTAGAATAAGGACTAGAATTCATACCATCCAACTCTAAATTCAATACCCTTTGCCTACCCCCGCCCCTGTGGTAATGCTTGATTGAGCCTTTTCACAGGGACTCCTGGAGACAGTGACCCAGCCTTAGTTGTTCTGATCTCCCACTGGCAGTAATGATGAGAATTCCCAGGACCTCTAGAAATGAGGGAAGGGGAAGCCACTTCAGAATTCCAATGGCTTTTATTTGTACCCATATGTGATGTTTAACAAACCCTGCCTTGTATTGTAGTTTGGGGTATTGCCTCATCTCCAGAACAGAATGGGGAGCTCCTGGGAATGATAGAAACCTCATATTATTCTTCTGTTTTCCCTTTGGCATTAAGCAAGCAGATATTCAGAAAATGTTAACTTGTTGGTGGGTGGGTGGATGAGTGAGTGAATGGGTGTTCAAATGCATGACTTAATGGGAAGTGTGATGAATGAGTGAATGAATGAATGAATTGGTGGGTAGATAAATGGGAGGTACAGAGCAGGTGGAAATAGTAGTGGGTAGGTAGATGGGTGGAAGTGAATAGATGGATGATGAACGGTCAGACAGAGAGTGGGCAGGTGAGGAAATGGGTGTGAGTGCTGGATGAGTGGCTGTATGCACCCTTATACGCATGGGTAGATGGGGTGGTAGGTGGATGAGTGAATGAATGGACGGATGGGTTAAAGAGAACGGATGAGCGGAAGGACAGATTGATGGATGAGTGGTTTGAAGGAAGAAATGGCTGAGCAGGGGAAGAATGGTCACATGGACAGACACAATCCTGAATGTCTGAGTGGCAGGTGAGTATGTAACTGGATGGATGGGTAACTGAGGGGTGAGTGGGTGACTGGATGAGTGAGGAGACTGAGAGACTGGTTCAATGGATGGCCGAATGGGCAGAACGATGAAGACTGAATGACAGAATAAGTGGCTGTGGACAGTCCTGCCATATAAGTGGCCACCATATAAGTGGACACCTAGTTCTCATTCAGAGAAAATTAGCCCTGGGGATAGGAAATTGGAATATACATTCATGAGAGGAAAAATGAGGGTTAGGGTGTAGGAAGATGGCATGTTAGGGCCAGAAGAGGAATAGATACAATATAGGGGGCAAAAATAACTCTATTCTCAGATTGCTCTGGTTACCTCAAAGACTTCTTCATCCAGGATACGGGCACCAAAGATGATCACTCCACGCGTGTCCAACACTGGACGAGCACTTCGGGGGAGGGGCCGGGTGACTCGCTTCTTACAGTCAACAATGAGGGTGACAGACTGGCCCTTCACAGCCACACCCACACGGTGCCACCTGGTCATGGTGGGAGAGGTTCAAGTGACTGACTGAAGGAAGAAAGTCAACAGAGCTGGGAAGCAGTTGATGAAAGGGTTAAGGCCAATACTAGTAATGGTAGTAACCACAGTAGCTACCACTTACTGAGTGCTTACAATGTACCAGGTACCAGGAAATAAGTTTCTCTTTTGATTCTCGTAATTCTATTAACCCTATTTTACAAACACAGAAATAGGAGTTCAACAAGCTATTTGCCCAAAGTACAGGCTAGTACTACATGCAAGGATTTAAACTCCAAAGCCCAAACTCTAAGCTACAAGTGACTGAAGTTAGAGCAGTGGTAGGTGAGGTATGGCCTAAATGGTAGGCAGGATTTCCTAGTTTAGGGAGTAGGGGTTCTGGGGCAGTGGCCAGAGGGGAGCTCCTGAAACTGCCAGTCAGACAGACTGGAGGAGCACACTAACTTACTTGCCATCTGCCAGGTTGAGGCCTCTGAAGACTGGCTGAGCTGGATGTCGAGGTCGGCCAGTCTGATCCTCATACAGGAAGCGGACATGTCGGCCAAGCTCCAGGCCCAGCTGTCGGATGCCCTGGGCACTATAAAGGGTCAGGAGGGGAGCCTGGAGGCCAGGGCGGGTCCGGACAACAGTCAACAGAGAGAAATCTTTGGGAAAACCTCCTGGGACCCAAAAGAGACACACACCGGTGGCATGAAAAGCAAAGAGTACCATAAACTCATTCCCTTCAGGTTTCTGATCTCAAATCCCACTCATGACCTAACCCAGCTCTCCCTACTCCACCACATCACCCACCTGGGAAGAGCTGGCGAGTGGGTGCACTGAGCTGAGCAGGTCGGGACACTCGGTAGGCCACATCAGCTGGGCAGATGCCTCTTGCCTTTCGGACACCATCAGGGAGGGAAGGAAACCTCAGGGCCCGGAGCACGTCCACAGAGGGTGTACCTGGGGGAGTCCATGAGGGTCAGGGGATGGGGCATACCCACGGGAGGGCCTAGAGAGGGGGCATTTGCAGTCTAGAACTCAGCTTCCTGGGATTCGTGCTCCCTGGAAGGCAAAGGTTGCCTTTCCTTTCCTTGATCTGGAATAAATGGGAAACCAGAGTCACAGGTATTCATGCTCACGCTTGCCCCTCTCCCTCCCAGCACCCTGTCATGCTTACTCTCTCCCTACCTCTGCCTTACAGCCTATGAATCTATTTCTATTCTTTTCAAAAAATATTTTATTTATTTATTTTAGTGAGAGAAGGGGGGAGAAAGAAAGGGCAAGAAACATCAGTATGAGAGAGATCTGCTACCACCTTCCATTAGCGTCCCTGGAGATGGAACCAGCAATCCAGGCACATGCCGCCACCTGGAATCTAACCAGGGACCCCCTGGTTCACAGGAGGACACCCAGCCAACCCAGCCACACTGGTTGGCCAGAGCTCTCTATTCTCTCTTAATATCTCTCTCCACTCTCCACCCATCTCCCCTTCTTTTTCTGTCTCTCTTCCTCTCTGTCTCTGTACCTGTTAGTCTTTTTCTCCCTGCCTCTTCTGTCTTTTTCTACTTCCCTCACACTCTGCCTACCTTTCTCTTTCCTTGTCTTTCTCCCACCTTCCAACTCCCTTTCTGTCTTTCTTGGTTTCTGGGTCTCTGGCATCTGTCCCATGTCTCCAGCACAAACAACATCTGGGCAATCGATCATCCTGGGCACCAGAGGTGCAGGGGGGCCCAGGGGGAGCAGAAAGACACCTCTACAGGGAGGGGGCTTCAAACTACTGCAGTGCCCAAGTTTGGAGAGGTGGGGCTAATTCTGACCATAAAGAGGAAGGAGATACAAGAAAGCCACCCAGGAGCCTGCGCCCCTACCTTGGGAGAAGGGTGGAGGGGCAGGGTAGGGGGAGAGCCTGAAGCTGCCACGTGGAGCCAGAGCAAGTCCAAGGCCCCAAGCCACACATCTGTGGATCCCATCAGAGTCCTTGCCCAAAACCTGGGCAAGTTCCCCACATCTGAAACTTCAACCTTGCCCCACCACTGCTACCATTCAGCATCCACATTTTCAAGACCCAGGCCTCCAGCCCTATCCACCTAGAACTTGTTTTCCTAGGGCTCAAACTCCCAGCAAGACAAAGGTCACCTCTCCATTTCTTACTCCCTGCTATACACACTCCTCACACCATCAGCTCCAGACTGGAAAAAGTCCAAAGAAAGTTCCTGCAAAACTTTCATAGAAGCATGGGGCAGGGCAGGGGCCAAAGTTATCAGGAGAGCAGAGCTGGGTAGGGTGGGTGAGGTGTGGGCAGGGTGTGTGGGGGGGTGGCCAGGCAGAGAAAAGGCCCTTTGAGTCCAGTAGCCAGGAAACCACAGCCTTGCCCCCTCCATCCTACCCCCGCCCTAGCCTGGCCCCCAAGTGTGGCAGCTCCGCAAACACAACACACAAGGGCTGCTTTGAGAGACAGATGGTATGTGAGACAGAGACACAGAGACACACAGAGACCCCAGGCTAAGGAGACCTCAAAGGCACCCACCCTCCACCAACCCCCAGGAAAGTGCAGTTCCATCCTATACATGACCCACCCACAGGCTACCCACCTGTCTTCCCACCGCAGGCCACACATGTGCCCCATTGTCTCTGGCCTCAATCCGCCCCACAGGCTCCCCACTGGCAGCCCCATCATCCCACCACCACCATCATTCTACCACTGGGCCCAAAAATGCCTCATTCATTACTCTCTTGAATTCTGCGTTAACCCATTTCCCTATAGAGTCCCACCTCTAACAACTCAGTTCCAAAAAAGAGGCAGTCACCTCAGCCATCTCCCTGCCTCCATGCTACAGGGTCCCTTTCCCCCCAAGAAAGACTGCTAGAGTCTAGACGTTGCACACTTGTCCCTTATCCCTGAGCCTCACACTGCTCACAACTTGGAAGTTCTTCCTTCTGTAATCTAATCTGAATCCTTTATGTTGCTATTCTGAACATTTTCTCTCCAAAGCAGAAAAGCAATGAATAGTCAAGTTATATGCAAATCAGTTTCCAGGGTTTTCAGGAGGCGGGGTGGGGGGGGGTGGCTTGATCCGGCCTGCCTAGGACCCAGGTGCTCTCAGCTCTCTCCCCTCTGACATCAAAGCCCCTTTCCTAGGAGCCAGGAATTCTGGACCCTGGGAAAAAGAAGGAAAAGATTTGAATTGTGAACACCAGGGTCCCAGGAGAGACCCTGTTGGCCAGAGGGGCGGACTGGGGCAGGAATGCAAAGACTTGGCTCCCACCTCAGACACCTGATCCCGGCCTGTCCAGTGGCCGTCCTGTTGGCAGCCAGCCCCAGTATTCCCCAGAGCCAGCCGCGTGGCAGCATCGAGGGCACAGGGAGGGGGAAGGGGTTCCTGTCTGGGAAGCCAATGGAACAAGTAGTTCAGGCATCCCTTCTTTCTCTATTTACTAGACTGTGCTCTGATCCACAGATGCTCCCATTCAGCCCCAAGATACAGAAAGAAAGCCGGAAGACATACACGCACCCCTCACCCATCTGCATTGTCATCTACCCCCTCACCCCATTACCAGCTGGACCACACCGGCCCTGGCCATCTTCCGCTGTCCCCATGATCCCAGCATCCAGCCCCACTCACGGCTCTCTAAGGTGAGACTCCCCTTTAGCCTTAGCTGCCCTCCCCCAGTGAATTCAAGGAGGGAAAGACATTTCTACCCTGGCTCCAAGGGACCCAGGTGTCCTGTCCTCTACCCTGGACCTTTGATCCCCTTGTTGGACTCAGAAGCTCTGCCCCAGGCATCAGCTGCCCCCTGCCCAGAGTACTCAGAGCCCCAGACTGACTCCGAGGACTCAGGCATAGGGACTCCTCTTACCTGCCCAGGCTGGGGCCCAGCTTAGCCCCAGCACCAGAGGTACAAGCAGGAGGAGGCGATGGCAGCGGCTGAACCGCTGCATGGCTGATGACCAGAACACCGGGTCCCAGGGACCCAAGGGCGCCGAAGGCAATGAACGTCCCAGGCTGACAGGAGAGAACAATCGGACTGTGAGCCTTGGACGAGTGGGTCCCAGGGAAGTCAGAGGCTCTTGGGTGGCAACTGCCCTCAGCAGCCCAGCTCCATGCAGCAAGGCGCTGACAGCCTCCAGGCACTGCTCCCTCCTCAGTGGCCGCAGCTCCTGTCTCCTGTGTGTCCTCGGCCACCCCTGTGGCCCAGAGCCCCCACCCCGCCCCACGACTCCAGCCGCCCGCCCACAACCGCCAGGAACCCCCGCCCCACCTCGGTCTCCACCTGGGGCGGGGGAGCGGACAGGAATGCTCCCTCGCGGATCCTCTGACTGTTTTGCCCCGCTCCTTGCAAGTACTCAGTGGCCTACACCAGAAGATTCTCTTTTCAGGAACCCCAATCTCTTCCCCAGCCCCTTCCTTTTCTAGGACCCAGACGTCCAGTCACAGCCCCCTCCCCTCAGTTCCCTCCCCCTTGGGGGCCCACAGCCCCCTTTCAGCAGAGTCCTGGGCGGGACTTAAGAGTACAGTGGGAGGGGAGAGGCGGGCCTGGGGGTCGCTACCATCCCTCCAACACATCTCCACAATTACTTCCCCCGCCCTGCCCCGTATAATTACAGAGCAGCCCGGGCAGGGGTATTTATAGCCAGGGCTATAGATAGTGGCTGGAGACCTGGGGCTGGAAGGCAAAGGCTGCAGGGGATAGGGGGTGGAGGCCAGGGAGGAAGGAGAGGTGGAGAGAGCCTGTGTGGGGGACAGAGACTGGAAAAACAGGTTAATCATGTTTTCATCCCAAGAGATGAAAATGGGGTGATGAGGTAAAGAAGTCCCAGAACCCAGGTGAAAACGGACCTAGTGGAGAGATGAGGGGACAGTCTACGCTAGTTGGAAGAGGTCACTCAAGGACAACAGGCCACCTCCAGGTGGGCAACGGCTGAGAAGGCTGCAGCAGCGCCCAGTCCCCAAGTGAGCCCACGGAATGGGCACAGCGCCGGGTCTGCCCGGAACCCTCGGCGGCCGGTGAGATGCTGGCGACGCGAAGCGCCGCAGCCCGCTGTCGCTAGGAGGGCGCTAGCGAACAAGGCGCCTTTGAAAATCTGCCGCCCCGCCCCCAGTCTGCCCGGGCCGCGCCCCCCTCTCCCCGACAAAGCGTGCCTTGTGTCGCCCCACCCTGCGGCTGCCCCTCAGCCCCAGGGAACCTCAGCCGCAGTGTCGGCATCAAGGGAGCAGTCCAGAGGTCCCCACCAACCGGATACCACCCCCAAACACACCCAGCCAGTAGTCTACCCCCAACAGTCACCTCAGTCCAGAAAACAGCGACTCCAATTTGAAAGCAATTTTATGTGTGAAAGAAACCCAGAGAGAAAAGCTGCAGGGCAAAAGTCATGCAGCCCCAGCACCCCATCTCTGTAGGCTAGCCATTTCCCCTAAATTGTGTCCTGTGTCCCCAGCCTACATCGTGTGTGCCCAGGGCTGGGGGAGCACCCTTCCCTAACAGCCCAGGCCCCTTCCCCAAGTTAGACAGGAAGAGATGGGAGGAGGGGGTCCAGAAGGCCAGTGCTTCCAGAGCCCCAGGGACATACCATCTTGAGGCCCTGCCTTTCCCAAATACCACCTCCACCACTGGCATTTCTTAGTCAACCTGGGAAAATACAGTACTTCTTTGAGTCTAAATGTAAGTCTCTATCCTCAGAGGAAATTAAAAATAGCAGATGGATTCCTGCACCTCCACCCGCCCCTTAACCACCACACCACCACCTTGTTTTTCAGTCTGGCTTCACAAGGAAATGAAGTGTAAGAGGTGACTCCGGACAGGAGACAGTGACAGGGCCCCCTTGCTCTTCCAGAGTAGCCCCCACCTGCCAGGCTTGGTCAGAGGAAGGCCTGCCAGAGCCCTACTCCCATGTCCATCAGTTTGGAGGGGCCTGCCCCCCAAATATCCATTTCTGGGGGCACTGCACATCCACATGGGGAACTAAGCAAGGCAAGATGAGGACTCGAAGTCCTAGGAGCAAGGCCAGTGCTTGTGCTGGGGGAAGATTATTCCAGGCAGGGGGTGAGAATTCACCCCAAATTATGGCAAACCCAGACAAATTCAGAGACTCAAGGCCACTGAAGGAAGAGGTCCAGCCCTCATAAGGATCTGGGGTCCCCTTAGAGTGCTGATGGACCCTTGAAGGTCTCAGTTCTGCCCTACAGCCCTCACTCCACCAGGACTCTAAGAACATGGCCCCTCCCCACCCTGTCCCAAGGCCTGGAGTCCCTCTTGGACGTGTACTCCTCAAGTGTGGGAAGCACCGCATTTGTGTCTGGGCTCAGGCCAGCTGGTGGGGCGCCTCAAGCATCTCCATGAGGAAGGTGTCAATGGGGGTATCACCAATGAGCTTGAAGAAAAACAGATGCTCTAGACACTTAAGGCCAATGGACCTGAGGGCAGGAAGACGTAGCAGCAGCTTGGCAAACCTGAGGTGAGGATGAGAGAAGTGCAGTGAGAACTGGAATCACATGGGCCGTGAACACACTCTCAAAGCCCCCTAACCTCCACCCCTGTGGGAGCCTCAGTCCCCACAATTTCTCACCCCCACAGCTCTTTCTCACCGTCCCTGCTGCTCAGGGTACTTCTGTTTGCAGTAAGTCTCCAAGGATGCATATACTTTCTCCCGGAGGACCTCCACCTCACTGGGGTTGGAGAGGCCCTTGGCATCTGGAACAGCAGGGAAGACAGAGGAAAGCAGCAAAATCAAATCAAGACAAATGGGGAGACGTGGCCCACATGATATCCCTTTCAGGCTCCATCTAACTACCCTTCTCCAAATGCCTAGCAAGGGAAGCAGGGCACACTGGGACATGGAATGGGGTCAGAAGGGGAATACAGCAGTGGATGTGGGTTGTTCTTGGGTCAACTGGGAGATTTCCAGGCTGAGGGTCTTACTGAGGGGATAGTTGGCTAACTTAAGAGTCTCCAGAGAAGAGAAGGCTTTCAAGAGCTCCTGCTCTTGAAAGATGGGATGATATCCTCTTACCTGGATTGAATAGAATGATTGCCCTCAGGCAGCCAAGCTCTGTCTTGTCCATCCTCATGTCACGCATTTTGGACACTAGCTCTGTCAGCACCCTGGAGAGGGACCTGCAGGTCACTCAAAGGTCACAGCTCAGCCAGCCTTGGACACGGACCAGCCTATAGCCCCACCCCCTCTACTTATAGGCCAGCCCAGTGGAGGGCCACTGACCGATCGAAGATGGCTCCCACGCCTGCAGAATGGGCTGAGTTGCGGTGCACGTGAAGACCTGTGGCAAGGAGGATGCCATCTCGGACATCAATGGATCGATGGGAGAAGGAGGCAATGAGGAGCTCGTTCCAGCCTGGGGGGCAGGGGTGGGCAGCAAGGGTCAGGAGCCAGAGATCAGGCCATGGGATTCAAAGCACACCAGGGAAAAAGAAGACGTGGTGATGTCAGTGAGCTTGCTCCCTGAGTATTTAAGTGTGCACCAGCTTCACTGATGGTCATGTCAAAGAGGGCTCAAAGGGATACAAAGTCACTGACCTGCCCGTAGCAGTATGACCTGGTCATCCAGTGGTAAGGAGGAAAAGTGCGGGATCCTCTTCGCCCACTCAACAAGCGTAAATAGCTGTTTGTCAGCTGCCTGACAGATGTTAGTCACAGGGTCATTTGGCTGCAGGGGATTGGGGGCAACAGTTATGGGAGGTTTGGAGGTATACTGATAGTCCCCCCTTATAAGAGACTTTTGACACCCCCTTCTACAACATAGTATTTCTTCAAGCCCCATCTAAACCAATCCCTGTAAGTTAGGCTTTTCTTCTGGAATTCGTGAAAACATTTATTTGGGACTTGCCTGTGGTTCTGCCAGCCACTGGGTTATTTCGGAGGTGGGGACGGAGGATACTATCACGCCCACCTCTGGTACTTAAGAGACCTTGTTTGGCAGCACCTCCAGTCCCAGTTAGGAGGATTGTGAGGGGAGGGGAGGGGGAGACAGAACAGACCTAGGCTCCCACCCCCCATCACGAAGAAGAGTGGATTGACCCCATCACTCACGCTGCTGCTGCTACCCCCAGTTCCCCCAGGACCCTCAACGCCCTGGTCACTCTTCTGCTCCACAGCAAGCTCTGCCTCCAGGATCCTGTCCACAGGCATCTCCTCAGGGGCTCCCCCAGCCCCCTCCCCATCCCCGTCCTTGTCCTTCCCCCGCTGACGCTCCTCCTGTACCGCTGTGGGGGGAGGGAGGAAGAAAAAGTGGAAAGTCAGCAGCCAGCCATGATGAGGTTCTGAAATGTCCTTAGGGCCTTACAAGGGTCTTACGGCCCTCAGGAGATATTTATAGGAAGTGGGGAAGTCACTACAAATTACAATGGACTGGGGGCAATCTAGAAGCAGGGGTTATAAAAGTCACATAAGCCAAGAAAAAAAAGGGAAGGAGAGTGTAAAGGAATTAGAAAAAAGGTAACATTTAAACTGAGGGCCTATTACATACTAAGCAATGTGTCAAACACATTTTAACATTCACTCTATTATAACAATCCTGTGGGCCCTGGTCTTCATTTTACTTTTTTTTTTAAATATGTCTATTGATTTTAGAGAGTCAGAGACAGAGAAACATCAACTGGTTGCCTCCCATACCCACCCCAACCAGGGGTTGAACCTGCAACCTTGGTATATGCCCTGACTAGGAATCAAACCCCCAACCTTCTGGTGTATGAGACAACCAACTGAGTCACCCAGCCAGGGCCTTGTCTCCATTTTTAAAGATGAGGAATTTCAGGCTTGGAGAAGTCAAATAGCTTGCCCAAGTTCACACAACACATGGTAAGTCACATATCTGAATACAAGCGTGCCTGACTGCAAATCTTGTGCTCTTCTGATTCAACAGAGAGGCAGCATAAGGAGCACTGCCCTGAGTCTTCAGAGATGTGAGTTCTGATCCCAGCTCTGCCACTATTTTATTGCATGATCTTGGAACACTAGGCCTCAGGCTCATCTCTAAAATGAAGAATTTGATCGAGATATCCTCTAAAGTATCTCTCTCAGAATTCCAGAAGCAGACTGAAGAAAATAAGGTAAAGAAGAGGGAAGGCAGCCCTGAGGTCTTCAGTAAAGTCTGTAGCTGAAGAGAGTAGAATGCCAGAGTTTGAAGGAGAGACCACAGTAATAGGGAGACAGAGATAAGAGAGGGAACCATGTCAAAGAGAGGAAGAGCTACTCAGGTTAGAAAGGGGACACAGAGAAGCCCATCATGGGTAAGGAAAGTTATCCTACCCTCACACCAAACTAGGCAGGGGTCACAGGTGCAGGCCAGAGGCAGAACCATTAAGAAGGAAACTCAAGGGACCAGATCAAGGTATCAGGGAGAAGAGCTGATAAAGAGGGGAAAGAAATCAAACAACGCCCTCTGGAGGAAAGAGAAAGCAGTCCAGCCTTCCTGAGAGGTTAGAGGTTTCCTGAAATCTTCTGTCTTCCTCCCCACTCCCCTCCCATAGGGTAGACTGGGAAGCCTGGATAGGACAGGACCTTACCTTCCCTCTTCATGCCAGTGGCCAAGCACTTCTGATAGCGGCAATACTGACAACGGTTCCGCTGTCGCTTGTCCACCGTGCAGTCCTTGTTGTCCCGGCATGAGTAGGTCAGGTCCTTACGAATGGTACGCTTGAAGAAGCCTTTGCAACCCTCGCAACTGTAAACCCCATAGTGTTTGCCTACAGGTAGAGGGAAACAACAATAACAAGGCTGCAGGTAAATCCCTCACCATTAAGTCTTTTGCCAACCTGCCTTCAGCAAACTTAAAAGTCTACTCTGCATTTGCCAAATACAGAGCTGGAGAATGAGGGCACAAGAGGCAGTCCAGTCCCACTCCTCCCTCTGACCACCCCCACCCCAAACTTCAGCTTCAGGTTCTTTAGCTCTCATTGGGCCTCCCCCTGCTCACTTGCTCCAAAGAAACCCCATGAGGCCCTGGGAATCCCATGGGGGATGATAAATGGCAGGCTCTCTCTCTTTCTTCCTCTCTGGTGGTCCTCTGAGCCCCATACCTGAGCTTCGGTCCCCACAGATTGCACACAGTCGTTTGCCAGCTCCAGGGCCACCTGGAGGAGGTGGACAGTGCAGGCCCCGGACCCCTAAGACTGGTGGCTTCACATCTTCAGGGGTGCCAGACCCACCCCCAGGGAGCGACACTGTTGAGTTAATCTGGGATAGGGGAAATAGGGAAGTCATGGGGAGACTCACTGGGAAAGAGAATCTCTCAAAGGTAATGGAAATCATGCCCTAACACCTAGGCAGGGCCCTGCATTGAACATCCCAAAGGGCATTATTACACTGCATCCATGTGAAGGGCCAACCCTAGAGCACAACGCCAAGATTAGATATACAATGTCCCCTGAAACTGTGCAACACAGTGACCCTGAAAGGCATGTATCTCAGAAGAGCAGATGGGACCAAAGGGGCAGAAAATCACTGATAGATGAAAGGGACATTCAGGATATTAGGGCTCCTTTATAGGGTTGGGTAGGAAGCATGCATTGCAAGATCACCTCGGGAAGGACACGGGGTCTCACAAGGACCACAGGCCTGCCAGAGTTAGAGGTCTGGAGGTCAGTGGATCATGGGGAAGTTCACACAAGAATCTGGGGTCACAAGGAAAACAAGGAAATGAAAGTGGAAAGGTAGAATGTGGATCACAACCTCTCACCTGAGGACTGCTGACAGGCCCGGAAAATCCTGGGGGAGCTGGAGGGGGCAGACCAGGGGACCCCATGGAAGAGCTGATGACTGGGAAGGGGGAGCCCAGCGGGGGTGGTGGCATTGGGGGTGGGGGTGGAGCCCCAGAGCCTCCAAGGGACTGGGTTGCTGAAGATGGTAGAGGTGGCCCAGGAGGAGAATGGGGAGGGGCACCTTGGGGAAGGGGATTTTGGGAGGAACTGTCTGGGCTTCGGGAATCTGAGGGAGGGGTACACAGAGGCACAAAGACACACAAACAGGAGAGACAAAAAAAGGAAAATGAGTCTTCGATCATGCACCTGAAGACTTTTTCACATCCTCCAACTACTCCCTGCCCCATCCCCTACATCCACCCCTACCCCCCACACTCACCCCCATTCCCTGCACTCACCCCTATCCCCAAGTCGAGAGATACCCTGTTGTCACACAACAGTTTAACTCCTACTTGTGGCGACAAGGAGGAGGGTTCACAAAGGAAAGGAGGATAAGTCAGGTAAGAAAGAACTCCAAGCAATGCATCTGGTCACCGCAAGCCAGACGCCCAAGCCAGTCTTGTGTGGGTGGGGCAACACGTGGAAACCCTCCATTCCCAGTTTACAGCCCGAGCGTGCAAGAAATAGAGATAAGCGGAAGAAACCCCTTCTAGGACGGACGTCCTGCATTCAAACGTCCAGAGCCCTCCAACTCGAGGATTCCTGGCCCATGCCAGGGAGGGGCGGTGTGTAGGCCATCAAGCGGCCAGGGCTAGGAGCGCGGAAGCTTCCCCCCTCCCCCCCTCCCCCAACACACACATACCCCGCCCCGCCCCGGGGGCAGGGCGCTAAGGCCCTCCAGAGGCAGGGGACGCATGTTTACAAACAAGGGGGCGGGAGCGCCAAGGGAAGAGCTCTAAGGGAGGGGGGAGAGGTGGCACTAAACACGGTCACTGGCTCACAAGTCCGTTCGCTAGGACACTCACCCCGCCCGCAGTCGCCCATCCCGTCCCGTCCAGTCTCCCCCGGCTCCGAGTCCGGCTCCAGGGTTTGCTGTTCTCCGGCTGCCGCCGCCGCCGCCGCCGCCGCCGCCGCCGCGGGATCGAGCCAGGGCCGTCGCCGCCGCCACCGGGATGCGACCCCACAATGCATTTCTTTTCGCACCCCCACCGGCCCACACTGCCCTGCGGCATGCCGCTGGGGGAGGAAGGGCGGGCGAGCAGCCCAAGACATGATTCCTGGCTGAGTGTAAAGATAACAAGAGGTACCAGAGATTCCCAGGGGTTGATTGAGGGGCTAGCTGAGCACGAAAAAACCCCAAAGACAAAGACTGTGGTCTGAACCGGATCAAATTAAGCGCTTCGATCTGCTCTGCACCAAAACAACGGCACCTATGTGGCAGCCATCTTGGTATAGACGGGAAGTCTCCGAGCTAGTTCCCGCCCCCTAGTCGAGATGAAAACGGAGGAAGCGGTCTCCTCCGTCCTGTTAGCTGGCCTCGCTCACCCTCCCCTCAAATAACCTCCTCACGCATGCGTGCCAGGGCAGGTTGGCTTCGCCGCTACCGGAGTGCCGCCACATTGGTAAAGGTATTGGGACCGAGGTAGAACGGAACTTTCTGTTCTCGCGGGAGCTAGGACTGCCACGTCCGAGGAAACAGGGAAAGGAGAGGATCCTGGAGCCGGTAAGAATTTCCCGCTTCCCCTACCCTTCCCAGGTTTTTCCTCCCAACCTTGTCATACAGACGAGGGCCCAGAGAGTCCATGAAGTGTATACTCAAAGCTTAGAGTCGTGTCCCGGGGGCCCTACATCGGAAGAAGGTTCAGAATAAAAAGAACGAGTCCTGGGAACAATGCGGGTGGGGACAGAATGGAATGGGAAAGCGGCCCATAGAAGTGGATGGAGGGCGCGAGCGGAGTAAAGCAGACCCTGCAAATGTATAGAGTTAAGGATCGAGTGGAGTCACTGTCTCTGTCCTTCTTGTCAGCGTGATGGCCAGAGGCCTGGGGGCCCCCCTCTGGGTGGCCGTGGGACTGCTGACCTGGGCGGCCTTGGGGCTGCTAGTGGCCGGACACAGGGGTCATGGTGACTTGCACGAGGACCTGCACGAGGACTTCCATGGCCAAAGCCACTCACATGAGGATTTCCACCATGGACACAGCCACGCCCACGGCCACACTCATGAGAGCATCTGGCATGGGCATACCCACGGTCACGACCACGGACATTCACATGAGGATTTGAACCATGACCATAGCCATAGCCACTCCCATGAAAGCCTCTACCACAGAGGACATGGGCATGACCATGAGCACAGCCATGGAAGCTATGGGGAGGCTCCAGGCATCAAGCAGGACCTGGACACTGTCACTCTCTGGGCCTATGTGAGTCCCGAGGAGATAGGGGAGAGAGGGACTGGTTCTGGATTGTTAGGAAACCCAGCATACCTGACCCATGACTTTCCCTCACCAGGCACTAGGCGCCACAGTGCTGATCTCTGCAGCTCCGTTTCTCATCCTCTTCCTCATCCCTGTGGAGTCGAACTCTCCACGGCACCGCTCTGTGCTCCAGATCTTGCTCAGTTTTGCTTCTGGTGGACTCCTGGGAGATGCCTTCCTGCACCTCATCCCTCATGCCTTGGGTAAGTAATCTCAGGTCTCTACCTCAAATCTTAACATATTCTTTGGGCAAAAGGGTTCTTTCCCCTTTGTGATCCCTGACCTTCCAATATTTCTGAAAATTCACACCCCTGGGGCCAGGTATTCATTCTCTTATCTCACCTTTTCTCCCCCTTCTTCTAGAACCTCATTCTCACCACCTTCAGGAGCAGCGGGGACATGGACACTCCCACAGTGGTGAGGAAGGGGTGGATGGAGACAGGGATTGGGGTGCTGGGGAAAGTCCATCCCTCCCAGTTTTTCTCCTACACTTGAGGAGGAGGAGTCTGAAATCCATATCTCCCTTATTGTCTCTTGCCTCCATTCCCAGGCCAGGGTCCCATTCTGTCTGTGGGACTATGGGTCCTTAGTGGAATTGTCGCCTTTCTTGTGGTGGAGAAATTTGTGAGACATGTGAAAGGAGAACATGGACACAGTCACAGTCATGGACGTGGTCACACTCATGGAAGTCATGGACATGGAACACAGGGTAAGCCCAGGAACAACTTTCCTGAAAGCCACCTTGCTTGCCTCAGAATCCCTTTATCCTATGGCCCTTAGTTAGGAAGGGACTTCCCTTCTGAGGACATACCAGGAGGTCTCTGTCCCCCACCCTTACCAACCCTTTTCTTCTCTCAGAGCACTCTTCAAAGGAGAAACAGAACTCAGAAGAAGAAGAAAAGGAAGTAGGGGGATTGAGGAAGCGGAGAGGAGGCAGCACAGCGCCCAAGGATGGGCCAGTGAGACCGCAGAATTCTAAAGAGGAAAAAACAGGTTCAGGTGAGGTCCAGGTTTGGTAAGAAGCTTGGGCAGGGGGCATCATCATGAATCACATGGAATATGTGCTATGGGTAATGGCAGGTGTCTGGAAAACACTGAGGGGCTGGGCGTGATGTGGTTTCTATGTGGGACATGTGCTAATGGCTGAGCAGGGCCAGGATGGGGGTGATGGAGCATCTAATTGTTTTGTCTCCCTTTTCTCCTGTATAAGACCTGCGTGTATCAGGGTACCTGAATCTGGCTGCTGACCTGACACACAACTTCACAGATGGTCTGGCCATTGGTGCTTCATTTCGAGGGGGTTGGGGATTAGGGATCCTGACCACAATGACCGTCCTGCTACATGAAGTGCCCCATGAAGTCGGGGACTTTGCCATCTTGGTCCAGTCTGGCTGCAGCAAAAAGCAGGTTGGTGATGATGTGCACTAAATGTGATTGCCTCAAACCCTTTACCCTCTGCTCAGCCACCCCAAACCCAAGACTGCTTCTCCTTAGCGCCAAACAAATCACACTGTTATTGACAATAAACCTAGAAATGGTGGAGAATTCTCTCCCCTTTTCTTGTAGTTATTTCTTGAACTGTTGGCCATAGACCATCTCAGTGGTTTATGGGGGTCTTTCATACCACATTCCCCATCCTGGATTAATGAATCAAGGTCTGTGGAAAGGACCTTTTCTCTTATTTTAAACTCTCAGCCAAAGATATTTAGAGAGAGAGGAAGGGAGAGAGAGAGAGAAACATCAATGTGAGAAAGAAATATCGAAAATATTTTGATACTGGTTGAAAAATATTGGTTGTCTCCCGTACATGCTCTGACCAGGGATCAAACTCACAGCCTTGGGATGTGCCCTGACCAGGGATCAAACCTGCAGACTTTTCGTGTATAGGACAATGCTCCAATCAATTGTGCCACCCAGCCAGGGCTGAAAAGAACCTTTTTGATATCTAAGATTTTTCAGAAAGTGTTTATTCTAGACCCCTGCCCTTTTTTGCCATACTCTTTTGTTTCCAAAAACACACATCCCACCATATATACCTACACCCTACCAGCCACATCTAAGCCACTCATAAACTTTAGATATTGATGAATGTCTCTCTTTTCTACCCACCAGGCGATGCGTCTACAACTACTGACGTCAATAGGGGCCCTGGCAGGCACAGCCTGTGCCCTCCTAACTGAAGGAGGGGCAGTGGGCAGTGAAGTTGCAGGCGGTTCAGGTCCTGGCTGGATTCTGCCGTTCACTGCAGGTGGCTTTATCTACGTAGCAACGGTGTCTGTGTTGCCTGAGCTGTTGAGGGAGGCATCACCATTGCAGTCACTTCTGGAGGTGCTGGGGCTGTTGGGGGGAGTTGTCATGATGGTGCTGATTGCCCACCTGGAGTGAGAGATGGGATTAACTGCCCCACCCCAACCCCAAACCTCTAAGCTCTCAGTGTCAGGGGTCTGTGGAGGTTGGGGGCCCTGGCCAGAAGCATCTGCCAAAGAAAGTTGTAACCTAGGGAAGTGCTGATTTTGGCATGAGGGCAACAAGGTTTGGCAGTTTTATGGGGCCTGTAGGGATGAGAATGAGCAGCCAGAGGGACCATTGTGTTGGGCACATGCTGACCATGTCGTTGGATTGGGGGGGGCCATGTAGAAAACTGGAAGAGACCAGTGATGGCAGCCTACCCCAAGTCTTTTACCCCACCTATTCTCAGCTGCCACACAGATCTCTGCAAGGTCCTCCCCCTCCCTTCCCTCCAGGGAAGATCAGAGCCCGAAACCAGGGGAGGAGGCGTGTCGGGATAAACATCTATTAAACATCAATCAATCGTGTGTCCTGATTTGGAAGTGATTCTGCGGGAGCGGGCAGGGAGCTTTAGTTACTAATTTAGGCCTGATTTTTATTTTGTTTCTAATTTTTATATCGCTGTTTGAATCGAGGGAGTGGGGTGGTGACCGGAAATAAAGTCCTCGAATCTTCCACCCCAAATGCAGCCTTTGTCTTTTTGTGGGGGTTGAGGGCCCCTCATCATTCCACTCTTCAGGGCCCCAAGTGTTAGTGTGTGGCCACGCCTCCGCGGTGGGAGGTCGGCTGGAGCAGGAGGCCTTGGGTAGTGTTACGTTGACAGGGCTACAATTGGCCTGGCTTTGCTATCGCCACGCCCCCACTGTGCCCGGATTGGCTCCGTGCAGGATGGCCCGTTCATCCACCGCCAGCCATGGCGACTCAGCTCCGGCTCCGCTCTGCGGTAGCCCTGGTCACAGGTTAAGGGGGTGCTCTTTCAGGGCGGGTTGGGGTGCCGGAATGCTGTCAGGGGTGCGCCCTTGGCCTGTGCAGCCGCTGGTCCAAGTTTTACTAACTTTGCGTCTTTTTAACCTCTGACCCCTGCCCATTCCTCCCCACACCCCACCCCTTCGTGTTCTTTACTATCGCAGGTGCGGGTAGCGGCATCGGCCGAGCAGTCAGTGTGCGCCTGGCCCAAGAGGGGGCTGCAGTGGCCGCTTGCGACCTGGATGGGGCAGCGGCACGGGAGACGGTGCAGCTGCTGGGCGGGCCAGGGAGCGAGAAGAGGGCCCACGCTGCCTTCCAGACTGACGTGTCTGAGGCCGGGTCCGCCAGGCACCTGCTGGAACAAGTGCAGGTGAATGCAAGCGACCTCATTCCCTTTAAAGCGCTCCATTGCCTCCACTGCCCCTGGCTGTTTGTGGTTTTTTGGTGTGTAACCTCCCTCTTCCATAGGCCTGCTTTACTCGCCCGCCATCTGTCATTGTGTCCTGTGCGGGCGTTACCAGGGATGAGTTTCTGCTTCACATGTCTGAGGATGACTGGGACAAAGTCATAGCTGTTAACCTCAAGGTGGCGACCTCTGAATCTGTGACTTCTGGCATCTTTAGCCTGGGAAGGGAGTTGGAGGATGACTATCACCACAACTGATCCTTTCTACCTCGTTACTCTTCTCCCCCTCCCCGCAGGGCATCTTTCTAGTCACTCAGGCCGCAGCCCAAGCCCTGGTGTCCAGTGGTTGTCATGGCTCCATCATCAACATCAGTAGCATCGTAGGAAAGGTCAGGTTGAGTTGGGATGAGGTCAGGGCGTAGGGAGGAGGGCCTCTCCTTTGGACTCCTGATTCATCCCAAATCTCTAACACACCTATAGGTGGGGAACCTGGGACAGACAAACTACTCAGCATCCAAGGCTGGAGTGATTGGACTGACCCAGACTGTAGCACGGGAGCTCGGGCGGTTAGTCAGATACCTGACGGTACAGGGGACTTTTCTGCAGCATGTCAGAGGTCTGAGGGAGGGGTCATTGTTCAGTCTTCTCCAGAGTCAGCAGCCACTCTCCCTTCCACAGATATGGGATCCGCTGTAACTCTGTCCTCCCAGGGCTCATTACAACACCCATGACACAGAAAGTGCCACAGAAAGTGCTGGACAAGGTAGGAGGCCATTGGTGGAGGGCAGAGAGCAGAATCATTAGAGACCCAGCTTCTCTGGGCTTGAAAGAGCAAGTAAATGCTGGACACAGTACCTGGCAAGAAGTAGGTAATCAGTAAGTGCACAAGGATTGAAGACAGAAGGAAAAAGGGTAACATTCAATCTACAAAAAAATCCACAAAAGAAACTTTTAGCCACATATGAGTGTTTTGTTACAGATGACTGCAATGATCCCAATGGGACATTTGGGAAACCCTGAGGGTGAGCACTGAGGAGGAGGAGGCCCTAGGGAGGACCCTGAATGAACAGATGCCAAAGTCTGTGGTATCTGAGAGGGTTTCATCAGGGTGGATGGTTGGTGTGTGTGTGTTTTGGGAGGTGGGAGGGTTATTGGTGGGCTCCTTTGGGTCTATGAGTGAGTAGGATTCTGCCCTCTCCTCATTATTCCCATAGATGTGGCAGATGTGGTCGCCTTCTTGGCATCTGATGACAGTGGATACATCACTGGGGCCTCAGTGGAAGTCACCGGTATGAGGCCATCCTGGGCAGGGAGAGGGCAGAGAAGTGGAACCCAGATGACATGTGAAAGCAAATGAGGGGAGTCTGGAGCCACTGAAGAAGGGCAGAAGTTCCCAAAGGCCAGGGAGAGAAGAGGGTGGGTGCTCCCCAGCCCATTTGTCTCACCTATGCATCTGTCCAAATGTTTCTGCCCCTCCCAGGAGGTCTTTTCATGTAACTGCCTCAAGGACCCTGGACTCTGCTCACTCCCCCACCACTCTGCTGGGCCTCCTGCTGATGAGAACTCTGAGTTCCCAGGCTACAAAAAGGGTGGCAGTGTATGGCTCAGGAATGCTGAATATGGGAGGCAGGGGTGCTTGTGACCCTAATAAATTCCAAATCCTCTTCCCTGCCACCTCCAGTTCTTGTGTCCAAGCCCTCAGACCCTTCCCCACCTCCCCCTCCTTTCCCTCTCCCGAAGGATTGTTCCCTTTCACTGCCTTGTCTCCCAGGGCAACCCCTGCCGCCGGGTGTGAGAAGAGTGTGTGTTACTGTGTATTCCTGACACTCTGGGTCTTTTTGGAGGAGGGGTCTTTGCCCCACCCCCTACCACTCACTAGTCCTGCAGCCTGAGTTTCCTCCCCCCAATACCCTGGGTTCTTCTGGTCCCCAAGAGTGATTTGTTCATGGCCCCATCCCAGTGTCCAGTCTGGCCTTAGGAGGGGGTCTTGGAACAGGTGGCACGCCCCCACCCACTCCTCTCCTTTCTCTGAGTTCCCCCCTCCCCTTTCCACCTTACAATAGCTGCAGCCGGCCTGGGGTCCGATGGGGGGGATTACAGGAGGGGGCCAGGATTAGGGGAATGGACCTGCGATGAAAAGAGCTGGAGAGTAGAAGGGAGGGGGCTGGAAGGAGGAGGAGGAAGGGGAGGGGGTCTGGCTAATCGACTCTGGAGCCCACATAAGGACTGGCCACGGACTGAAGGAGAGAGGACAGGGAAGTAGGGGGGAACTGGGGGAGGGGGCGAGGGGACCCACTGCTTCCTTGTCCCAGACACAGACCACCCCCTGGCCGCTGCAGCCCAGGTCCCGGATCCCCAGCTCAGGCAGGAGGAGACGGGGACGCCTATCACGGTCTCTTACCATGAATCTCTCTCATTCCCTGCCCTCAATGGGGGTCGCTCTGCCCCTTCCTCTTCCTCTAGCCTCCCGGTCCCCTTCCTTGACTTCGAAGTCCTACCCGGTTCCCACTGCAGACATTCGGCCCCTTGTGCCCCCCACCCACACGCGCACACCCCCTTCCCGACAGGGGCTCCATCTTGTGTGCGTGTTCCTGCTTCCGCGTGGTGCCTCCGTTACCCCGTTTCTCCCGTGCGCCTCCCTCCCCCGCCCCGGGCCGCGGCTCCTGATTGTCCAAACGCAATTCTCGAGTCTCTGGCTCCGGCCGAGAGTTGAGTCTGGACGTCCCGAGCCGCCGCCCCCAAACCTCGAGGGGAGAGCAGGTCGGAGGGTCTAGAGGCCAAGAGGAGGGCAGAGCAAGTCCCCGGGGTGGTAGGGGGATCCCGGGCACTTCGGGACTTAGTTGCATTCACAGGACTGGAGGACAGAAGCGGCAGAGGATCCTCGGCAACTTTTTCTCCTTCAATCCCGGGCTGAGGTTACGAAGAAGTTGTATGTGGGGATAGAGAGCCTTTCCCTAGAGCTCCTAGGGGACACGGAGTGGGGGAGGTGGTCCTTTTGCAACGCCACCCATCCATCCCCTCCCGAGATCCCAGCGATTCCAAGGCCCCGCCCTCCATAGCCGAGGCACCAGGCGGGGGCCAGGCGGGGGCCGAGGGAAGGGACCGAAGGTGGAGGTTGGCCGCACGACAGTGCTGGGCCGGGGGCGGAGACCGCGGTCCCCACGTGGCGAGGGACTCCGGGACGCCGCTCCTGGCTGGGGGCGGGTGCGTCCCAAGGACCGGGGAACCGGGTGTCCACGTCGCGTCCCACCCGCGCCGCGAGTGGCGGGGTGACGTCTCCGCCAGCGGGGGGAGTGGAGTGGAGGGGCAGGCGGAAGTGACGTAGGGCTCCAGGTCCCGGGTCTTGGCGGCGGCGGCGGCAGGAGCTACTGTTTGAGCAGCGGCTGTGGACTGAGCGAACTCGGCCCGGGAGTCGGTACCCCGGGCGCGGCGCTGCGGCAGCGGTAGCAGAGCGACTGCGGGAGCCTGGTGAGGGGCCTCGCCGGCGCTAGGGAGCAGAGGGGAAGGCTCCGGAGGGGCGGGGTCTGCGGGAGGGGGGCGTCCCCTAACCCTGTCCCTTCCCTTCCCCTTTCCCCCTTCCCCCTCTCCCCAGCCCACCTCTTCTCTTCCTCCGCGGAGGAGCCCCGGAGGGGGCAAGTGCTAGTTCACCATGACGACGCCGGCGAATGCCCAGAATGCCAGCAAAACGTGGGAACTGAGCCTGTATGAGCTCCACCGGACCCCGCAGGTGACAGCATTCTCCCTTCACAGCTTACTCCCTCTCCACAAGCCACTCAATCCACACACCTCTTCTCACAGCCTCTTTTCCATTTTTTTGCCCTTTTCTACGGATCCTACCCGATTTCACAGAATTCCTTGGCCCTACCTTTGAATCACCTTAACCTTTTCAAACCACTTTCATATTAATTTAACCCTCAGAACAGCCAAAAAAGTAGAGCAAATATTCCTACCTTCTTTTGAAAGGTAGTAAACAGATAGAAATCACCTTCTCCTGTTCTTCAGTTCAGTGTCATAGATCAATGCCTATAAGACTCACCTTGGGAGTTTATAGAAAATGGAGCTTTCCAGCCTGCCACCACCCCCCTTCTCAACAGTCTGATACAGTAATGGGATGGGGTCCCATAATCTGATATAGGTACACTAGTACCAGGGCCACACTTTAAGAAATTCTGTTGAATAAGTCTCTGCCAAACCACCAGTCTGTGCCACCCCCACCCCAGGTGTCTCTCTAAAGCTCAGGTCCTCTTGGGGCAAAGCTCCAGCTCTTGGTTAAGGGACATGAATTCTTTCTTTTTTCTATGACCTCCAAATCAGTGGCTCCCTCACCCCTGAATTCCCATCTTTCTCAAGTGGCCAACATAGGGTACCCAGATCTTCCATCTCGATGTATTTCTGAAAGTTTCCATTTCATAGACAACTCCTTTCTTCTTTTCTTTATTGATTTTAGAGAGAGAGGAAAGAGAGAGAAACACCCAGTTATTGTTCCACTTATTTATGCATTAATTGGTTGATTCTTGTGTGTGCCCTGACCAGGAATCTAACCCGCAACCTCGGCATATCTGGACTGCACTCTGATCAACTTAGCTATTAGCTACCTGGCCAGGGTGGACCACTTGTTTCTAAAACTCTTTTCCCCCAACCCAACCCCACCCACCTTTCCACTCTCTGATGCTTCCAGGAAGCCATCATGGATGGCACAGAGATTGCAGTTTCCCCTCGGTCACTGCACTCAGAACTCATGTGTCCCATCTGCCTGGACATGCTGAAGAATACAATGACCACCAAGGAGTGCCTCCACCGATTCTGCTCTGACTGCATTGTCACAGCCCTTCGGAGCGGGTAATAGGAGGGACACATTTGAAATGAGGTAAAGGGTTCAGAGTTGAGGCCTCAAATGCCTTGGCTGCTGACTGCTCAGGGCCTTCTCTCTCCTACCCAGGAACAAGGAGTGCCCTACCTGCCGCAAGAAGCTGGTATCCAAACGATCTTTACGCCCAGACCCTAACTTTGATGCCCTGATCTCGAAAATCTATCCCAGCCGAGAGGAATATGAGGCCCACCAGGACCGTGTGCTCATCCGTCTCAGCCGCCTGCACAACCAGCAGGCACTGAGCTCCAGCATCGAGGAGGGCCTGCGCATGCAGGCCATGCACAGGTTCGGGGCCAGCAGAGAAGCGGTGGCAGGGCTGGTGGGACAGATCCATGGGTCACATTCCTGCTACTGACTTGGCTGCCTGCCATCTTCTAAGCCTTAGCACCCTAAAAGTTGACTATGGCCTGAGTGTCAGACCTGGAAGTCAAGGATGTAGACTGTGCCTTCTTAGCAACTGGCACTACTATTTTTAAGAAGAAAATAATTGACCTTCTAACTCTCCGTAAGTTAGAACAGTAGAGTGATTTAGAGTATAAGCTCCAGAGTCACACTGCTGGGAATTAATCACCCCCTAGGCCAGCACTGCTACCTTTAATGTGTATCCTGAGGTCTTCTTAGAAATGGAAATTCTGACTCTGTAGGTTTGGAGTTGGGCCTGAAATTCTATAAGCCTGGGCTGCTGGTTCTTGGACTACACTTTGAAAGGCTAGGGTCTGTGGCCTCAAGCAAGTTATTCAACCTCTGTAAGCCTCAGTTTCCTCAACCATGAGAGATGATATAATAACCTGCCTCATAAGACTTATATTATAGGAGGTGATTAATGCAAAACACTTAGCAATGTGCTTGGCATGTACGTAGTTAGTAGTTCATAAATATTAGGTGTCATCCTTAAAATTTCCCTGATCTCTTAAATCCTAAGTTTAAAACCTAAACCCCTTATCCTTGATGCTTTCTAACCTCAACCACTTGCTTCCACAGGGCCCAGCGTGTGAGACGGCCGATGCCTGGGTCAGATCAGACCACCACCATGAGTGGAGGGGAAGGAGAACCGGGGGAGGGAGAGGGGGATGGAGAGGATGTGAGCTCAGACTCTGCCCCTGACTCTGCCCCAGGCCCTGCTCCCAAGCGACCCCGTGGAGGGGGTGCAGGCGGGAGCAGTGTAGGGACAGGGGGAGGAGGCACTGGTGGGGTGGGTGGGGGTGCTGGTTCTGAAGACTCTGGTGACCGGGGAGGGACCTTGGGAGGGGGTACCCTGGGCCCCCCAAGCCCTCCTGGGGCTCCTAGTCCCCCGGAGCCAGGTGGAGAAATTGAGCTCGTGTTCCGGCCCCACCCACTGCTCGTGGAGAAGGGAGAATACTGCCAGACTAGGTGAGAGCCCTGTCTTTCCCCAGACCACTGAGACATCAAAGATCACACAGTCGTTCATCATGAGTTGGCTTTGTCTAACCCAAGAAAGAAGCCCTAGTCCGGAAGCCCTTTCGGAACGTCCCCTACTTCCCTTTTGCATTTGAAGCTTCCCATACCCTAAATGTGCCCTTTCCTACCCAGGTATGTGAAGACCACTGGGAATGCCACAGTGGACCATCTCTCCAAGTACTTGGCCCTGCGCATAGCCCTGGAGCGGAGGCAGCAGCAAGAGGCCGGGGAGCCAGGAGGGCCTGGAGGGGGCGCCTCTGATGCTGGGGGACCTGATGGGGGTAGTGGGGAGGGCGGGGGTGCTGGAGGAGGTGACAGCCCAGAAGAGCCTGCCTTGCCCAGTCTGGAGGGTGTCAGTGAAAAGCAGTACACCATCTACATCGCCCCTGGGGGTGGAGCTTTCACGGTGAGAGCCTTTGAGGGCAGTGGGGGGCAGGGTGCCACACACAACCATGACCCTGACTTCTGACCCACTCTCTTCCTCTGCATCTCCCTCTCTGTCCTTTCTCCTCTATCACTCCATGTGCCCTTCCTTTGCCCCATCTCTTTTTATTCCTTTTTCTTGCCTCCTTTCTTGGTTACGTCTCATTCATTTCCTTTATTGTCTTCTCCAACTTTATTTCTCTTCACCTGCTTCTTCCTCCCACCCTCTCTGTAGACACTAAATGGCTCTCTGACCCTGGAGCTGGTGAATGAGAAATTCTGGAAGGTGTCCCGGCCACTGGAACTCTGCTATGCTCCCACCAAGGATCCAAAGTGACCCCACAAGGGGACAGTCGGAGGATGGGGACCATGGGGTATCCCTGTGTCCTGTCCACCACCCCAGCTTTTGTTCCCCAGTGCCCTCCCAGCCTGGCCAGCCAGCAAGAGGACACAAATGAGGACATGTGGCTTTTCTACAAAGTATATCAGATTCTTCTATATTGTACAGAGCGGGGCGTGCACCCCATCCACTGCCTTTTCTATTGCCCCAAACCTCCCATCTACATGAGACGCTGGGTAAGCTGCAAAACCCTCCTTTCATATTCTCTGCCAACAACAAATTTGCTTTTGTTCCTCTTTGAAACCTGCAGTTTTGTGTGTCTCTTTATCTGGGGTGTACTAGAAGGGAGGGGTGGGAGGTCTAGAAATCTTATAGAATCAGCTTTGGAAATGGGGAGGAAATGTCAAAGGTTATTCAAAGTGAGTAATTCCCATATTTCTGAACCTCAAAAGCAGCAAATAAGTACAAAAGTAGGGAGAAACAATCAGGGAAGCTAGAAGAGACAGGACGAGCAACCCAGAGGTGTATGAAGTCAGGCTCCAAAACTTGCCCGCTAAATCCTGAGCCTCCCGGGCTGAAACCAAGAGTTTCAGTACCAAAAAGGATGAAGGAAAGTGGTTAAAAGGGAGTAAGGCAGGGGAACAGGGCCGTGATGTTTGCGAGGGGAATAAATCTGACTGCAAGAAGCTAATTTCTGTAGCTGGGAAGAAAAGAGGGAGGGCTGTGGGGGGAGGGGGGCAAGAACCTCCCTGCTAGACAAGCCCACTGCCCCTGTGCGGAGTGGAGTGGGCGGGGTGTATAGTTCTAGGGCAAAGGAGCTAGTTTCTGCTGGCCCCACCCCCAGCTGTCCTTTGGTGCCTGTTTCGGCAGCGCTGGGAGTAGAGCTGTCGGATATCGAGTGAAGCCATCACTCCTCCCGCCCTGATTTTGGTGGGCAGGGCGGAGGACTCGGGTGCTGCGCAAAGCGAGTCAGAAAGGAATCAACCGCCTGCCCGGAAGGGACTGATGCTCCCTCTCCTGGCTTCAGCCTTTCTGTCTCACTCTCTACGTGAACTTCCTTTCACGTTGCCCTTCGTGCCCCCACATTCATCTGCCCCAAATTCCTGTGGCCTGCTCGGTTCTCTGCCCTGCTGGCAAAGGAGTCAGCCTCGCTGTGAGCCCCAGGGCACCCCACTCTACACTTGGGATTTCTCATGTGTTCCCCTCATTCCTAGTTACCCTCAGTACCACGGGAGGCAGCGGGAATCCTCCAGCCTGGGCGAGCACTGCAGACCTCGTGATCACCCCAGACCTTTTGCCCTGCAGAAACACTAACACCCACTCTTACCCTCTTAGGAGCCCCAATTTACACCCGCCTCCTGGGAACCCTAATAATGACCCCCATTCTCCCCACCCCCAAGTATCCAGGGAGTGTTGAGCTCCCTGGGATGTTGGGTCAGGTGGGTGTTGCTCCCGGAATTTCAAAGAGAAGCACGCAGTGGAGCCAGGAGAGGAAGCCCAAGAGTACGGAATGCACTGAGCTTTACTTTTGGGTCCAGGAGTGTCACCGCCTCACACTCCTCATTCTCCGCATCCCTAACCAACCCAACAGCCTCTTCTGTCTCTATTCCTCACCCTCTTGGCTCTCTCTGGAATGACCTGCGATCCCCTGCACCTGTCTTTCCTCTCACACAGCCCTTCTATCCCTCCTCAGTCCCCAGCTGCCCTCACCGCTGAACCTCTCACATTTCTCCTCCTGCCCCTCTCTGGTAACAGTGCTCTCTCACCCTCCTGTGCCCCCAGGACAGAGAACTTTGCAGACATAACTGTTTATTTAGGTGATGCTGTGGGGAGATACACAGAAGTGGTGACCCAAGTAAGTCTCCTCTACCTACCCATGAAGAAAAAATAACTCCCACCTGGCCAGTTCTCCTTCCCCAGTGACTGACAGGCTCTCCTCTGAATCATTGGGATAGCTGGAGAGGCTGGGAATGGCCTCTAATTTGTGCTGCACTGCCGAGAAAGAGAGGCCTTTTCGAAATGCAAATCTGATTGTTTCAGGCACTCTACTTAACTCATTCAGTGGTTTCCCACCCATCTCATGTTAAAGACTTGGGTCTTTAACCTGTCCTCTAAGACCCTGCAGGTGTGGCCCAGCCAGCCTCTCCAGCCCCATCTCCCACCACACTCTCCCCTCACCCCGGAGTGCTCCACTTCCTGTCAGTGTGCGCTGCCCACCGCAGAGAGCCTTTGTGACGACTGAACCCTCCCCCTGAAAGGCTCTTCTTCCATTTCTCTCCTTCAGATCTCACCTCCTTGACTCCCCCACTCAGGGGAGGTACCCTAATCTTCCTTTCAGGGTCAAATTGACCCTTTCTGAGCCCCCACACCAAACCCAGTCAGCTCAGTGCAGTTACTGTGCATGAGGTGCAATTGCAGGTGCACATTTGCTGGTGATTATTCGGTGTCTGTCTTCCCACGGAAGGTCAGCTGCTGAGGGCAGGGGCCATGGCTGCACCGCTCACTCATGCCATTCCCTGGACCTAGGACTGAACACAAGTAGTGAGCTGGAATATTGATCAAATGGAGGCATGTGTTCCAGGACCTGGGGAATGGGGCTAGATGTTCCAGGCTTTGGAAGGCAGCATGGAATAACATGGCAACAGCACAGGATTGAGAACCAGAATATCTGGGTTCAATAACTAGGTTAAAAGTATTAATGGTGTGACCTTAAGCAAGCTGTGAAAGAACTCTCAACCCTAATGTTCTTATCTATAAAATGGGAACGACTTCAGAATCAAACTAGATAGAAGAATTAGAAAATCCAAAAGCACTATCACCTAAAAATACTGGATAAAATATGAAAAAAATAAACATATGACTGAGTTCTTAAAAGGGAAGTAAAATCCTGTGTCTTAGAAACAAAAAGGGGCCCTGGCTGGTGTGGCTCAGTGGATTGAGTGCCAGCCAGTGAATGGAAATGTCGCTGGTTCAATTCCCGGTCAGGGCACATGCCTGGGTTACAGACCAGGTCCCCAGTTAGGGGCATGTGAGAGGCAACCAACCAATATATCTCTCACACATTGATGTTTCTCTCCCTCTCTTTCTCCCTCCCTTCCCCTCTTTCTAAAAAATAAGTAAAAAGAGGAAACTGAAAGCCAGAGGATAAGCTGACTAGATCTAAACTTATGAGAAGGGACCTAGGTGGTAATTGGTTCTGTTAACTCAGGGCCTGAGTTGTAGCCACCTGGGGACAGGTGATGAAGGTCTCGATCCTGAAAAGGGAGGGGGGGTGGAATTTGATGAAAGGCAGTCAAAACTGATGAAGAGATAGATCCTGAACAGATCCATAAATTCTAATAAATTGAACTAGAAGCTAAAAATATACACACATCCAGTACTTAGATAGTTTTATAGATGTATTCTGCCAACTCTTAAAGGGACTGTTTATTTATTTATATAAACTGTCCCAGAAAATGGAAAAAGAGGGCCAATCACACTTATAAGACTAATAATCCTAAATAAAACACCAGCAAACCACATCCAGTGGCGTCTGTGCATGCGCGCGCGCGTGCGCTGTGTGTGTGACCGAGAAGGGGATCCCAGGAAAGCAGGCATGGTCCACTGTAAAAGTCATTACTGATACTTATGACAGTGACATCTTAAAAAGAAAAGAACATATCACTGTCCCAGTAAGTACATGAGTGCATTGGATAAAGTATTCAATATACCACAAATTACTGATTTTTTTTTAAAATCTGGCTAACTAGGAATACAAAATGACTTCTAATGTCAATACAAGAATACTAGTTTCTACTGTTTCTATTCACCATTGGGGGCATCTGAGCTGGCACATTTAGAAGAAGAAGAAATAAAGTCCTTACTATATATAGATGTTGATTACTTACAAAGAAAATACATGAGAACCTACAAACAGAACTAATATACCCCTTTCTGGAGGCAAGAGGAATATACAAACATCAATATGCCTATGACCCAGACATAAACAAGTAGATTTTGTTTTCAGAAAATACCATTTGTAATAGCAACAAAAACTATAAGATACTTAGGAATAAATAAAACAAAATGTGACATGATCTTTATGGGGAAAATTATAACTTTATTGGAGAACATTTTGAAAAAAAAAAAGACATAACAGAATGGAGAGGTATGCCGTGCTCATGAAAAGGAAAATTCAATGTAAAGCTGGTAATTTTTCTCAAATCTACAAATTCGGTGCAATTCTAATCAAAACTCCAAGATATTGTATGGATCTTGACAAGCTGTTCTTAAAATTCCTATGGAAAAGTAAATGGCCAAGAAAAGATAACATAAGTTTGTAGTGGGAGAATGAGTACCAGAGTACTTGCCTCATCATATGTCACAACTGTATCCTTACGGCGGAGTGACTAACGCAGCATAGTTTTGGTACGTGGGCAAATAAGTGGACCACTGGTAAGGAACAGCACTTCTTGGAATCAGACCCCTAAAGAGACTTGCTGTATGAGAACTTGCTACATCACAAAAATCAGTGGGAAAGGGTGGACTACTTGTTCAATGGCTTGGATTATTGGCTATCCAAAAGGGAAAAAAAAGTAGCTTAAATGTGTGAAAAACAAAACATAAAACCATTCAAAGAAAATATATTGATGACATAAAATATAGGGAAGGATTTCTTAAACAAGATATAAAAAGCACAAACAATAAAAGAAAAGATTGATGCATGATCATATTTTTTTAAGTTTTTAAGCACTTAAAAGACAGACACCATGACAACATAAAAAGATAAGCCACAGACTTGGAAAATGTTTACAGCTTACATGACCAACGAAGAACTAGCATCCAAGATTTATCAAGGACTGCGGATCAGTAAGAAAAGGGCAAGGCAGGAGCAAATGAGCAAAAGCTATGACACCCAAGACCACGAAGAGGGCTAGGAATAGAAAATGACTCCAGTGTCAATACAAGGATGTGAGTTTTTACTGTTTCTATTCACCAAATTACCAATAAACATTGAAAGGATTCCCAACTTCACGGGGATGTAGAAATGCAAATCAAAACCACGAGATAGTACTTTACACAACTGAACCAGCATAACAAAAATCACTCTGATAACTCTAATAGGAACTCGTACATTTTGTGTTGAAGTATGAACAGTTACGACAAATTAGAGAGTTTAGTAATACTTAATGATGAAAATGCACACACTCTAATACCCAGAAACCTTGTTATTAGATGTGTTCGTCAGAAGAACATTTCTACATATGCACAAGGAGGCAAGGGTATGAGTGGGCTTTGCAGTATCATTTGATCAGCAAGAAAAAAATGGATACAAACTAATCTATCCTTAAGATAAAGGAATGGATAAAGTATGGTTTCTTCTTACAATGGACTGCTACACAGCAGTTAAAATAAATGAATTATAGCCATATTTATCCATACAATGAGTTCTGGCAGGTGTGGCTCAGTGGATTGAGCACCAGCCTGTAAACCAAGGGGTTGCTGGTTCGATTCCCAGTCAGGGCACATGCTTGGGTTGCAGGCCAGGTTCCTGATTAGGGGCATGTGAGAGGCAGCCCGATTTATGTTTCTCTTGCACATTGATGTTTCTCACCCTCTGTTTCTCCCTCCCTTTCCCTCTCTCTAAAAATAAATAAAAATAAAATCTTAAAAGAGTTGACACAAAAGCAAGGAGCTGCTAGATAGGATTGCTGTGATGATTGAATGAGCTGGTAAATGCACAAGCGCTCAGTGAAGGCTCCTCAATCTCTTTGGAAGGCTGTGATGTCGGTGGCTTTGTAGGTGGAGAGAGCTGACATCCCTGCCTATGTCGCCTCTCTGTGAAATCTCACTCTCCTGTTAATCCCTGTTAATCCCAGGTGAGTTACTTAACTGCTTCATGCCTCAATTTCCTCATCTATAAAATGCATATATTAAAAGTGCCTTATCTCATAGCATTGCTGTGAGAGTTAAAAAACTCGAAGTGCTCACTCAGAGCAGTACTACCTAGCTTAGAGTAACTACTCTAGAAGATTGTTATTGCTGCTAGGTATCACTTCCAGCTTCATATAAATTCTTTTTAAATCTCAACTTTTAAAATCTCCTAAGAACCTCATTGGGCAATGAAAGTGCCCAGTACCCGAGAAGACCTAGACTCTGCCTTCAAGGAGTTGAATCAAGGGTTAAAAACTCACGTTCCTGTAAGGGCCAGGAAGGTATCGTGCAAAGTAGCAGCGGAAGGCGGTAACAGACAGAACACCTTTCCCGTCTGGAGAGGCAGCAACTCCTGGTCTGGCGTTGCCATGCCGGAATTCAGAGTTAGCACTGCCACATTAAAAAAATTTTTTCAACAGAAACTATCAGTCCCAATTTTCTGTAAAATCCCTCCATTTTTGTGTTGCAATTAATTCAAAAGAATAATAAAAGCACATTGTGAACAAATTAAATATTTGTGGGTTGCCAGGTTTCAAGCCCTAAGATGGAGGCTGGCACAGAGACCGCTGCAAGAGCAGATCTTGACAATGCAGTGTAATTAGAGCTATAACAATGGTGCGGAACAGCAGTGAGAGTGTGGTGGATTGAAGATGACAGCAAGTTCTTTGTCATTCCTCCCACTGGGATGTACAGTCTCCCTCCTCTTCCCCCATTCCAGGCTGGCCCTAACCTGTTTTGAACAGCATCTGGCCAGAGTGACTGTGTAAGTTCTGAGGTTGGGTCTCATGAGATCTGCAGCTTCCACTTTTGCCATGTGGGATGTGCCTCCTTGAAACCCAACCACCATGCTGCGAGGAAGCACAAGCCGCCACAGGAAGAGGCCCACACAAAGCAGAACAGAGGCTGGCAGCCAATATCAACTACACGTCAAGTGAGCGAAGCCGTTTTGGAGCAACCAGCCACCCCAGAGCCCCAGGCAACAGGAAATGCAGACCTGCGCAGTCAACCTGCAGAATTGGGAGAAACAGTAAACTTCTTTTTAAGATACCAAATGCTAGGGTGCCTTGTTGAGTAGCAACACATAATCAAAACAAGCAGCATTAGGGAAAAAAAGAGGCTTTATTCTACCTAGAAGAGTCAGGTTTTGAGATTTGAGGTAGTTCTTGGAAAAGACGTATATTGGCTTTGTGCGTATGCGTGTGGAGGAGGGAGTGAATGGCGAGCAGTTAACTTTGCAGATGGAGGGGAAAGCGTGTACATAGCACGGATAATGAAAAGTATAATGCGATCAAGGATCCCCAAGTAAATCAGTTTTACCATTTGGGGCATAAAGCACCAAGATGGAGGGATGGGAGATAATAATTTCTAACGTTTCTTGAGTACTTAACTGTGTGCCAGGCACTGTGATAGATGCTTCGCAAATTCATATAAATCACTCATCCTCACAACATTGCTGTCTCATTTTATACATGAGAAAGTTGTCGCCCAGAAAGTTTAGGTTACTGGCCAAAGATCACACAGCCCACACATGGCAGAGCTGAGATGTGAAGCTGCTCTGTAAAGCCTGTGCTCTTTCCAGTATATCGGAGACACTACAGCTTCTTCAATTGAGTCAGACCCTGAGGGGCTGTGCTCCAGGTGAGCAGGTGAGGATTGTACCTGAAGAGGGAGGCAGCCACTAAGGAACAAGTCGGGGAGTGAGATGTTCCGATTTTCACTTCGGAAACATCCCTCTGGCAGCTTGACAAAACTAGAAACAGAAGCAAGTAAGGAGACTTTTGTGAAGGTCTAGATGGGGACACCTGAGCAGTGCTACACTCCCCCTTGTGGGGACTTGCACAGGCCAAGTGGCTGACACTGTGAGTTAGGTTTGGGGCAGAACCAGGATAAAGGTTCTCTCGAGGCACAATGAACACAGAAAGCCATGTCACAACGTGGCAGGGAAAACTGGGTCCAAGCCCTGAGTCCCACAGTCCAGAGAGGAGACTTGGGCTGGGGTCACACGGCCAAGTTAGGAGCTGGAAAGAGACAAGAAGAGGGAGTAGGCCAAGAACCAACAGAAGTCCTGAGCAAAGGCCGGAAACTCTAGGGCAGGGTGTCAAACTCATTTTCACCAGGAGCCACATCAGCCTCGCAGTTGCCTTCAAAGGGCCGAATGTAATTTCAGCTCCCTAGCAGTTACGTAGTTACATTTATACAGTCCTAAAATTATTTCGGCCCTTTGAAGGCAACCACAAGGCTAATGTGGCCTCCAGTGAAAACGAGTTTGACACCCGGCTCCAGGGAGTGCTGTGATTCACCTCCGTGAAGCAGTGGGCATATGGTGCCAAGGGCTGAGGAAAAGGCCAGAGGCGGGTAGACAGGGGAGATTCAGGTGTGGTGATGAGCTGGTGAGTAAAATTGCAACACTGGTCATAGACCCTGGGGGAATAGCAAGGGTGTGACCTGGGGGGCCTTCCAGGTTTCTGTGTGGGCAGCTGGGTGGTTGGTGACTCTATTTACTGAAACCAGGAGCAACGGGAAACGGAGCAGACTTGGGAGAAAAAATGAATTCAAATTTGGGAATAATCAATGCTTGCTTGGTAAATTTAAATTGAAACATCAATTTTTAAGCAGCTGTGGATATTGAGATAGAGAGATTCACGAGAGAAATAAATGTCCGGCAGTAAAGGTCGGGAGAAAAATCTGGGCTAGAAATACATGTTTGGGAGTCACCAGCATAGTGATAGGTATGAGAGTACCCAAGAAAAGTGTGCGCATGAGGAGAGAAAGGAGCTTGCAGCAAATAAGCCTTGGAAAGTAGCCTCAGAAAGATCAGCCACAGGGGCAGGCAAGAGGGATGAGAGGGAGAGAAATAGTGTTTTCACAAAAACCAACAAAGAACTTCAAAGCGTAGTCAGTAGGGTCAAATGCTCCAGAGAAGAAAAACAGAATGAAGATGAAAATGCCTATTCGACTTGGCAATGAGAAGGTCCAGCTGAGGTTACCTGGTGCAGTGGGAGGTGACTGCGGATGAGAGGGTGCATTACCTACCCATTGTGTATGACACACTGCCCCAAACCTTAGTGGCTTACAGCAGCAATAAGTATACATTAACTTCCACAAGTTCTGAGGGGTAGGTATCTGGGCAGAGCACAGCTGGGACCTCTTGTCTATGCTCGGCAGTGTCTGGGGACTGAGTTGGAAGTGACTCGATGGCTAGAAGCTGGAATCACCTGAAAGCTTCTTCACCCAAGTGTCTGCAGCGGGTCCTTGCTGAGACTGTAGGCTGTTACCCCTGCAAACATGAAGGCTGGGTTCCTGGGCTGGGGGGCAGCCTCCTGAAGGGAAGAGAGAGAACCCGATATTTGAGGGGCCAGAGACAAGAGTACAAATAAAGAATATGAAGTGACAGGGATTTATTCTGCATGCTTGGGTTGTAGATTTTCTAAAACAAGCAGAAATTTATATTCTACAACTTGAACAGGTCACATAAAAGCCATATAATTTCATATTTTTTTCAGTAACTTATTGGGAATTTTTAATATTCTTTTTCTAAAAGATTTTATTTATTTATTTTTAGAGAAAGGGAAAGGGGGAGAGAAAGAGAGGAAGAGAAATATCATGTGCAAGAGATACATTAATTGGTTGCCTCCTACACATCCCCAACTGGGAACCTGGCCTGCAACCCAGGCCTGTGCTCTGACCAGAATCGAACCAGTAGCCTCTTGGTTCACAGGACAGTGCTCAATCTACTGAGCCACACTAGCCAGGGCTCTTTTTTTTTTTTTAAGCAAATTGTATTGATTATACTATTATAGTTGTCCCACTTTTTCTCCCCTTTATTCCCCTCCTCCCTGCACCTCCCCTCCCACCAGCATTCCCCACCCTTAGAGTTCATGTCCATGGGTCATACATATAAGTTCTTTGGCTGCTCCATGTCTTACACTGTTCTTAACCTCCCCTGTCTATTTTATACCTACCATCTATGCTACTTCTTCCCCGTACCTTTACTCCCATTCTTCCCCCTCCACCTCCCAACTGATAACTCTCCATGTGATTTCCACTTCTATGATTCTCTTCCTATTCTAGTTGTTTGCTTAGTCTGTTTTTGTTTTGGGATTTTTTTAGGTTCAGTTGTTGATAGATGTGAGTTTATTGTCATTTTACTGTTGATAGTTTTGATCTTCTTTTTTTTAGGTAAGTCCCTTTAACATTTCATATAATAAGGACTTGGTGATGATGAACTCCTTTAATTTGACCTTATCTGGGAAGCACTTTATCTGCCCTCTCATTCTAAATGATAGCTTTGCTAAACAGAATAATCTTGGATGTAGGTCCTTGCCTTTCATGACTTGGAATACTTCTTCCCAGCCACTTCTCGCCTGCAAGGTTTCTTTTGAGAAATCAACTGATAGTCTTATGGGAACTCCTTTGTAGATAACTGTCTCCTTTCTTCTTGCTGCTTTTAAGATTCTATCCTTATTTTGATCTTAAGTAGTGTAGTTAGGATGTGCCTTGGTGTGTACTTCCTTGGGCCCAACTTCTTTATACTCTCTGAGCTTCCTGGATTTCCTGGAAATCTATTTCCTTTGCCACATTGGGGAAGTTCTCCTTCATTACTTTTTCAAGTAAATTTTCAATTTCTTGATCTTTTTCTTCTCCTTCTAGCACCCTTATGATTCAGATGTTGGAATATTTAAAATTGTCCCAGAGGTTTCTAAGACTCTCCTAATGTTTTTGAATTCTTCTTTCTGTTCTGGCTGAATGTTTATTTCTTTCTTCTGCTCCAAATTCTTGATTTGAATCCCAGTTTTCTTCCATTCACTGTCAGTTTCCTATACATTTTTCTTCATTTCACTTTGCATAGCCTTCACTTTTTCCTCAATTTTGCGACCATACTCACTCATTTCCGTGAGCACCCTGATTACCAGTGGTTTGAACTCTGCATCTGATAGGTTGGCTATCTCTTCATCACTTAGTTCTTCTCCTGGAGTTTTGATCTGTTCTTTCATTTGGACCATTTTTCTTTGTCTCGGTGCACCTGTTATGTTGTAAGGGGTGGAGCCTTAGGTATTCTTCAGGGTGGAGAATACCCACTTTGCTGTTTTGTGGTCTGGATGAATGTTTCTTCTTTAACTCCTTGACTGTTGGATTTCCATACAATTCGATTTTCTGGCAGTTCTGGTTGTATTTTGTTTTCAAATTTGTTGTTGTCCTTCTTTTGGTTGTGCAAGGAGGCAAGTGTATCTACCTATGCCTTCATCTTGGCTGGAAGTTACAATTTCATATCCTTTATCGGTTTAATTACTGATCAAAATAATGAAGATATATGGAGCTCTGATATGTATTCTTTTCCCAGTTTTTAAAAATTTAAGTAGACTACTTCCTTGAAAATATTCTTTCTTTTTTATTTTCAGTTTTGTTTCTTTGAATTCCCCCTCATAATTTCTGTTTCTGTCATGATCTCAATGTGTACTCATTCTCAACAATCAAGGATTAAAAATAAAACTTTAGCCAAAGTTTATAAAATTTAAATGTACTTCCACCAAAATAGGTACATATACATGTAAAAAAATTTAAATATGTTTACCAAATTTATTTTCTTGTAAAGTATTCAAAATTGTCTGCTGAAAAAGCAAAATACAAATCATAATTAGTAAATATTTATATTTAAAACTAATCAAAGTTAAATAAAGCTGGGTTGTTTGCTAACTTTTAAAATTTTTTATAAAATATTTTTATAAAAATCAAATTATTCATAATCTAATATTCAATGTCCATCCACTTACTAATACAGAAAAATCAGGACTTCTGGCTAAGATGGAGGTACAGGCATACATACCATGTCTCCTCACACAACCAAAAGAAGGACAAAAACAATTTATAAACAAAAAACAACCAGAACTGATAGAAAATCGAACTGTATGGAAGTCCAACAACCAAGGAGTTAAAGAAGAAACATCCATCCAGATCAATAGGAGTTATGGAGATGGCCAGCTGGGCAGAGAGGACTCTCAGCAAAGTGGCAGTGGAGGACCAGGGAGGGCAAGATGGTGGTTGGTGGACCCAGGGAAGCAGTGGATTGTGGAGCAGGGCGTGCAAGGCTGCAGCTGGCCAGTAAGGCAGCAGCTGGTGGACCAGCAAGGTGGCGGCAGTCCTACATTCTTGTGCAGATAAACCAGGAGGAACACCTGGGGAGTGAGACAGATTGCACAACCTCGGGTCCCAGGGTGGGGAAATAAATTCTCAAACCACCGATAGAAAACACCTGTGGGGGTTGAGGCAGCGGTGGGAGCAACTCCCAGCCTCACAGGAGAGTTCATTGGAGAGACCCACAGCGTCCTAGAATGTACAAAAGCCCACCCACCCAGGAATCAGCACCAGAAAAGCCCGATTTGCTTGTGGGTAGCAGGGGAAGTGACTGAAATCCAGCAGAGAGCAGAGCAAGCAACATTGCTCCCTCTCAACCCCTTCCCCACATACAGCATCACAAAGCAGCAATGTGGGTTGCCCTGTCCTGGTGAACACCTAAGGCTCTGCCCTTATACGTAGCAAGCGCTCTGAGACAAAAAAAAAATAAATAAATAAATAAAAGGCCCAAATGAAAGAACAGATCAAAGCTCCAGAAAAAATACAACTAAGCAATGAAGAGATAGCCAACCTATCAGATGCACAGTTCAAAACACTGGTAATCAGGATGCTCACAGGATTGGCTGAATTTGGTCACAAATTAGATGAAAAAATGAAGGCTACACTAAGTGAAATAAAGGAAAATGCACAGGGAACCAACAGTGATGGGAAGGAAACTGGGACTCTAATCAACAGTGTGGACCAGAAGGAAGAAAGAAACATTCAACTAGAAAAGAATGAAGAAATAAGAATTCAAAAAAAAATGAGGAGAGGCTTAGCAACCTCCAGGACATCTTGAAACGTTCCAACATCCAAATTATAGGGGTACCAGAAGGAGAAGAGGAAAAGCAACAAATTGAAAACTTATTTGAACAAATAATGAAGGAGAACTTCCCCAATCTGGCAAAGGATATAGACTTACAAGAAGTCCAGGAAGCTCAGAGAGTCCTAAAGATGTTGGACCCAAGGAGGAATACACCAAGGCACATCATAATTACATTAGCCAAGATGAAAGATAAGGAGAGAATCCTAGAAGCATCAAGAGAAAAGAAGACAGTTACCTACAAAGGAGTTCCCATCAGACTGTCAGCAGATTTGTCAAAAGAGACCTTACAGGCAAGAAGGGGCTGGAAAGAAATATTCCAAGTAATGAAAGGCAAGGACATACATCCAAGATTACTCTATCCAGCAAAGCTATCATTTAGAA
>CM052541.1:95739584-95808068 GCA_028533065.1 Trachops cirrhosus
TTCAAAGTGTGATTCATCTTCTGTACCTTCCCAGAAGCCTGAGCTCTCCATGCCATGTGGAGTCCCCACTTGATTCCTAAAAGTTTACTAACCTTCCGTGTAATTTCTGAAACAAAAGCAGGTCCATTATTGCTCTGGATGCTGCTGAGTAGGCCAAAGCGAGGAATTATTTCCTTCATTTGGGCTTTCACTACCTCTCAGGATTTCTTAGTTCTGGTAGGATAGACTTCCACCCATCCTGAAAAGGTATCAACAAAGATTAACAAATATTTCCACACTCGGACCCTTGGCATCTAAGTCTATTTGCCAGTCCTCAAATGGGGTCTGTCCTTGGTATTGTTCCCTTCTTTCTTTTGATGGGGGTCTGTCTTGAGGTTCTTCTTCTGGCACACAACACTTCTAGCTATAGTTTTCCGTATGGCTTTAGAAATTCCAGGACTTGTGAGCCATGGTTTAATATAGGTGGTTAATGATTCCCTTACATAGTGACTGGCCTCATGCAAATGCTTCATGACTGGCTCTACTTAATGTTCAGGAAGCAGTCTAACTCCTTTCTTATTCTTTCTCCATCTACTATCAGCACCTTCTTGATCAAAACCCCAACTCTTATATTTCTCTAAGTCTGCAGTCGAATATTCAGGGGTCAAATTGTGACAAGTCTAGATCAGGTACCAAAAGCATTATAAACATTCCTTTATCGGCCCCTTTTGCTGCTTGATCAGCCAGACTGTTTCCTCTAGGTATTTCAGTGCCCTCCTTCTGATGCCCCAAGCAGTGCATAACTGCCACCTGTAAAGGCACCTGGACAACTTCTAACAATTTTAAAGTTTCTGCTGCATGCTTAATCTTCTTTTTATTGGAGGTTAATAGTCCTCTTTCCTTCCAGAGTAAACCAAGTGCATGCAAAATTAGGAAATTGTACCTTGAGTTGGTATACACATTCACTCTCTTTTTGTGCAACAATTCCAGTGCCCTCATTGCAATCAGTTCAGCTTTCTGAGCAGAAGTTCCCGGCAGCAAGGCCTTGGCCTCTATTACTCCTTCATGAGTCACAACTGCATACCCAGCCCTGGCTGGTGTTGCCCAGTGGATTGAGCACCAGCCTTTGGACCAAAGGGTTGCTGCTTTGATTCCTGGTCAGGGAACATGCTTGAGTTGCAGACCGGGTCTCCCCCCACCCCGCCCCGGTTGCGGGCATGAGGGAGGCAACTGACTGATGTTTCTCTCCCTCTCTCTCTCCCTCCCTCCTTTCCCCTCTCTCTAAAATTAAATAAAATATATAGTTTTAAAAAACAACTGCATACCCAGCCTGCTTTCTTTGTCCATATAACTGCTTCCATCTGCATATAGCGTCCAGTCAGCCTCTTCTACAGGATGGTCCTGTAAATTAATTCTCCTAGAATGCACTTCATCAATTATCTCATCACAGTCATGTATTAGGACAGCTGAGTCAGGCTCTGGGAGAAGAGAGGCAGGATTTAACTTAATTATAGTTTTGAGGGAAATGTTGGGATTGTCAAGAATTGCTTGGTACCTGCCCACTCTTCCAACAGTGAGCCACAAATTTCCCTTTTGCTTTAGCAGGCTCAACACTTGGTGGGGTACATAAATGGTGATAGGTTGTCCCAGGGAAAACTTTTCAGATTCCTGTAAGAGCTCCCAGTTGGCTGTCACAGCTCACAAGCAGGCTGGCCACCCCTGAAGAATGTGATCCACTTTCCTTGACATGTATGCAGTGGCTTGGGGAATGTCACTAAGCATTTGGGTGAGGACTCCTAGGGCAATGCCCTGCCTTTCATGAATATATAATTGAAAGGGCTTTAGTAAGTTTGGAAGACCCAAGGCCCAAATGAAAGAACAGAACAAAGCTCCAAAAATAGAACTAAGCCATGAAGAGATAGCCAACCTATTACATGCAGAGTTTAAAACACTGGTAATCAGGATGCTCACAGAAATGGTTGAGTATGGTCACAAAATAGAGCAAAAAGTGAAGGCTATGCAAAGTGAAATAAAGAAAAATATACAGGGAACCAACAGTGAAGAGAAGGAAACCAGACTCAAATCAATGATTAGGAACAGAAGGAAGAAATAAACATTCAACCAAAACAGAATGAAGAAAGAAGAATTCAGAAAAATTAAGAGAGGCTTAGGAACCTCTGGGACAACTTTAAATGTTCCAACATCTGAGTCATAGGGGTGCCAGAAGAAGAAGAGGAAGACCAAGAAATTGAAAACTTATTTGAAAAAATAATGAAGGAAAACTTCCCTAGTCTGGCAAAGGAAATAGACTTCCATGAAGCTCAGAGAGTGTCAAAGAAGTTGGACCCAAGGAAGCACACACCAAGGCACATCATAGTTACATTATCCAAGATTAAAGGTAATGAGAGAATCATAAAAGCAACAAGAGAAAAGGAGACAGTAACCTACAAAGGAGTTCCCATAAGACTATCAGCTGATTTCTCAAAAGAAACCTTGCAGGCAAGAAGAAGCTGGAAAGAAGTATTCAAAGTCATGAAAGACAAGGACCTACATCCAAGATTACTCTGCCCAGCAAAGCTTTCATTTAGAATAGAGCAAATAAAGTGCTTCCCAGATAAGGTCAAGTTAAAGAATTCATCATCACCAAGTCCTTATTATATGAAATGTTAAAGGAACTTATCCAAGAAGAAGATGATAAAAAATATGAACAATAAAATGACAACAAACTCACAGCTATCAACAATTGAACCTAAAAAACAAAAATGAACTAAACAAACAACTACAACAGAAACAGAATCACAGAAATGGAGATCACATGGAGGGTTGTCAGTGGGGAGGTGGAGGAGGGAGAATGGGGGAAAAGGTGCAGGGTATAAGAAGCATGAATGGTAGATACAAAATAGATAGGAGGAGGTTAAGAATAGTATAGGAAATGTAGAAGCCAAAGAATGTATATGTGCAACCCATGGACATCAACTAAGGGGGGAATGCAGGTGGGAGGGGAGAGGTGCAGGGCAGAGGGGAATAAAGAGGAGGAAAAAAATGTATAGCATAAACAACTGTATAGCATAATCAATAAAGTATACTTTAAAAAACAGAATATAAAATTCCCTACAGACAACACACTCTCTTATTGCCTGTCCCAAAGTGCCCCTCCCTGCTCCATGCCCTTGGTAAGCAGCAGCCTGAGTGCTCATCTGAGTATAGTCCCACTCCTCTCCCAGCTTGGGATCCCCCATGGGAACCAAGACAAGTGAGGATTGTGTTGAAGCTAGTAGTATAGTTGTGTGGAACAATGCTTTGTACAAGAAAGGTGTTTCCTAAATATATGATGAACTAATGAATTGAGTAATGATGGATGCAAGAAAATATGGGCAGAAAATTTAGTTCAAACATAAAGAAAACCTTCCCAATTACCATGGCTTAAAAAAAAAAAAACAAAAACAGAACATGAAACTAACATTTCATCAGAGACCTAGGGATTCTTTACCTTTTTACACTTTGGACCCCTTTGGCAGTCTGGTGAAGTCTGTAGAGTCTTAGAATATTTTTTCAACTGCATAAAATAAAGCATATAGGATTATGAAAGAAAACAACTATATTGAAGTATAGTTATCAAAATAAGGAACAAATGTGTGATAAGATCTAGTGTTGAGTCTAACCATGACCATAACTACAAAGTAATGATGAGCACATATGACATCTTGAAATTTCTGCAAGTGAAAGGTGATAAAGTCTGTGATTCTGACTGCGGGGAGGGGGGGAAAAGTGAGAAAATGCAGAAACACTGTAATAGCATAAAGAATAAGATACACAAAAAAGTCTGTGATTCCTGTTGGGGACAGTCACCGGTACTGCTAATTCTGTGCTGGTTTGTTGCTTACATTTATTATTGGAAGAAATGTTAAGTTTTGGTTTGGTTAGTGAAAATAAAATGTTATGTTTCCATCCTCACTCACAGATCTGTTGGGGTCCTGGGTAAGAGCCCAGCAATACAGCCAGCGAAGTGTTTGAGGGGAAAGGGAGCTCAGTCAAGAACGTGCTGCTTCCTGCCCGTGAACCTTCTGACCCTTGGTCCCTGCTACCTAGATTCTGGGACTGTCCAGGTTTTTGTCCTTTTCCAAAGCCTGCTTGTTGAGCTTTTCCTTCTGTTCTGTAAATATCCTTCCAATAACTTATTCTTACTTCTTGGAGTTAATTTGTTATTTCTCTACAGCCAGCTGTTTCCTCCACTCCATGACTCCCAGCCCAGGGACATGGCACAAAGGGTGAATGTGGCACAGAATGTCCAAGCCACATAGTAGCTGTGTGGTGTGGGGCTCACTACAAATTCAAGAATACAAAATGCGAAGAACAGCTCCTTAAGGGCAGGTATGTGTGAATACAGTGAGACGAAATACCTGTTCCATGAGATCAGGGTCCACAGAACAGAGAAGAGGATCAGTAAATGTATCTTGGTATAATGAGTACCGTATCTGAAATTACTCAGTAAACTCTAAAATGCAACATGAATTGCTGTATCCAGTATTCCCAGGACAAAGAGAGCTGATCTCTCTTTTTCCCCTCAAAGTTTTGTCTTGGTGTTGCTTTCTCCTTTTTCCTTGAATCTTTGCCCTAAATCTGTATTGGAACCCAACCAATTTGCCTGCTTCTCCTAATGTCTGCTTTCCTGAAATCAGAAAAGTCAGTCTTATTAAGTGGAGGGTGGGTGGGTCTATATGGATAGGATGGGAAGAAAAAACGATGTCTCTCATTTTTTTTTGTCCTTGGAGTACATATTCATATTCTTTTGTTTTTTAAGAATTTATTTTATTTTTGGAGAGAGGGAGAAAGAGGGGGAGAGAAACATCAATGTGTGGTTGCCTCTCGCACATCCCTTACTGGGGACTTGGCCCACAACCCAGACATCTGCCCTGACTGGGAGTCAAACTGGTGACCCTTTGGTTCGCAGGCTGGCACTCAATCCACTGAGCCACACTAGCCAGGGCTACATATTCTATAGTTCTGAAATTGATGCTGAAACGAGCACCCTTATGTTATGCAGAAACAGAGCTGTTGAACAGAGTAATTATTTCCCAGGGAGCCCAATTAAGAAATAACTCAGAGCAGAGCTGTGGACAAAGAGAAAAATGCCTTGTTAAAAAAGATCGACATTCCTGAACAGCGTGGGATTGCTGTACAACTCCAAGCCCTCCCTATATGACACCAGGTAAGAATAGGGCCCCTTGTACCAGATACAGACACCGTTCTTGGAGATCAGCAAAAAAAAGCAGGATACTGACACAACCCTATCCTGGGAAGTAATCCCAGATACTTCTAGATATGTGAGGCCAGTATGTCCATCATCAGCAAAACGAACTAAGTGAGGGAGGAAGTTGAGAGGCAGTGGTGTTACCCAAAAGTTACAGCCTGGGGATCACAAGGTCCCATCTAAGGGTTTTTCAGCTGAAGAGTCCTTTGGTGCTTCAGCATGGAGGCAAGGGAGAAGCCTCGCAGCCGAGAACTCCATCTCCTGGTCGATGCTGCCCCCTGGACGTCAGCAGAGGTATCACGGCTCCCATTCACGCAATTCTGTCTTCTTTCGTCCCACACCGAGGGACTTCGGGTCAGAGATTTCATATGGATCCCCGGGAGACTTCAATGTCCCTGAAAATTGTGTGCTCCAGTATAATGTGAATGCCTCCGGGTTCCAGAATCACGAGTCTCCTCACATACTAGCACTGTTCCTCTGTGGTCTGCAAAAAAACTCGTTTATCAGCCAAGCCTTAATATTTGGGGTCGGAGTTGGATAGAACGGAAGGTCAGAAACTGCGAAAATCCAAGGTGTCTGCCTGCACGGGTCTTCTTCCACTGGAGCATTAGTTGACTACCAATGAAGTCGCCTATGAGAGGGCGAGGGAGGGACAGTCTCCCTTGCAAGGTATGGGTGACCCTTTCTCTGTGAACCCGCTCTCCGTCAAAGCAGCCTGCGCCTCCCCTGTTCTCCTCAGGCTGAGGCTGGAGTCAGGTCAAATATGAGAACATCTGTATCTCCCAAGGTTGAAACCTAGAAGTGGGGTATGGGTAGTGGTGGGTAAGAAACCAGAAGCAGGAAAGAATGTGGCGAAACAGAAGATTGCTGGGGCCGCCTACCTGGACGAGCTTTCTACCTCTTGGAGCCCAGCACACCGCCGCCTACGCAGGGCAGGCCTGGGGCAGAGAGGCAGAGTAAAGCGGAGAAGGCGCTGATGGGAGGCGGAAAGTGGCGGTGGTGCTGAGGTCAGTTAAGGACGCTGCCTTGGTTCCGCCTGAGGCATCTGGGCCAATCCGGAGCCACTGTCCCTGACATCACCTCACCCTCCCCCGCACTTAGCCTTGGATGCCAAGATGCTCAAAGCAGCCAAGCCCAACCTATGTGGTGGAGCGCTGCTCTCGCAGATGGGGGTGGAACCCAAGAAAAAGCCAGAGCCAAGAAGGTGATCCTCCACCACGCCCCCTCCCCGAGGCAGCCAATCGGAAGCGCCCGCCAACTGCGACCAGCCAAGGAACTAGCCAGTCTTCGCTCCACTGCCCTGCTCTCCACACTCAAGCATCCACCGGTCTGACCACGTGCGGCACCCCTGAGGACACCTTTGCCAGCCAGGGCTGGCTGAACCCACACCCTGAGGGCATAAGCAGAGAGTAGAAACCACTTTCCTTCTACAATTCTCCAAGACCTGGGATGGAATGATTAAGATGTAGGGGCATAGTTATCAAAGGAAACATCGCCTAATTACCATTTGCCCAACTGCCCAGGTCTTACCTGTAGGACTTAAAGGCACCCCTGTGTCTCTCCAGTCCAGAGTCTAAGTTCAAATGAAGTGTATACACGGAGGCAGCAGGAGGACTTAAGTCAGAGAAGTGGGTGAGAGGCACACCATGCAAAGCTGGCTTACCCCTGCCCCAACCGGGGTGGGTGCTACAAGCCCTCCGCAAAGGGCTGTGACAGCCACAACCAGAGCAGGTAGGGAGCAGATGTTGAAGGAGCGGCAATCCCAGTCAGATCCAAGGGATGGGATCCAAGGAAAGCCGGTGTGGGGGACCCAAGGCAGCCCTTGGAACAGCGTCTGACACTGCACAGCCATGTACCAGCCCTAGCATCTGCCATTTCAACCAGGGGCCACCTTCTTCCATCAGGTAGGACTCATGAAATAATCTCCACCCTAAAACCAATGCAGTCACTTTGGCCTAAAGCAGCTAGAGGTGTTCCTACTTTTTCAACATCAACCAGAAGAGATATAAGCCCAGGATGTATTCGGAGATGGAGGTGACGCTGGAGCAGAAATGGGGCTACTTACAGGTCCCAGGAGGAAGGAGAAAGAAAATGGGAGAGGAGTGTTGTGTCATATTAATATTTATTGTTCTCTGCAGACTGACCTTGGAGTATCTCTCAAACCAGGAGGGGAACTGGTTAGTGTTCAAGTTGCTGAGATCTTAGGTCAAAAAAACTACAGAAAAGAAACCACTTTGCATGGGGGGAAAAAAGAAAGATGAATCAATGACTTGGAGGCAGTCTCCCCTTACCAGCAATTAATTCCAAGAGTTGAGGCTTCACACCTAAGGACATGCTGACAAGAGCTGAATGAACCAGAGATTGAGAGAGCCTTGGTTTTCTGAGGTTTTTTAGGGGGAAGGGGTAGAGGGGGTGACAAAAGACAAAATTGGAGAATGGTAAATGTCACTCTGGAAACCCAGGGAAAGGTGGTCCTGGGAACTCTGAAGACACTGGGAGATTCAGAGAGCCAAAGGGACTCAGCCTACCCTGATGAGGCAGGGTCCTGGAATGAAGGCAGGGTGAGGCATGCCATAGACCTGGGAAGCAAGGGGAAAACTGGAGGGGCACACCAGGTGAAGAAGGGTAGGGGATGGGGTATAGGAGTCCATGGAGAGGGCTTGTGAATCCCAGGGTCCGGCACATCAGAAGTTGGGCTTGTGCTTCTTGAGCTCCACCATAAGGTGGTGAATGTTGATAAGCTCAGCCCGGGCAGGGAGAGCTCGGAGCTGGGGCTGAGACAGCACCCGGTGGAAACGATGATAAAGCTGGATCAGCTGGGTCAATGCTCCCTGGTCAGAGAAAGTCAAGGAGGGGTAAGACTGTGGGGGAGTGCTAAGGATGATGATTAAGAACCAGATTGGAGCCCTGGCTGGTGTAGCTCAGTGGATTGAGCGCGGGCCTAGCAAACCAAAGGGTTGCTTGTTCAATTTCCAGTCGGGGTACATGCCCGGGTTGTGGGCCTGGTCCCCAGTAGGGGATGTGAGAGACACCACACATTGATGTTTCTCTCCCTGTCTCCTTCCCTTCCCCTCTCTCCTTTCCTTCCCCTCTCTATAAAAATAAATAAATAAATAAATTTTTTTAAAAAAAATCTTGCCTGTCTCCCACACCTCAATTCAAAAAAAAAAGAAAAGAATCAGGTTGGGGATTATCCATCTTGGGTATAGCTAGTAGGTGAAGATCAAGGGTCACTTGGATGATGCTGAGCCCAGGGAAAAGGGGGAATAAATGAGTGATGGGGGCAGGGTGGGAGTCGGGGTTGGGAGTTGCAGGTCACCTGGATGATACTAGTTCCATTTCTGAAGTTGGTGAAACTCCGCATTACATCCTGACTCAGAGACTCCACTGACGATTTCCAGGAACTACCAAAGCCACGGATCAGCTGAGTAACCCGGGCTGATGGTAGGAGAAAAGAGAGAATGTCAGACAGGGACAAGGCTAAATGATCTTTGATCCCACAAAGTCCTCCCCAAGGCACAGCCATCCTCACCATCCAATCCCTCTTTTCTGGTGTTCTACCAATCCCTTCTTTCCTGCTCCACCCACTCCCCATGTAATCCACGTTCTCTCATTTTTCTTTTCCAGTCATCTTACCACAGACCCCATTACTACCACACTGTTCTCATACCTTCTTCCCCTCGAAGTCGCTCAGCCTGTCCACGCTCAATCAAAGCCTCCGCCTCCTTCACAAATGCCACCAGACCCCCAAAAGGGGGAGATAGCAACTCTTCAATGAATTCCTGTAGAAACATACACACAGTTGAGTGTCCTGGTGTCTGCAGATTTTTCTAATTCTGGTATCAAGACAGATGAAGTCCTTAGAACAATACCACAGCAGAATAGCTAAACCCTGCAAAGGTCATACACCTTAAGAAACTGCTGGTCGCACAAGAGGTAGGGGAAATCTTCAAGGCTCCCAATCCTCAAAAATCCCCCTGTATGGAAAGATGGTCTAACCAACTGAGCTACCTAGCCAGGCAGTTGTACATTCTTTATGAAATGTTTAAAGAAGTTAAAGATACAAACACAGGCTCCGGCCAGCTAGTTCAGTTGGTTAGAGCAACACACTATGGGTGTGGATTAGATACGTGGTCAGGGCACATAAAAGAAACAACCAGCCCTGGATGGTGTGGCTCAATGGACTCAGTGCCAGCCTGTGAACCAAAGGCTCACTGGTTCAATTCCCAGTCAGAGCACATGCCTGGGTTGCAGACCAGGTCCTCAGTAGGGGGCATGCAAGAGGCAACCACAGATTGATGTTTCTCTCCCTCTCTTTCTCCCTCCCTTCCACTCTCAATCAATCAATAAATAAATAAATAAATAAGAAGGAATCAGTGAATACATAAATAAGTGGAACACTAAAGTGATGTTTCTGTTTCTCTCCCCACCTTCCTCTCTCTAAAATCAATTTAAAAAAATATTTTTGAAAAAGTGACCTAACAAGAGGAAACCTTAAAAAAAAAAAGATACAGACATAAAGATGACCAGTTACCAAGATAAGGAATGAAGAGAGTTCAAACAACATGGAACGTTTTAGAAATTATTTTTTAAAATAATTTTAGGGGTTCTAGTCAAGATGGTGGCATAAGTAAATGCAGTCACTCGAATCCTCCCACAACCATGTCAAAATTATAACTAAACTACAGAACAACCATCATTCAGAATTGCCTGAATCTAGCTGAACAGAAGCTCTACAACTAAGGATATAAAGAAGCCACAAAGAGAATGGTGTGAGGGGTGGAGACATAGAATGGGCTAGTCCACACCCGGGAGTGACGGATATACATCAGGAGGTATATATCGGCTGCAGAAAACCCACCCTGGGGAGCAAGCGGTCCCAGCCCCAGCCCAGGGTTCCAGAGCCAGGAAGACAAGTCTCTATAACTTCTGGCTATAAAAACCAGCGGGGATTGTGGTTGAGTGAGACGGGGAACTTCCAGAGCCCGAAGCAGTTCCTCTTGAAGTACCTGCACAAGGACTTACTCTCTGTGAGTTCCAGCAATGGAGCACCAGGAACATAGGGAGAAGAACTGAGGAGTCTGAAATCAGAGCAAAAGATAGAGGGGCAGCTTCCTCCCAGACAGAAGTGCTGACAGAGAGCCTTGTTCCTGTCCTGAGCCCTCCCCCAAAGAACCATGTCTGAGTCTCCATCAACCCGGCTAACACTGCTCCCCTTGCCCTGGTGATTCCCCGAGAACTCCCCTCCACACCCCACCCAACTTGTGGGCCCACACAGCTATTTCCAGTGGCTTTTCCAAACAAATGACCTGTTTTGGATCAAGCCTTAGACTTTCCGAAAATCTCTCAAACAAGCAGCATCTAGCCTCAGTGTGCCCCATACCTCTCTCACTAAGTGGCCCCAGGCCTGGCACTACTGGCAGACCACAATGGTTCGCAGCTTTGCCTCTCCTGGGCACCTCCAAGCCCAGCACAAGTAGCAGCTATCTGTACATCACTTTGCAGCTCATGCTGCATGGCCATAGGCAGGGCACAGGAGGCGGCGGACCATGGCCTGCACCTCCCGGGAGTCCCCAGGGCCACTGTACCCAGTGGGCAGCTTCAGACCACATCAAAGCACCACCACCCAAATTCCTCTACAAGTAGCATATTCAAGGGCACAAGACTTAGTGGGCACTGAGAAACCAGCAGAAGTAAGTCTAGCTCTGTGGGGTCAGCCCCTGTACAGCAGATCCTCCACAGTGGTCACAGCCTGTCCTCACAATTGATCGGACCAATCGTCAATTCCACCCATTGAGTGCCAACAGCAATCAAGGCTCAGCTACAACAGGAGGGTGTACACAGCCGACACAGAAGGCACACCTGAAATACCCAACTTGATGATCAGGGAGGTTGTGCAACTGGATTTTACAGAACACCTACTACATAAGGCCACTCTACCAAGCCCAGGAGACGTAGCAGCTTTTGGTATTACATAGAAACAAACAGAGGGAAGTAGCCAAAATGAGGAGACAAAGAAACATGTCCCAAATGAAAGAACAGAACAAAGCTCAGGAAAAAGAACTAAACAAAATGGAGATAAGCAATCTACCAGATGCAGAGTTCAAAACACTGGTTATAAGGATGCTCAATGAACTCAGGGGAAGAGCAGATGAACTCAGTAGAATTTCAACAAAAAGATAGGAAACAAAAATGGAGATAAAAAACATAAAAAGAACCAGTCAGAAATAAAGAATACATTAACTAAAACGAAGAATACATTATAGGGAATCAACAGTGGAGTAGATGAAGCAGAGGATCAAATCAGAGATCTGGAAGATAAGGAGGCAGAATACCACCAATGAGAACAGCATAAAGAAAGAATTCAAAACAATGAGGATAGTATAAGGAACCTCTGAAACAACTTCAAGCACACCAACATTCACAAAATTGGGGTTCCAGAAGGAGAAGAGAGACATGGATTGAAAACCTATGTGAAAAAAAATGATGGAAAGTCTGGTTAAGAAAATAGACATAACATCCCTGGCTGGTGTAGCTCAGTGGCTTGAGCGTAGGCCTGTTACATTCTTAATAATGTAACAGTGGGGGACACAGGGAGTAGAATGCAAAAGGAAGTTCAGCTAACAGAGATGACCTGCCCTAACACAGCACCGTAAGTCACATGAGTGATCTTGCAACATGGCCAGTCATAACTGGTATGTGCTGGGAGTACGAAATACATACCAGACTTTAGAAACTTCATATGGGAAAATTTTTTTTTAATTTTATATTTATCCATTTCTAGACAGAGGGGAAGGGAGGAAGAGAAACATCAATGTGTGGTTGCCTCTTAAGAGACCCCACTGGGGCCCTGGCCTGCAACCCAGGCATGTGCCCTGACTGGGAATCGAATCAGCAACCCTGTGGTTTGCAGTCTGGCACTTAATCCACTAAGCCACATCAGCCAGAGCTTTATGAGAAAATGTTTTATTTTATTTTTTAACATTATTTATATGTTTTTAGAGAGAGGGGAAGGGAGAAAGAGAGGGAGAGAAACATCCATCTGTTGTTGCCTCTCATGCACTCCCTACTGGGGACCTGGCCCACAACCCAGGCATGTGCCCTGACTGGGAATCCAACCAGCAACCCTTTGGTTTGCAGGCTAGCACTCAATCCACTGAACCACACCAGCCAGGGCAGAAAATTTTTTAAATAAAGAATTACTAATTTTTGTTGATTATATTTTGAAATTATAATATTTTGCATGCTTTAAATAAAATATATTATTAAATTCACTCACCTGTTTCTTTTTAATCTTTAAAATGTAGCTGCTAAAAAATTTTAAATTACTTAAGTGGCTCATAGTGTGGTATGCATTAGATTTCTATTGGACAGCACTGGTGTAGACTTGATATAAATTTTACTTATGCTCTCTACCCAGCAAAAGAGAATATTCTCATAGTAGAGGAGTGACGAGAGGGAAACAGTGCACATTGGGTTTTGGCTAGTAATCTGTCCCACACAATATCAAGCAGAAGCCCACCAAAAAAGACTAGGAGACAGGCGACAGCTGGCTCCCCACCCTGACAAATTCCACAGTGCCTCAGCTGCTCTCAACAGTCCATTAGTTTATAAGTGCATTTTGTGAGCTCAGGGGGTCTAGAGAATTACACTTTTTTTTTCCTTTCAGATTCTTTAATGATTATGCCATTACAGTTGTCCCAATATTTCCCTCTTTGTCCCCCTCCACCCAGAACCCCCCACTCCCTCAGGCAATCCCCACACCATTGTTCACATCCATGGGTCATGCATATAGGTTCTTTGGCGAAAATTACACTTCTGAAGGCAGAGCTGACATTCCCTGGGTCACCTAACTGGGAAGGTGAGGACAATGGTTTTCCTTGTTAACTAATTACAATGTTTATTTAACTAAAAAGAGAGAACAGAATGGGAAAGTCTAACCTACAACTAATCATATCCCAGAAGGAGAGAAGAATGGAGTGAGAGCAATGTTTAAAAAAATACTGAGCCCTGGCTGGTGTGGCTCAGTGGATTGAGTGCCAGCTTGCAAACCGAAGAGTTGCTGGTTCCATTCCCACTCAGGGCACACACCTAGGTTGTGGGCCAGGTCCCCAGTGGGGGCTCTTAAGAGGCAAACACACACTGATATTTCTTCTTCTCCTTCTCTCTCCCTCCCCCTCTCTCTAAAAAAAATAAAATCTTAAAAAGAATAAAGATACTGGCTGTGAATCTTCCCAAATTAATGAAAAAGATAAATTCAAAGACCCAAGAAACACAAGATAACAAAAAATAAACCCACATCTAGACATTGTTGTAAAGTTCATAGTCACAGAACAGACTGCCTTCAAAGGAATAATAATTAAAACAGCAGACTTCTCCAGAGTAAAATTTTAAGCTAACAGTGAAAAATTATCCTCTAAATCTTGAGAAAAAAACAATTGTTAACTTAGAATTTGACAGTAAGCCAGCAAAATTATCTTTTCCTAACAAAAAAGAAATAAAGACATCTGTAGGAAAATAAAAATGAGATTTACCAATAAACTTTCACAAAGGAATTTCTTAAAAAGTGGCTTCAGAAAGAAGGAAAAGGATCCCCAAGGATCCCAAAAGGATCACCTGAGTTTTAAAAAGGAATGGTGAGGAAATTAACTGGGAAAAACTCATGGAAATTCAAATAAATCATATCACTATAAAATGGCAACAATCAAAGTAGGACAAAAATAAAATGCTGGTCAATAATTAACATGGAAGACAGAAGGAGGAGGAGTCATTGGAGCATTAAAACATTTGAAATGTTTTAGAGCTCATGTATTGCTTGAGAGAGGGGTTATATGTTAAGTTTACATGTTAAGCTAAATATGCAAAGTAACCTATGTTCCCAAGCTGGTGGGGGAGTAAGTGGAAGCTACACTAAACTCCTCCCAGGATCAATCTAGAATTACAACAAAATTATAGGGAAATCATCCTGAAAAACCAACTGAACACTAGCTAGAGAGAAGCCTTATAACCAAGGACAGACAGAAGAAACCACTTCACCACATAGGCAGTGCAGAGGCCTGAGAGGGCTGACTGGGTTCCCACAGGGGGCAGTTAAAGTTCTGGAGGGAGATTTCAGCAGTTAGGGAGTTCCCCCTGAGAAATGGGGTCTAAATCCCAAGCTGTTCTCCCAAGTCTACAGCACCAGAGCCAGAAAGGAACCTAGATAATATCTAGTTGTGAAAAGCAGCAGCATTTCTGTCTGCCAACAGGAGACAGCTGGAGATGCAGAGAGCCTTTTAATAGGCCAATGCACAAAATTTCATTTGCAGCCACTTACCTTGGGCTCTGGCAGAGGGAGGGCAGAATGGACTAGAGACACTTGAGGACAGTCTGGGGCTGGTGGCTCTGGGGAGAGAACTGAAGGGACAGCTACCTAGATCCCTGTGCTGAGTCACTCTGCATAAAGCAGAAACCATCTTTCTCAGAGCCTCCTCTCCAAGTAGCATCAGCCAGAGGGGAAGCAATAGCCCCGCCCACAGGAATTACTCTGTCCCACCTTGTGCAGCTAAAGCCAGGCTGATTAAAGACTGATGAGATTAACAACTGATCAGTTTAATAGCCAAAGTGGAAAGTACAAAGCAGCAGCCAAAATGGGAAGACAAAAAACAGACCCCAAATGAAAGAACAAGAGAATTCTCCAGAAGAACTAGATGAAATGGAGGCAAGCAATATATCAGATACAATTTAGAGTAATTATGAGGATACTCAACAGCATGAAAAAAGTCATAGAAACCATAAAAAAGGCCCAATCAGAAATAACAAATGCAACATCTGAAATAAATAATACACTGAAAAGAATAAACAGTAGGTTAGATGAAACAGAGGATCAAATCAAAGATTTGGAAGACGAAGTAGAAAATAATACCCAGGCAGAGCAGCAAAAAGAAAAAAGAATCTAAAAAAATAAGGAGAGCTTAAGAAACATCTTGGACAACATGAAGAGTAACAACATCCACATCATGGGAACATCAGAAGGAGAGGAAAGTGAGCAAGGGATCGAGAACCTATTTGAAGAAATAATGACCAAAAACTTCCCTAATCGGATGAAGCAAAAAGACACACAAGCCCAGGAAGCTCAGAGAGTCCCAAACAAATTGCACCCAAAGAGGCCTACACTAAGACACATCGTAATTAAAATTACAAGACTTAAAGACAGGAGAATCCTAACAGCCACAAGAGAAAAGCAGGTAGTTACCTACAAGGGAGCACCAATTAGACTGGGGTCTGATTACGCAACAGAAACATTTCAGGCCAGAAGGGAATGGCGTGAAATATTCGCATGATGAATATAAAGGTGATGAAAAGCGAGGACCTACAACCAAGGCTACTTTACCCAAGCAGGCTATCATTTAAAATCGAAGGAGAAATAAGGATTTTCCAGATAAGAAAAAGCTAAAGGAGTTTGTTAAAACCAAACCAGTACTGTAACAAATGTTAAAGGGCTTGCTTGAAGAGAAAAAAGAAAAAACAAAGGAAAACAATCTAACAATAAAATGGCACGACATACACATCTATCAATAATCACCATAAAAGTAAACGGCTTCAATGCTCCAACAAAAGCCACAGGATAGCTGAATGGATAAGAAAACAAGACCCATATATATATATATGCTGCCTCCAAGAGATGCATCTCAGATCGCAAGATACACACAGACTAAAAGTAAAGGGGTGGGAAAATATACTTTATGCAAATGGAAATGAAAAATAAGTTGGGGTAGCAGTACTTATATACAACAAAATAGACTTTAAAACCAAGGCTATAGTTTTGAGAGACAAAGAAGGACACTAAAGGGAATAATCAAACAAGAGGATATAATGCTAGTAAGCATTTATGCACCCAACATAGGACCACCTAAATATGTGAAGCAAATCTTGATGGACATAAAGGGAGAGATTGACAGAAATACAGTCATAGTTGGGAATTTAACAACCCATTGACTTCAATGGATAGATCTTCCAGGCAGAAAACCAACAGAGAGAGTGGATTTAATTGACATCTTGAGAGCATTACACCCTAAAGCAGCAGAAAATACATACTTTTCAAGTGCACATGGAATGTTTTCTAGGACAGACCACAACACATGTTAGGACACAAAACAAGTCTCAATAAACTTAAGACTAAAATCATATCAAACATCTTCTCTGACCACAATGCTATGAAGCTAGAAATCAATCACAACACCGAAAAACATGCAAAGACACGGAAGCTAAATACCAAGTTATTAAACAATGAATGGATCAACAAGATCAAGGAAGAAATCAAAAGATACCATGAAACAAATAAAAATGAGGAAATAGCAATCCAAAATCTGTGGAACACTAGGAAAATAATCATAAGAGGAAAATTCATAGCATTACAGGCTGAACTCAAAAAACAAGAAAAAGCTCAAATAAACAATCTAAATTCACACTTACAGGAACTTAAAAAAGAAAACAAACAAGGCCCAAAGTGAGACAAAGGAAGGAAATAATAAATATCAGAGAAGAAATAAACAAAATAGAGTCTAAAAAAATGATACAAAAGATCAATAAATCCAAAAGCTGGTTCTTTGAAAAGATAAACAAGATTGACAAACCTTTTTTTAAAAAAGACTTTATTTACTTATTTTTAGAGAGAGGGGAAGGGAGAGAAAAAGAGAAGGGGAGAAACATCAATGTGTGGTTGCCTCTCATGCACCCCTCACTGGGGACCTGGCCTGCAACCCAGGCATGTGCCCTGACTGGGAATCGAAGCAACGACCCTTTGGTTCCCAGGCCAGCATTCGATCCACTGAGCCACACCAGCCAGGGCAAGACTGACAAACCTTTAACAAGACTCATCAAGAAATAAAGAGGACCCAAATAAATAAAATCAGAAATAACAACTGACACCAAAGAAATACAAAGGATTGTAAGAACATACTATGAACAACGATATGGCAACGATCTGGACCACCTGGACAAAATGGATAAATTCCTAGAAACATACAATCTTCCAAAAATAAATCAGGAAGAAACAGACAATCTGAATAGACAGATTACACCTAATGAAATTGAACCAGTAAGCAAAAAACTGCCAACAAACAAAACCCCTGGACCAGATGGCTTCACAGGTGAATTTTACCAAACATTCTGAGAAGACCTAACACCTCTCCGCCTCAAACTATTTCATAAAACCCAAGAGGAGGGATGGCTCACTTTATGGTGTTGGCATTATCCTAATTCCAAAACCAGATAAAAACACTTCAAAGAAAGAAAATTATAGACCAACATCCCTGATGAACATAGATGCTAAAATCCTCAACAAAATATTAGCAAATGGAATACAGCAATGCATCAAGAAGATCATACCACATGATCAAGTGGGATTTATTCTGAGAATGCAAAGTTGGTACAAGATTTGCAAATCAATAAATGTGATTTACCACATAGACATAATGAAAGGTAAAAACCACATGATCATATAGATAGATACAAAGAAAGTTTTTGACAAAATCCAGCACCAACTTATGATCAAAACTCTCAGCAAAGTGGGATTAGAGGGAGCATACCTAAACATAAAAAAGGCCATGTATATGAGAAACCCACGGCCAACATCACACTCAATTGGCAAAAACTACAAGCGCTCCTTTTAAGACTGGCAACAAGATAGGAATGTCCGCTTTCACCTCTCTTAAGAAACATTCAACCAGAACAGAATGAAGAAACAAGAATTCAAAAAAATGAGGAGAGGCTTAGGAACCTCCAGGACATCTTTAAATGTTCCAACATCTGAATCACAGAGGTGCCAGAAGAATAGGAAGAGCAACAAATGGAAAACTTATTTGAAAAAATAATGAACTTCCCCAATCTGGCAAAGGAAATAGACTTCCAGGAAGTCTAGGAAGCTCAGAGAGTCCCAAAGAAGTTGGACCCAAGGAAGCACACATCAAGGCACATCACAATTACATTTCCCAAGATTAAAGGTAAGGAGAGAATCTTAAAAGCAACAAGAGAAAAGGAGATAGTTACCTACAAAAGAGTTCCCATAAGGCTGTCAGTTGATTTCTCAAAAGAGACCTTGAAGGCAAGAAGGGGCTGGAAAGAAGTATTCCAAGTCATGAAAGACAAGGACCTACATCCCAGATTGCTCTATCCAGCAAAGCTTTCATTTAGAATGGAAGGGCAGATAAAGTGCTTCTCAGATTAGGTCACGTTAAAGGAGTTCATCATCACCAAGCCCTTATTATATGAAATGTTGAAGGGACTTATCTAAGAAAAAGAAAGTGATCAAAAATATGAACAGTAGTCCTGGCTGGTGTGGCTCAGTGGTTGAGTGTCGGCCTTCAAATCAAAAGATGTGTGATCCCTGGTGTAGGGCACATGCCTGGGCTGAAGGCTGAGTCCTCGGTGGGGAGCATGCTAGAGGCAACCACACACTGATATTTCTTTCCCTCTCTTTCTCCCTCCCTTCCCCTCTCTCTAGACATAAATAAATAAAATCTTTAAAAATATATATGAACGGCAAAATGACAACAAACTCACAACTATCAACAACTGAATCTAAAAAAAACTAAGCAAACAACTAGAACAGGAACAGAATCACAGAAATGGAGATCACATGGAGGGTTATCAGAGGGGAGAGGGAGGGGGAAAATGGGGGAAAGGTACAGGGAGTAAGAAGCAAAAATAGTAAGCACAAAATAGACGGGGGAGATTAAGAATAGTATAAGAAATGGAGAAACCAAAGAACTTATATGTGCGACCCATGGACATGACTAAGGAAGGGGGATGCTGGTGGGAGGGATGGTACAGGACAAAGGGGAATAAAGGGGAGGAAAAAAATGGGACAACTGTAATAGCATAATCAATAAGTGTATTTTTTTAAAAAGGCTGCCAGTAAAAAAATGTAAATAAATTAACAGGCAAATATTAACCAAATAAAGCTGGCAGAGCTATGTTAATATCAGACATAATAGACTTTAAGACAAAATTATTAGGGCTAAGGTGGGTCCTTATATACTGACCAACACTTCAAGTCATCTGTAATAGCTAATGATTCTAAACTTTTAAAAATTTAGATAAACTAAAGCAAGGTCTACATTCATGACCATCCCACAGCTTCCCAGGGGAGGGTAGAGACAGTGACTGAAGAAGTGAGATTCTGCCACTGCCCCAAGCAAGCCACTTACACCCGTGAGAGCTCCTTAGAGGACATCTAGAGAGGTGAAGACTCTAAAAGGTATTTGCCACAGGAAAGGACAAATAGGAACAGAAGAGAAAGCCCCTCGTGTGCAACAGGAGAACCCAGCCCCTGAGCTCGGAACTGGTGAAGGAAATTCAGGAGAGGCAAAATTTCCTGGCTGAGGAATTTTTGGAGCCCTAGGGCAGGGCAGGCAGTATGGAGGAATCATCCTTGCTGAAACCTCCCTGAAACTATGGAAAATGGAAGACACTGACCACAAGAAGAGTGAGGAACTCAGTAAGGCTCTCACCACGACTTATTCTATCTCCAGAGATGAGGACAGAGTAGCCCAACCTTGACCACTGGAGCCCATCGCTTACCAAGCAGGGTCAGCACAGGTCAGCCCACCCACCCTGGCCTTCAGCCAAGTCAAACCATCACACAGCACTGCCCTGGCTGAGAGTACCCCAGGCATATATAGCACTCTAGAAAATGGACCACATCAGAGAATGAACTGATTCTCTTTGAGACTATGCCTAGAGATCCTGGGTCGGCTGTGCCTTTTAAACCCAGTCAGAGAAAACACACACGACTTCAAATCTTTTCTGAGGGAACAACTCCACGTACAGTAAAAGCAAGGCCCAAATCTCATCATCTTGGGTAAGTGTCTGAGGGCATGCAATGAGCCCTCTTCCCACCACTTCCACCCACAGTGGTCCCCACATTTAGTTTTCTGAATTTAGTAATGAGTATTTCTTTCTTCTTACCTTTCTTCGGATGTACTTATTTGACTTCTTACAGCCTTAGGCAAGTATTTAACTACTATGATTATCCAGCCAAAAAATACACATTTAGCCTTGGTCAGGTGGCTCAATTGGTTGGAGCTTTGTCCCATACACCAAAAGGTAGCAGGTTCAATTCCTGGTCAGGACACATATCTAGGTTGTGGGTTTAATCCCTAGTCTGTGTAAAGGAGGCAACCAATCAACGTTTCTCTCACACATAGTTATTCCTCTCTCTGTCTTTCTCTCTCCCCTCCTCTCTCTCTAAAATCAATAAACATATCTTCAGGTGAGAGTTTAAACAAAAAGCTAGGCCTGGCTGATGTGGCTCAATTGATTGAGCAATGGCCTGAGAACCAAGGGATTGCCAGTTCGATTCCCAGTCAGGACACATGCCTGAGTTGCGAGCCAGGTCCCCAGTAAGGAGCGTGCAAGAGGAAACCACACACTGATGTTTCTCTCCCTCTCTTCCCTTCTGTCTAAAAAAAATAAAATCTGTAAAAAATAAAAGTAAAATAATTTTTAAAATGCCAATGACAAGATACTCATGAAAAAGTAGAATTATTATACTTTATACCTATAAAGTATAATTAAAACTATATTGCAGGGTAGACAAGTTGATCATTAGGATACAATAAAGGCAAGATACACATCTTTGTGGAATTTTGCTGTGTGACAAAGAGAGCACTGAAAATCAAGTGGGGAAAGTTTTCCATAAATGGTTTCAATCTAATCATTATCCATATAGATAAAATTAGATTCCTACCTCATAACACACCTAAAAATCAATTCTAGGTAAATTTAGCAGTTATAAGTAAAAGCAAATTGTATAATATAAAGAAGAAAATTTAGTATTTTTCTGACCTTGGAATAAAAAAAGGATTTCTTTCTTTTTTTTAGATTAATCTTAGGGAGGGGGCAGAGAGAGAGAGAAACATCGATTTGTTGTTCCACTTATTTATGCATTCCTTGGCTAAGTTTTTTGTGACCCCTGACCAAGGATTGAACCTGCAACCTTGGCATATCGGGACAATGCTCTAATCAGCCGAGGTACCTGGGCCAGGGCCTAACTATAGCTGTATTTTTAAACAAGGGCATGAGGACTACCAGTCAAGATGGTGACAAAGGAAGACAGGCTTCACCCCCTTGTGTAACCACAGAGAATTACAACTAGTTCTCAAACCACCAGAATCGTCAGAAAATCAAGCTGTGTGGAAGTCCAACAACCAAGGATTTAAAGAAGTCACAATCATCCATACTAGTAGGAAGGGCAGAGTTGCAAAGACAGGAAAAGGTGCAGAGACGTGGTGTGGTGCCCAGAGGCAGTGGTGGCTGAATGGGTGGTTCACATTCAGGTGTGGTGGGTAAAAATGGGGAGGGCTACCTTATGAGCAAGCGATCCCAGCCCCAGGTCAGACCACACAGCCCACGGTTCCAGCACCAGGAAGATAAATCCCCATACCTTCTGGCTGTAAAAACTAGTTGGGGTCCTGGCTGGGATGGCTCAGTGGATTGAGTGCTGGCCTGCGAAACAAAGGGTCATGGGTTCGATTCCCAGTCAGGGCACATGCCTGTGTTGCAGGCCAGGTCCCGGGGGCGGGGACACATGGGAGACAACCACACACTGATTATTCTCTCCCTCTCTTTCTCCCATCCTTCCCCCCTCTCTAGACAGAAATAGATAAAATCTTAAAAACAAACAAACAACAAAAAAAAAACAGTGGGGACTAGGGTGGGGAAGAAACTGCCAGATTTTCAGAAGAGTTTGTTTAAAGGGCCCGCACAGACTTAGAACCTATGCAAACACACCCACTCTCGGATTCACCACCTGGGCAACAGCTGGAAGGGTGCCAGTTGCATATGGGAAGTGAAGCACTCGCAGGGTGAGTGCTGGGAAAAGCTCCAGAAGCCAGGCAGCAGCACTGTCCACTCTCTGAGACCCCCTCCCACACAGAGCCACAAAGCGGTCAGTAAAGCAGGTTGCCCCTGCCCCGGCAATTACCACACACTCTGTCTGCCCCACACAATTTGCAGGTGCCTTTCACAAGGAGTCAAAGCGGCTCTACTTAATACACAGAAACAAACACAGGGAGGCTTCCAAATTGAGGAGACAAAGAAATATAACCCAAATGAACGAAGAGAACAACACTCCAGAAAAAGAACTAAATGAAATGGAGATAAACAATCTATCAGATGCAGAGTTCAAAACACTGGTTATTAAGATGCTCAAGTACTCACTGGGTACTTCAACAATATAAAAAAGACCCAGGCAGAAATGAAGGTAACACGAAGTGAAACACAGAAAAATTTATAGGGAATCAACAGTGGAGTGAATGAAGCTGAGAATCAAATCAATGATTTGGAACATAAGGAAGACAAAAACATTCAGTCAGAACAGCAAGAAGAAAAAAGAATTTTAAAAAATGAGGATAGGCTAAGGAGCCTCCAGGGCAACTTCAAATGTACCAACATTCGAATCACAGGAGAGCCAGAAGGAAAAGAGAAACAGCAAGAAACTGAAAACTTATTTGAAAAAATAATGAAAGAAAACTTCCCTAATTTGTTGAAGAAAAAAGACATATAAGTCTAGGAAGCATAGAGTCCCAAACAAGTTGGACCCAAAGAGGGACACTCCAAGACACGTCATAATTAAAATGCCAAATGTTAAAGATAAAGAATCTTAAAAGCAGCAAGAGAAAAGCAAATAAGTTAGCTACAAACTAGTTCCCATAAGACTATTAGCTGATTTCTCAGAAGAAACTTTGCAGGCTAGGAGAGATTGGCAAGAAGTATTCTAAGTGATGAAAAGGAAGGACCTACAACCTAGATTATTCTACCCAGCGAAGCTATTGTTTAGAATGGAAAGGCAGATAAAGTGCTTCCTAGACAAGGTAGAGCCAAAGGAGTTCATCATCACTAAGTCATTATTACATGAAATGTTAAAAGGAACTTATTATCTAAGAAAAAGAGGATCAAAACTATGAACATTAAAATGGCAATAAAGTCACAACTACCAACAACTGAATCTATAAAAACAAACAAGCAGAACAGAAACAGACTCACAGATTTGGAGATCATTTGGAGGGTTATCAGCTGGGAGCAGGAAGGGGGTGAATGAGGAGAAAGGTGCAAGGACTAAGAAGTAAACTGGGTAGGTATAGAATAGACAGGGGGAGATTAAGAATAGTATGGGAAATGGAAAAGCCAAAGAACGTATATGTATGACCCATGGACATGAACTAAGGAGGGGGACTACTCAAGGGAATGTGGGGCACCAGGTGGAAAAGGGGCGAAGGAGGAAGTATTGGGACAACTGTAATAGCACAATCGATGAAATATAAAAAAAATAAAACTTTCCACTAATTAAAAATAAATAAATATAAAAGATAAAAAATACAAAAGAAAATAAAATAGACCAATAATGACAGCATGTTGTGAACCAAGAGTTATAATTCCAATTCTGTGTAGAGGGCATCCATTAACTGCCACGCCCTACACACACACACAGGAAACAGTACACAGGAGTTTCCCTTTCCTTCTCCCCACACCCTACCTGTGTCCGAGCATTGAGCAGCTGCTGGAAACTCTCAACCTCTTTGCTGTCATCTGCAGCCCGCTCCTAAGGGAAGACAAAGGGAAATCTCAAGTTTGGGGAGAAGCAGCCCTCACTGTAGGATATCCCCTTCCTTCCACATTTACTGTCACACAATGTACCAGACACCAGAATACACGACTGAACAAGACCAACACACCTGCCCTCAGAGCTAGCAGAACAGTGGGGGAACCCAAATTCCCTGGGTAGTGAAAAATGAAAGAGGGGGGCGTCTGTTACCATCAGCACACCCAACATCATGTCATAGTTGTTGATCAGAAACACAAGCTGCTCCTTCCTTGAGGAGAACTCAGCTGCCACTCGGAGGACAAAATTCTCCACTTCCACCTGGAAAAGCCAAAGGCAGTGACAGAAGGTGGAAACACATGGCCCTTCTTACACCCCAGTGGCTGCAGCTGGAGCTGGAGCCGCCCCTCACCTGGAGCTGCCCAAGCAGCTGCATGGTCCGCTCGTTGGGAATTGTCTGATTGATGCTGACGAGAGCAGAGGAGAACTCTGCGTATCGGCGTGTAATCTGGGAGAAAGAAGGTGGGAAGAAAAATCACACCAAGCCTTTGCCTCAGCCAACACAACTTCCCAGCTCCTGGAGCTGGCCAACCAACCTGTGTGACTCCTGTCTCCAGTCCTACAAAGGACACTCAACCACGCTGAGTGGACTCTCATGCCTGGACTGCCCCTCACACAATGTGGCTAAACATCCTGCTGGGACCAACGTAACCATGTGGATACCCCCCCACCCCCCAATGAAGCCCAGAGCTCTACCCTTCAGGAACCCCCATCACCCTTGCCCTCCCTCACATAGTGGGGCCGAGTATCCAAGCCCCCAAGGCGCTGAGGGTCAGTGCTTCGGACACTCTGGACATTCATCTCCAGTATCAGCTCAAACCGTGGCCACAGCAAGGCAAGCACCTGTTCCCAGTACCTGTGGGCTTAATTAGAATCAATAATCAGCTGGCTAGGAATGTCAAGTCAAGGATGGCGGTGGGGTGGATGGTGGGGGAGGGGTGGTGTTTATGTTAGAGGGTATATGTGGGAAACCCATCTAATTCTGGGACATCCTTCAGGTTAACAGTTGGTGGCTGGTGCTGGTAGGCCTGGGTGTGAAAGGTGAGTCAGACCAAGCGTCCTGCCTCCCGGCAGGTGAGTGGGAATAGTACCAATGGTATCAAATCAGTAGGAGCCTAAGGGTCAGGGCAGGGTCATGTAAGACCAAGAATTCAAGGCCAGCAGGGTTTCAAGGACCAGAACTCAGTGACCTGTCCAGGGCGGGAACATCCCTCTTTGCTGCAATGTTGCGGAACCGGAGGACAATGTGGATACAGAGAAAAACGGCAATGGCATCATAGCAGTCAGCAAGATAGGACTCCAGGTGCTTCTGCGATTTAGGGACAGGTAGAGGATAGAAAGAGAATGTTATTTTGTCCTTTCCAGTGGCTAAAGACAAATACATTTGCTCCTTTGGGGAATATAGCACTGGGAGGAAGGGTGGGAGGGAGGGGAGAGATATCTAAAAGGGGAATGCCGCCTCCTTCTCCGACCACTGACAACTCAGGTGGTCCTGCTGCCTTGCTAACAAGCCCAGTATGGAATTCAGGGCGGAGCACCAAGGTGTAGGGCCCCTCAGTTTGCAGGTGCTATTGCCTGGGTGTGGATCAGCAGTAAGGGGGAGTCCTGGGGACCCCAAGCTTTGAGGGTTTAGTAGGGAGTCACACCGTAAATACAGGGCTTAGACATTTTAGAACAAAGGGTCCTGGTTTCAATACCACCAGAGCTATGATGCTCCCATGGTGTCAATGAGGACTGAGGATGAAGGGACCAGGGTGCTGGAGGACTGAAGGGCACAAGAGCTAAGGATCTTACCAGGGTCATGCTGAGCGTACGGCCCATGACAGCATGGAAGAGGTCATGTGCAGCCGGGCCAGACACAACAAAGAATTCACAGATGAAAAGATATTCCCGGCAGGAATTGTCTAGGAGGGCATAGTGTTGGCTGCGAAAGAGGGCCTCAAATGGATACTAGAATGGGAGGGTAAAAAAGAGAGACAGAAAAATGAATCCCAACACTGATTCCCCATAGATATGGCTGGGAAATCAACAAACCAGGGTATACAGAGTTCAGGAGACCCTTCCCATCTAATCAAGTCTAGGTTATTTTGAAACAGCATCCTTGCCCTAGCTGGGTGGCTCAGTTGGTTGGAACATCATACCATACACCAAAAGGTTGAAGGATTCAAGCCCCAGTGAGGGCACATACCTAGGTTGCTGGTTCGATCCCCAGTTGGGGCATGTAGGGGAGGGAACTGATTGATGTTTCTCTCTCATATGTTTCTCTTTCTCTCTCTAAAACCAATAAACATGTCCTTGGAAGAGGATTTTTTTAAATAAATAAAATCTTGAAAGAAAGAAAAGAAGGAATGTAGGGAGGGAAGGAGGGAAGGAGGGAGGCAGGGAGAGAGAAACAAAGAGAGAAAGAAAGAGCATCCAGAATGGGTGGGGTAAAGGGGTACGAGAAAACAGCCTACCCCCACCTGCTGTGGCTACCCTTGCAATTACCTCCACACCTGCCTCAGAACACGTCACTCCCCTCAGCGAGTCTCTCCCCACATCTGCCCTTAAGTCTTGCGGGAAACTCTGACCTCCCCATAAACCCCTGGCTCACCCATCTCGGCATCCAGCTCATGACTGAAGCTTGTTTTTCCTCTTACCCTCTGTTCTCCCCGCTGGGCAGTGTGGGGTACCAGGATGGGGCCCTCCAGCTCAGTGGGGGAGATGACAGAGCCACGGGTCCCCAGGGTGAAGATGGTATTTCTGCTTCGCAGTGATGGCTTCGAAAAGAATCGTGAAGGGTCAGAGTCAGGGAAAACAGTAAGATCACAGCTGTGATAGAGCAGACTCAGTACCTCCAGGGTCTCCAGCAGCTGGACACAGCCTAGATGCCCCTCCTTCCCAAAACTGGGGCCCCACTTCACCTGACATCTGTGAATGGGCTTCAGGAAACCTCTACACCCCAACATCATATGCAAAACTAAGTATCAAAATGCTTTTTTTCTGGAAAGGACAGCCACAGCCTTCATCACATTCTCAAAGGTTTTGGTCCCAGAGAAAAAGGTAAGAAGCAGTGCCTTGGAAGCTGGAGCCAGACATTCCCTTGCTCTCCAGGCCTAGCATGAGGGTTCCTCAGCAGCAGGATATCTTTCTTTGCTGTATCTTCCACTCCCATTAGATCATCCTTCTCAGCAACTTCCTCATACTAAAGAAAAAAGAAAAGAGGTAAATATCTCTTCCCTCAGCACCAAAAAAATTTTTTTCTAACCTTGTCCCTTTGGCCCAGTGGTAGTCCTTCCTCCCAGCCCAGGTGCCAAGGAATGCCTCTCCTTCCTTGACCTCACCTGCACCTTCATTAGCCGCCCCAGGTAGGAGCGGTAATAAGAGAGGTAGATCTTGCTCAGTGTCTCCACGTATTCATCCCGGATCTCCTTCGCTGTTGCTCTTTCATTGCCCAGCAGGAACTGATAGAAGAACCTGGAGGGGCCAGAGACCAGTCAGTCTCCTGGCTTGCCCAAGCAACAAGACACCACACTTGGCTGCTCAAAGCTCAGAGGCCATCCTTCCCATGGTGACCTGTACTTCAGCAGGGCCGTCTGGGGGATCTGATAGTTGGTCATTGGTTTCCTGAAGGAATAAATCTTCTGAAGGATGAACTCTCGGATCTTCGTCACTGCCTAGACATGGAGGACCAAACACAGGGCATGAAGCTGCCGCCTGCTTATTTGGGAGCACTGGGGGAAGTGACGATGTTAAATGGAGGAGGAAGTGTGGAGAACACCTCTTCAGTGTCTTTTAAGATTCTCAGGGGAACCTAGAGATGTGAACCTGAGTTCTGCCAGGATAAGGTGGGGTAAAGTTCTTGGGGACAAGCTACAATGAGCTCTGCCAGGAAAATCAAGGGTGAAGGTGTTGAGGAGGCTGGTTCTAAGTCTCTGGGGTTTCACCCCACCCCTCACCTTGACCCGGAGTCGGTCGAGCACACCTCTGACATCTGCACAGGCCGCTGTACCTCTAGCTTCCTGCTCTCGAACTGCAGCTGCTTTGGCATCCAGTTCCTGCAGCTGTTCCAGGAATCTGGGCTCTGTCACTGGTGCCTCCAGAATTGCCCTGGGTAGCAGGGAGGGGTGGGGTCGGGTAGGAGGGAGACCCAGACATCCCTAGACTCCAAATCATCTCCCTTACTTCCAGCTTCTGTCTCCCTTCCCTTCCTACGCCATATCACAGTGAGGATTTATATACAAGTTTCTGTTCCTGGACCTCCTCACTACATACCTGACCCGGCATGATTCCTAATCTTTGATGCCTAAAGCATGCCATAAGGTTAAAAAGAGCTGTCAACCCAACCACCAGTTTCCAGAAGGCACTTGATAACCTGGAGCCAGGAAACCCATGTGGTAAGCAGGTTTGGTCAGCCCAGCTGATCTACCTGCTATACACATTGTAACCGTTCAAACTAGTAACTCACGTGACCAGAGCAGAGGGCACTACCAGACCATCGACAAGCTCCCCAAGTTTCCCCCGAACTGCCTGGCGGTTTCGAAGCCGAATGTTCATGGCTCCTGACTGTTCCTGTAGCGTCCGGATCTCAGAGCTGATGGAGCTGAGGTCACTCTGAAAAGCTCCCAACATCTGCTCCATGCGCTGAGGAAAAGGCAGAACATGTTGTTGGAGCGCCATAGGACAAGTGGGCCACCTAAGTGAATTGGTGAAGTCTCCACTATCTGTTAGTCCATGAGGATAGCAGGTGATAAGGAAAGCGGTACCCCAAAGATCACTGGCAAGTAACATTAGTTATGGCAATAACAAAAAAGGCTGCTGAGGACATACTGCAAGTGACTCTAACTATCCCCACCTGAGACTGATGACCTAAAGAATGATACCAGAGACCGTGATCTGGTTCAAGGTTGTTTATTTTTAAAGATTTTATTTATTCTTAGAGGGAAACAAACATCAACATGTGGTTGCCTCTTGCATGCCTCCTACTTAGGACCTACATATGCCCTGACTGGGAATGGAACCAGTGACCCTTTGGTTCGCAGGCTGTACTCAATCCACTGAGCCACACCAGCCAAGGCTATTTTTTTAATTGGTTGATTTTAGAGAGGGGGAGTGGGGGGAGAAAAGTCGATTTGTTGTTCCACTTATTTATGCATTCATTGGCTGGCTCCTGTATGTGTCTTGGAATTGAACTCACAACCTTGGTGTTTCAGGACTACATTCTAACCAACTGAGCTATCCAGCCAGGACTGGTTCAAAGTTATTTTAGGGGTTACATGTCATGGTTACTAACCTCAAGGACAGCATCACAGGCTGTGATCTGGTTGTGCAGAGATGCTATGTTTTCACTCTCTTGGATATCTGACCCACAGAAAGTCAAGGGACCTCACTGTAAAGATGGAGATCCTCAGACCTGCAGGACCTCTCTTATTTCTCCCCGAGGTGACAGAAACCTCAGAGAGAAGATGTCATCCCCAGCTAGGCTGTCTGCACCACGTTCCATAAAATCTCCAGTTGTAATACCACCACCCTTCTCCTCTGCTGGAGGATACAATCCCGAATGGATTTCTGCTCAATCTGCTGTAGCTCCAATTCTACCTGCTTTGAATAGTGACGGAGATCCACACCCTGGGAGAACATAAACACGACAGGTCAGGAGAAAGTCACAGTAAGGGGACACTGGAACAGAATCAATGAAGGACTAGAGATAAGACACCAGGATGACATAATAAGTGCATGAGACTATTTCCTTTTTTTTTTCTTCATGGGGAGGGTATGTGTTTTGGAGGGGGGGAGCTGGTTAGTATAGTGGAAAGCCTCACCGTTTTAAGAGCTTCCTTTACTAAATCATCCTCCAGATTTGCCTGAATGTGAACTGGAAATAGAAGTTTATTATAAGGGTTAAGTTCCATAGCTCCCCCTCCCCACACTGAACATCTGCACACCAAACCCTGACTTATTACTTCCAGGCTCCATGCCTCTCAGGTTATAGGCACTCTGCACCCACCCCATGCCATCACTCACCATCCACTTCATCCATGATAAATTCATCAGAGGTGATATCCAACTCTCCAAGTTGCAATGGCTCCTGAAGACGAGAACCGTCCCCCTGGGAGGAATAAGTCAACGAGGAAGGATACAAGGAAAGAGGGGAAAAACAAACTATAATGGGATAATCCCTAATCCTTCAAGGGGGAGGGAGGGAGATTTACTGGGGAGCTATAGATACTGAGTAAAAATCCCAAGAGTCTCACATTGTACCCAACCTACAACTTAGGGCTAATGGACAAGGAGCCAGGCAACCTACAGAGAATGGAGGAGTCTGAAGGAGAAAAATTAGGAGTTGCAGAAGACAGAGCAGAATACACAGTTGAATTTAGGAGCCCCCAGACTCCTGCTAATTTAGGTGTTCTATCGCAATCCCTCTGAGGAGCTCCATTTTTTTCTGGAAACATCAGCTTACACACAAGTGTTTACTTACATGCAGGTGCCATCTTAAATATACTCATTCATCTACCCAACAACCTGTATGATAGGTCTTATTTCCTTCACCCTACAGGTAAGTGATGGTACAGAGAACTAGCCTAAGGACACACAGCGTGTAAGTAGCAGAAATGAATTAAAACACAGGCAACCTGGCTCCAGAGATCATGTTCTTAACTTTTACAGGGCACTGCTTCTCTATTCTGCCTCAAAATCTGGGGATTAATTGAAATTGTGTCCCGGGAACCTAAGTCGACAATTCTGGTCCCTGTTCAGGCTCAGGTTCTATCCCAGGGAGGGCTATGAAGAGTATCTCTGGTAGCAGCCGGGCTGCCACCCTTACAGCTAAACCCAGCCCAGGTTTTTCTGACGCGAAGATGACCGAACGAGATTCTGGAGAAGAAAAAGCCCTGCATTCTCACCAGCGGGCCCTCCTCCTCCTCCATATCTGAGGCTCCGGGCCGCATCACCAGCTCCGGCGCAGCTACCGCCATTGCGGCAGCGGCCGCCATTCCGCGCAGCCTCACTTCCGGCAGCTGTCAGTCGCGGCGAGTGCGTTCTCGCGAATGGAACTACAAGTCGAGTAATTTGCACAGCGCGAAATCGTTCCCAGAAACTTGCGTTAAATTGATTCCAGCCTTCCCTTTGAGCTCTAACCACTTCACCCAAGTACTATAAGAAGTGGAAATCTTAAGCACAACCTCACCCGGAACCTTCGCTGCTTTTATATCCCAACACTTGATGAACTGTAAAGAACTGCGCCGGAAGTTGTGACAATAATTGAGATTCTCCGTAGTTCAGTGGATTCCTCCGTTTCTGGAAACTCTTCACCAAGATCGCCCCGCCTCTTCCGCCTGCTAGGTATATAAGACTATTTCGTAACTTCCGCTCCCTCTTCCACAGGAGGCCTACACGCCGCCGCAACCATGGTAAGATTCGAGTCTGTTCGGGGATCCGGCGACATCGGAACCGGGGCAGGGAAAGTCTGCTATCAGGGAGTCGAAAACACCCTGTTTAGGGCCTGCAGCTTTCTGTGTGGAACCTTGGATCGTGCTCCTGGGAAGGAACGACTAAAGACATCCGTTTCTGGGGAATGGGGCCAGAGGAAGAATCATTCCCTGAGCGCCCGAAAGCGGCGAAAGGCTTGGGCGTGCATGGTGACCTCCGGCCTCCGCCACTCAGAGTGTACTTTTGGAAACAGGCAGATTTGACCTCTCCCAGAGGCTGCATTTTCCCCAAGCCCGAGCACTAAATGTGCCTGCTGTCTGCAGAATTAATGAATTTACTGTATTGTGAAAACCATCTCTCCCTGTGTGACTCAATTTAACGTTCCTGTTTGAGGTTATAGTGATAGTTCACAGTATCTGCTTTCTCCCCCAATCTTTGTCAGTCTCTAGTGATTCCTGAGAAGTTCCAGCATATTTTGCGAGTACTCAACACCAATATCGATGGGCGACGAAAAATAGCCTTTGCCATCACTGCAATTAAGGTAAAGTAGGGTAAGGTGTGGAGAATGTAAATGAAACGTAGGTTGTAAAGACAACCTGAGGGAACAACCTGAGGCAAGGACACTAACCCCCAACCAGATCACCTCAGCTGCTGGGTAACCCCCTTAACCCCTTACCACATTTACCCTGAAAAGTAAGTGAGGAAACCCAGAGAACAGCCTCAGGTCAAGCCAAAATATATCACCTAGGGGATGGGGAGTAGGTTTGGCTGAATACCTGAATTTGCTAGAGTTTTCCTGGACCACCAGCCATCATGAGATGATTCTGTGCTTGGTTTCTGCCTCTTCCCTCCGTGCATCATTAACAGCAACCCTTTCTGTGATATACCCTAAGTTGGATAATTGTGCATCTTGAGGGATGGGTAAAAATGCCAACAGATTCCAAGTGTGACGAAAAGTGTAGTTGGGAGGGGTATCACTACATCGAGAGCAGAGCATTTGCTCAGGTGCCAGAGGTGAAAGTCATTCTCCCTTTCCAGTTGAAGCAGGTACCAGTACTTGGCTTATTGCATGAAATAAGTTGGTGAGTGCACGCTTGGGTATCTCCCTTCACCAACCTAATGAACTCATGGTCTTCCAGAGGGTTTTTTGTTTGTTTGTTTGTTTGTTTGTTTGTTCTGTTTTTTGTTTTTTCGTATGTGTAGTTAGTTGTGGCGATGGCTGAATGACTAGCTTTTTTGCTGGAATAGTTTGTGTCTTGCTCACAGTCCCCAGCTTCTGGTGTACGATAGGTGCTCAGGCAGTGTTAGGAAATGTGTGTTACCGGGTATAGAGTTGTTAATTCAAAACTAAATCCAAGCGTCATCAATTCCCTTGGTCTTTAATTCTGCACTGCAGGGAGCACAATTTGTATTTGTTACTAATTTGTATGTAAGAAGGTTGCTTCCTTCTGGGAAACTAGTAAGGTGGTGTATAATACAGTAGTACCTTTTTCGAGAGTTGTTACGAGACTTAAGTGGGATGGTAAGGGTAAAAGGTGACCGTGGTTAATAGGGTGCTTCTGTTAAACTGCTTCTTCAAAATTAGGTGGTTTTATATTACTTTAGTTAAATCTGTGTCATAACTTTGTAGTCAACTTAAAACCATTTAACCAAAGCATTTTCAAGTACTGAATGAACATTTTGACAAGTCTTTAGGGATCCTGATGCCCTGCTTATCATTGGGAAAGGTTATTCCTATAGATAAGTATGAGGTTTTTGCTAATTTTGTGAAAAGCCAGTAAAAGCAGCCAGCTCTTCCTCTGGTAAGAGAACTAAAGCTTGAAGGTAGTCTTTTATTAAGGATCCAGAATGGGGGAAAGCAGGCTGAGTGTGGGGAGGAGTGCCTCAAAAGATGCGGTTAAAGAAGTGGTAAGGCCCTGGCTGGTGTGGCTCAGTGGATTGAGTGTGGGCTGTGAACCAAAAGGTTGCTGGCTAGTTCCATTCCCAGTCAGGGCACATGCCTGGGTTGCAGGTCAGCTCTCCAGTGGGGGCCAGGTGAGAGGCGACCGACCACACATTGATGTTTCTCTCCCTCTCTCCCTCCCTTCTTTCTAGTAATAAATAAATAAAATCTTTGGGGGAAAAGTGGTAAGGTTAGTTGACCAGGGAAGGGGTAGAAAATGGAATGGAAGTCGACACAAGCAGAAGAGGATATTGAGAAGAGACAAAGATCCTACAAGATTATTCTATGCCCTGATCCCTTCCTGATTGTTGTATTTCCACTTGTACACCTTTGATAGGGGTATTCTTTAAAGCTGGCTGGTCTTCTGTTCTTCCTCTAAAGCAGGGATAACTGCTATCTGGATTATTTGGAAACACAGAAGGAGGGAGAGACTGGGTTTGGTTACAATGACTGGGAAGTACCCACTGGCCTTGTTTATAAGGAACTCTTCTCTCCTGCCACAATGCCAGTGTCCCTGTGAGTAACACTTACATAAATACTTTCAGAGAGTAATATTAGGTTGATACCAGTGTTTGTTACGTGGTACAGGCCCTTGGACTACAACGATAAGTGTCAGCCCCTTGTAGTGTAGTTGTAGTGTAGTCCTTTGGACGGAGAAAGCAGGGGCTATCCTGGGGCAGAAATGGGGGCATCTGTGGATCTTAGGAAATTGGCAAGCCATTATCTAAACTCAGTTAACAGCTTTCAAAAATCTTAGCTTGATGGCAACTTTTAAAAACTTGATTATGGAAAGTTTTAAACATTTAAAAGTAAAGGGAAGATGCCCTGACCCTAGTGGCTCTGTTGGTTGGGCATCGTCCCACAAACTGAAAGGTTGCCGGTTCGATTCCTGGTCAGCACATTCCTGGGTTGCGGGTTCTGTCCCTGGTCAAGGTATGTGTGTGGAAGGCAACCGATAGATGTTTCTCTGTCACATCGATGTAAAGTTTAAAAAAATAAAGGGGCCCTAGCCGGTATAGCTCATTTGGTTGAGTAGCACCCCACAAAGGAGGTTGCTAATTTGATTCCCAGTTAGGGTACGTGTCTGGTTTGTGGGTTCGGTCCCCAGTCAGGGTGTGTACTTAAGGCAACCAGTTTATGTTAGTCTTTCTCTGTCCCTTTCTCTCTAAAAATAAATAAAAATATCTTTTAAAAAGTAAAGGGAAGAAAATTATAACCCCTGTGGATGTATCATCTAGCTAAAACTGGAACTCTTGTTTCATGCATGCCCTTTCCTATCCACACATATTTATAAAGTAAAGCTCAAAAATACTGTTTCATCTGCATTTAAATTTGAGAAACTTAGACCCTAATCTCTTCTGAATCATCCTGGTCATTTGATTTCTTGGGTCACTTTCTTCTAGAGAGGAAATGCCGTATCTTTTCATTTCCTTGGGCTGTTGGTAACAAGTTGCCACAGACTTGTTGACTTAAAACAGCTATCAGTTCTGGAGGCCAGACATCCAAAATGAAGGTGTCAGCGGGGTCGTGCTCCCTCTGAAGGCCCTAGGAAACCTATCCTGCCTCTTCCTATCTGGTGGTCAGTGGCAATTCTTAATGTTCCCTGTCTTGTAGCTGCATCACTCCAACCTCTTGGCTTTGTTATGATGTCATGTGGCCTCCCCTTTGTGCCTTAGGGTCCTCCTTTTGTAAGGAGACCATCACTAGATTTAAGGTTCCTAATCCAACATAACCTCATTCTAACCATATTTTCAAAGGTTAATTCTGAATAAAGTCACATTCTGAGACTCTGGATGGAAATACATGGCGGGGAGGGTGGGGGCGATTTAACCCAACCCACCCTTCTTTACTATCCAAATGTTTGGTTAACGGTTCAGGTGGCAGTGAGTACCAGTGTAGGTGTTTATATGATGCCACCAGTGTAAGAAATAGGGGGATTTTTTGGGGGGGGTTGTTTGTTTTAAGTTTGTTTTGGGCAATAAGTTCCCTAGGGCCTGGTCATCTCTGGGCACTGACAAAATTTAGTTTGTGATCTTCAAAAACTGATTATGAGGGCCCGGGCCAGATAAGTTTAGTTGATTAGAGCGTCATCCTGATAAGCCATGGTTGTGAGTTCTATCCCAGTCAAGGCACATGTAAGAATCAACCAGTGAATGCATAAATAAGTGGAACAACAAATTGCTGTCTCTCTCCCTTCCTCACTCCCTGTCTCTAAAATCAATAAATTAAAATTTTTTTTTGAAGTTTGATCATGGTGCTGCAGTGATTTGTCCAAAGAATTATCATCTTTAGAGGTTCCAAGCAACTGACAATCCTACCACTTGATCACCGGTTGACCAAAAGACCCTAGTTTTGCCGCTTTGAAGCTATATCTGCTTTGACAGGCAGGTCCTTTGTCCTCCATGGTGCAGAAATCAGAAGATTCTGCTCCTTAGTGCTGCTGCAGAGTCTTTATTGACAAAGTAGATATGCTAAATGAAAAGTTCCTGCTTTCAAGGGGTTATCTACCCCAAGTTCTCTGTTCTTGGTCCAGCCCACCTCTTTTGAGTAAAACTATTTTTGTCCTTTCTACTTAATGCTTAGACCTCTTATCTGGAAAAGTGGGTGAGGTACCGGTCATCTGGGAAAGTTTAAAGCACTAGTTTATTGCAGGCCCTACCTTTGTGCTTTTGAATAATGGAGTTATAAAGGAAAAAAAAAAAACTCACACCCAATTCCAAAACCTCCTCAGGGTGTGGGACGAAGATATGCTCATGTGGTGTTGAGGAAAGCAGACATCGACCTCACCAAAAGGGCAGGAGAGCTCACAGAGGATGAGGTGAGGACAAGGAAGGGGGTTGTGGGGTGGGCCTACCTTGGAAGGGTACCATCAGGATGATCCTTGTCCTGCCTGCCAGGTGGAACGGGTGATTACCATTATGCAGAACCCACGCCAGTACAAGATTCCAGACTGGTTCTTGAACAGACAGAAGGATGTGAAGGATGGAAAATACAGCCAGGTGTGTATTGAGATGAGACCTTAAAAAAAGGCAGGGCATCCAGTTAGAATGGAATTGGTCATGGGGGCTGGGTAGTAAAATGAACATCCCTCAGTCTCTTTTCTAAATCCAGGTCCTGGCCAATGGTCTGGACAACAAGCTTCGTGAAGACCTGGAGCGGCTGAAGAAAATTCGGGCCCACAGAGGGCTGCGCCACTTCTGGGGGTGAGTTAGTGGGGGGGGGTCTCCTTTCCCTTCCTGCCCCTAGGCTCACAGAGATTTCTCATGCTCTGTCTTCTTTTCCCAGATCTTTTCTGTGTAATGTGTATGACCTGTGACCCTTCTTTTTTCTCACCTGCAGTCTTCGTGTTCGAGGCCAGCACACCAAGACCACAGGCCGCCGGGGTCGCACTGTGGGTGTGTCCAAGAAGAAATAAATCTCTAGGCCTTGTCTGTTAATAAATAGTTTATGCACCTGTGACTTACTTTGTGATTTTTCTTCCTTCTGGGGGCACTGATAGGGAATGCCAGCTCTCCTGAAGGACCCTGTTGGTAGCTTCCCAAGTCTCTTGGCTGATGTTCCCACCCAGCTGCCCAAACTATGTACTTTGCTTTTGTTAAAGCAATGGTCTCATTCCTTTCCTCCACCTCTAAGGTATGAGAAGTTGGAGCAGTCGACACCCAGCCTTAATGAACAGCCGGACCAATTCTTCCTGGGGTTTGGGTGTGGGGGGGGTGTCACGTGTAGGTAGTTTAGCCTAGTCTGTTGCAGCTCTGGTGAGTGCGGGTCTTGGCCACCCTAGGTTTCTAAAGGATGTAAGATAGCTGTTGGCAAATTGGGGGTGGGGTGCAGATTTCTTGGACGTAGAATCAGAATCGATGGGCTCCACACCCGGAGATGCACATGGTAGTTGGGGAGTAAGTCCTCTGCAGCAGGCACAATGATCCAATTACATTCTACACTGGCGGTCAGTGTTCTGCCAATGCTTCCGGCTGGGATTCTGGGAATGCGCAGTGCCACACCCTTCCCCGGAAAGGGGCGGGGCTGCCAGGGTTGGGCGGGGGAAGACACTGATGCCGCCCGACATGGAGTCGAGCTTCAGAGCAGCGGGGCTGCGACAAGGTAACTTCCCCACTGCTGCTGTACGCCCCCGTGCCGTCTCCTGTGTTTGCCTCTCAGCACGTTCCAGTGCTAGTACTCCCCGCACGCTCTGCTGGCCCCATCCTAGGCGTGGTCGGTTAGAAACCCAGTCTGCTGAGAGCTGGGCTCTGCGCCCTCCAGCTGCCCTCCATCTTTTCTCCCAGGTTCCCTCTGATTGCGCCACACCATGCGCCTCAGCCTCTTCCGGCGCCTTCTCCTTGCCGCGCTGCTGCTAGTGATTGTCTGGACCCTCTTCGGTCCTTCAGGCCTCGGGGAGGAGCTGCTGAGCCTCTCGCTAGCTTCCCTGCTCCCGGCGCCAGCGTCACCAGGGCCACCCCTGGCCTTGCCCCGCCTCTTGATTCCCAACGAGGACGCCTGCCATGGCCCTGGCTCCCCTCCCTTCCTGCTCATCCTGGTGTGTACGGCCCCGGAGAACCTGAACCAAAGAAACGCCATTCGGGCCTCGTGGGGCGGGCAGCGCGAGGCCCGAGGGCTCAGGGTGCAGACTCTCTTTCTTCTAGGAGAGCCACATCCTACCTGGGGCTCCCACGAGAATGACCTGGCACGCGAGTCTGCAGCCCAGGGAGACATCTTACAGGCGGCCTTCCAGGACTCCTACCGCAACCTTACCCTCAAGACCCTCAGCGGTCTGAACTGGGCCTACAAACACTGCCCCATGGCCCGCTACATTCTCAAGACTGATGATGATGTGTTTGTCAACGTCCCGGAACTGGTATCGGAGCTGGTCCGGCGAGGAGGCCGTTGGGAGCAATGGGAGAGGGGCAGAGAGGCTGAGGCTGGAGATGAAGAGTGGGAAGGAGACAGCCCCACTTTGGGGAGCCAGCCTGTGCCTCTTTTGTACCTGGGCCGTGTGCACTGGCGGGTGCATCCCTCTCGGAGACCAGGGGGCAAGCATCAGCTATCAGAGGAGCAGTGGCCTCCCACCTGGGGCCCCTTTCCACCCTATGCCTCAGGCACAGGGTATGTGCTGTCAGCTTCCGCTGTGCAGCTCATCCTCAAAGTGGCCAGCCGGTCACCTCCTCTGCCACTGGAGGATGTCTTTGTAGGGATAAGTGCTCGACGAGGAGGCCTCACCCCAACCCACTGTGTCAGGCTGGCTGGTGCCACCCACTACCCCCTGGACCGGTGCTGCTATGGGAAATTTCTGCTGACATCCCACAGGTTGGACCCCTGGAAAATGAAGGAAGCTTGGAAGCTGGTGGGCAGCTCTGATGGGGAAAAGACTGCACCCTTCTGCTCCTGGCTCCAGGGAGTCCTGGGCATTCTGCGGTGTCGGGTAATAGCCTGGCTTCATAGCTGAGAGCACCTGGGCCATGGGAGTGAGGAGCTGAGTCCAGCCAGGACCCTCACAATCCTTCTCCCAGGCCCAAGGCAACTGGCTACAACTGAACAGTTCCCCTATACCAGATGCTTAGTCTATCACTGAAGACTGAGGATATAGGGCAAACCTGGGACCTGGCCTGCCCTGCCAGCCCCAAATAAAATCATCTGGAGAATAAAACATCCACAGCAGGAGAGGGCACAAGCCCCTTAATAAACTTGTATCTCTACCTCTTCGAGTGCAGTGTGGTCCTCACCAGGAGCCCCAGCACATAAACCTAGAGAGCCTGGAGGATGCTAGGCCCTGCTGATGAGAAGCACATCTCCAGAGGCATGGGAGAGAGGGGACAGCCTCTAGGAGAATGATCCCTAAAAAGCAAAGCTAAAGCCATAGTGACCACAAGATATGGGGTGGAGGTAGAGGCAGGACACCGTGATCCCTTGGAGCCCCATGCTAGGCAAAGGCAGGGGGCAGGTCCAAAGGACAATCCACATTATTCAAAAAGCTCATCTTCCTCTTTAATACCAACCCACCCCACAAACCAGCTGTTCACTCCCAGCTGCGGAAGGGGCGCCTGTCCCCTTCCTTAATTCCAAGAAACAGGGTCATCCCCCCACAGGTGATCTTGGGGAGAGACTGTTGTTCTCAGGCCACCCTGGAGCCTGGCTCAGCGCACAAATCTGTCCAGGGCAGATGGCCGGGCCCCCGCGGGCTTGGCCACCTTTTCTTTCTTCAGTGACTGCTGCTCAAGGCTTTGCCGGACTTTGTCCTGGGGATGGGGGAACAGGCAAAGTGAGAAGTGGCAGGCCAGCAAGGCCAAAGGCATAATTAAACAAGCAGGGTGCAGCCCATGGAAGGCCTGGCCCACCCCCCAAATGCTCCTTTACCCTGTGTTCCTCCTCCATGACCTTCCTCTTCCTCTTCATCAAATTTGCTGTCGAGCTTCGGCCCTTCTTCTTTGGCTTTGGCTGGAAGGGAGCCTTGGACTCTGGGTCGTAGCCCTGGGGGAGAGGGCAGGAGTGAAGTCTGTAACAGCCTCAGAGCTGGGGAACTGGCAGCACCCGCCTGCTGTGCCACACTTCTGGGGACATGGTCGTAAAGGATGTGCCTGAGCACTCAGGGCTCTGCTCCTTACCAGCCTCTCTATCCGTTCCTTCTTTTCCTGCTCCAATGAAATGACATCAACCTCTGCCAGGGCTCGTGGGTCCAGACAAATGAGCTCTGCAGGTACCTGGAGATGTCACAGAGGGACAGGAATGGGTAAGGTGGGTGACCCCAAAGAGGGACTGAAGCCAGGAAGACTGCTAAATCCCACTCTTCCCGAGACCCCCAGAATAGGAGCTTTCCCAACCCCCACTTCCTCACCTTCTCCAGAAGGGCCTTCACTTCCCACTCCTGCCGCTGCTTCCGGCTCCTGTATGGGTTATTCTCCAGGCCATCAAAGTTGGGCTCAGCAGCCCCTGGAGGGAGGGAAGAACATGGAGCCATAAATAGGGACCCAGATCAGCATTCCAGCCTGACCAAGCCCCTTGCTCCTGGCTGGCTCAGGCCCACTCAAATGTCCATCCAGAGTGCATTCACTTTAAGCCCCATCCCCTGGCCCACTCACCAGGGACCAGCATGCTGGTGATGCCTCCACTGTGCCCCACCCCCAGCACATCTTCAAAGGGGCAGAACTGAAGGCCATGCACATGGCCTGAGAGCCGGTGGGTGAGGTAGGGCTTCTCCAGGGAGGGTGGGCTGCCCTTGCCCTGCCCTGCCCATATGTTGACCACGTCACCCATTCCTGCAGCGAGCAGTCCCCACTGGGAGAAGGCCAGGTGCCCCGCTCCCTGGGGCAGGGTCCGAGCACTCAGAGGTTGGTATGCCCCTCGCAAGTCGAAGATTTTCAGCTGGTGGTCCAGGCCAGAGGTGGCCATGTGCCTGGTGGAAGAAGGGGGATCAATTAATCTAAGGTGTTACTGAGGAGGCCTGGGGCCAAGTCTAGGCATCAAGTCCGACTGGGGAGAAAAAGACTGACAGTCACTACGACCATCACACCAGACACTCTGCAGACAGCCTCTTGGTTATGCATCACACAACTCTTGTACTATTTTTATTTTCCTTTCACAGGTGAAGAAACTGAAGCTCAGAGGAAGGAAATCAGGGTGATGGGTAGAGCTAGAACCAAGGCAGGGCTGTTCCTTTAGCCCTCTAGCCTACTCAAGATGTAAACGAAAGGGAGAAAGCACGTGACAGTGTCTACCTGAATGTGATGTCCTACTGCAGACGGGCAGCACAGCAGCTCAGCAAAGAGAAGGATCAAGAAGGACCAACTGCAGTGGTTAGGGAGGACTGCCTGGAGAAACGGGTGTAAGCCAATCTCAGTAATTCTCAAGTGAACACAAGAAACAGATACAGCAGGTACAACTGAATGACCAGAGAGTGGAGATGGTGAGATGGAGGCAAAGGTTTATTGTCAGGATTGGTGGGAAACACAGCCAGGAGGATCAGGAGGGAACAAGTTGCAGGGGTTCTTTCAAGTCAGACTGAGGTCCCAATGCCCCACCAGTGCCCTCAGCCAGTAACAAGCCACAACTGAAGACCGCATAAACCTGAGAAAACCTCGGGAGATAATGAAGTCAAGTGCTAGACGGCCCTACCCCACTCTCTCTTTCCCTGAAGGAGGGAGGGTAAGGTTGCTGACCAGAGCCTCTCAAGGATCAGGCCCTGTATAACTTGTTTATTTTCAGAGGTTGGAGTTTCTACCTATGTTCAAGTTGTGCCTCAGAGAGGCTGAAAAGGAACCAGCCAGGCCAGGAGATGTATGTTTCCAAAGGGCCAAGAACCCTCTTTTTAGCTGTGGCTGTAAACCCTGGAGGAGGGCACTGAAGAGTTCCTAAGAGCAAAGACGTGCTCTGTGATGGGGCCAAACAGAGGCCCAGCTGGATACTTCTCCCGACAAGACAATCAGGGCCCCAACTCCACCAAAGGGAAAGGCCATTGATGCAAACCAGGAATTACGGAGGGCTCCTGGGACACAGGGTCACACCCTGCAGTGAACCAACAACCCCCGGGGCACAGGTTGGCTTCCCACAAACCTTTGGGATCCCCTGCACAAATACCAGCCCACTGGCCAGATGGGCCCCACGCACCACACTACTAAATTTGTAACAAATAGTGCAGTTTTGAGAATCTAGTCCTAAATGCAAGCTTCCAGAAAGTCTCTTAAGGAAGACAGTAAGCCTCATCTCTGGAGCCCCTGTGGCCTGTCTGAGGTGCTCCAGAGGAGGACCAGAGACAAGTAGGGCTGAACCTAAGATCAAAGACCACAGCAGTTTAGCATGGAAGTGTTGACCAAACCTCAGTAAACTGGCTGATTACCCACTGGGAACAGGAGCAGCTGACCCAGGCAGCCCTGAGAAGGTAAACTGTAGCTCAGGGCTGGCGGCCCAGAAGCCCCAGGGCTGGCCTCTTCACTCTCCTAGAGCCAAGCAGGCACAGCTCTGGACTCAGCAGTGGGGATCCAATCACTTGCCCCCAAAGATACAACTCTAGGAGTCTAAGGGGTCTGAGCCTCAGGAAGGCTTTCATAAATTGGTGGCCTCTAGACTTTTCCTTTAAAACAACTTAAGAATAAAGTCACATAGTTTACATTTAATGTAGAATCCTGAGCAGCAGTGTAAAAGGAGGAAAGCAACTTGTGGGAAAGGTGATTCTGACAAGGCCGTGCAGAACAAGGCAGGAGGAAAAACTGGAGGCTGGAACCCAGCTGTGAGCACCATACATGCCCAGGGGCAGCAAGGAGGAAGAGAAACAGACCTTGGAAGGACCTTTGAGGAAACAGGCAATCAGGACTTCACAGGAGGTTATGAATAGTAGAACCTGGGCACCCAGAAAGCACTCAGTAAACAGTGCTTTCAATTCCTGACATTCCTAACAGCTAAGGAACATGGTGGGGCTGTGTAGCTAGCTAGAGGTGTCAAGTCAAATTGTGGGTGACAGGAAAATGTGGCAGAGAAGGAACAAGGAAGAATCCTGGGAGTGGGGTGTCGGATCCAGTGATGCACAACAGATCAAGTGTTTAGGGTGACAAAAGACAAGTGAGTAGAGACTAAATGCCCTCCCAGCCCCGCCCCAACCAATCATTCCTGTAAACTATTGCCACCTATTTTTGTAAAGAAAGTGGAACTGGAACCAAGTCATCCTTACACCCCGGAACCTTAGCAGAGCCCAGTCCACAGCAGGTGCCCAGTGAAGGCCTGATGAATGGAAGGAATTAGAGGAAAACACACAAGAATTGGTATGAAAAAACTGTCCACCAGATCCAGACATACATACAAATCAGACACAACAGCTGTGAAACGCAGATACTCTCTTAGAACAGAAATTCAAAGCAGACCCACCACCCCACCCCTCACATCACCAGCCAAACCCAAAGAGAAAATCATCTCTAATGATGACGATGAAGGACAGTGCTCCCTACTCACTGGGACCATGCTAAACTCTAAGTGCCTTAACTCACTCACAATGTACAACACCTTTACGAGCTAAGCCCAGGTATTGGCAAACTATGGCCAAACAAATCTGGCCCACCACCTATCTCTGTAACGTCCACAAGCTAAGAATGGTTTTTACATTTTTAAGTGGTTGGAAAAAAATCAAAAGAAAAATATTTTGAGTGCTTGCTTCGGCAGCACATGTACTGAAAATTGGAAGGATATAGAGATTAGCACAGCCCCTATAACAAGAATGACATGCAAGTTCGTGAAGCATTCCATGTTTTTTTTTAAAAAAGGATATTTCAAGATTAGGAACTTATATGAAATTGTGTACACAAATGAAGTTCTACTGGAACACAACCACATTCATTTACTGCTTTTGTGCTGCACAGTAGAATGGTCGAGGCAGACACTGTTTTGCATCCGGTCACTTCACACTGATGATGGAGTCGCAGCTATAACCCAACAGCACCCTAAGCACCTCAAAGACCACCTACCTGATTACTTGCCTGTGTAAGAAATGTGTTCAAAGATAAAATATGTAAAACTTCTACAGATTAGCATTAACAGATAAACACTGGCAGTCAAGTGGAATGCTAGCTGTTTTCTTTCATTGTATTAACAGTGAACTCTATATTTTCTAACTGTATTTTGAAATGCTAACTTTGAATATCATTTAAGCAAAATATCCTCAAAAAGAGGAATTCAACTCTTCCCATTAGTAGGAAGCTATTAGTAGGTGCTATTAGTAGGCCTGTATGTGGAAACTATTATATTCATTATATATTTTGGATTTCATTGCTTAAAAATTTGTGGAAATGTTCTCTCTCTTATTATTTAAGTATTTACATAACACCCTTGATTTTGCCTCTTGGCCAGCAAAGCCTGAAATATTTACTGTGTGGCTCTTTATAGAAAAAGTTTGCTGACCCTCGGGCTAGACACTCACACATCATCTCAGGTTAAGACAAGTGTGGCACACAGGTTATGTAATGTGCCCACACTCAGCTGGCTTATCAGGGGTGGCACCAGGATTTACAACCAGGCAGCTTGACTATGGATTCTGTGCTTTTTTTGCCCAGCTGTGATCCTGAGCACCTCGTGCCCAAACAACTGACTTACGTGCCTGTAGAATCTACTGCCACAGCCCGGACCCCACCACGGTGACAGAGAATCTTTGCCAATGGCTCCTTCATGGCTGGACTCCATAAGGACACAGTACCTGGAGGTCAGAGAAGAGCTAAAGTTACTAACAAGCACCAAAGTTATTCAACTACGGATGGGGACTCAAGACCAATAGGGGCTAAGAGAGAAAGGTAAATGGGCAAATTTAAGGGACTCATTAAGTACAAACATAGAAGAAAGGCAGGTTAGGACAGTTAGAGTCAAAGATCAGCCAGGAACGAACCATTGCTATGTCCAAGATGGATGACGGCATTGTAAGGGTTCTGGGTCATGACATCAAGCCGCCCAGCCCGAGCATTCAGAGCTGCCACAATCTTCCCCACTGACACGTCCAGGTAGGTCAGAAACCCTGTCTCTGACTGTGAGAGAGAGAGAGTAAGTCCTGAGTGCCCTTTTCTCCCTTTACTGGGGTCCCAAAAGAGTGGTCTTTTCAGGGACTGCCACCCAGTCTCTGTGCTACAAGGCCACTCACAGACGCAGCCAGTAGGAAGTGGAAAGGCAGGAAATCAAGCCGTGTGACACGGTCACAGCGACGGATGCAGTGGAGTTCAATTCCCTGGTTGTCATAGATGTGAAGCCAGCGGTTCTGAGCGACAGCAAGCAGTGCCTCTGAATGCAGAAACCTGGGAGGAGGGGAGGAATGGCTCAGTGGGTAAGGGGGTCACAACTGTCATTCAATGAGGAATGGGCTGTCTCACTGCCACTGACCACCTGACAGAGAAGCCACTGACCGGATGTCTCGCACCGCCTCCATGACATTGATCTCACACATGAGCCTCTTTGTCACCCAGTCAAGGGCAGCCACATGACCCCGGCGCCCTCCGAAAGCCAAGTGCCTGTTGGAGGTGGAGAACAAGTAGAGTGTCATTGCAGGGGAGCACCCTCAGACCATTTGAGGTCTGCCAAAGCCAGCTCCTTCTCTCCTGAGAGAGGTGTCACTGTATGTGCTCACCCCCACATGTAAGCAAATCACAGGACACTGCCTACATCAACAACCCAAACACACACTGGTATGGCTGAAGTGGCTAAGGAGACATGACCATATTCCAGTTCAAGTATCACTGGAATTCAACTTTACCTCCCAGTCTGAGAGTAATTCAGCCTGTAGGGTCCAAACTGCCACAAGTTCAAGTCAAAGTGCTGGGAAAGGAAAGAGTTTAAAAAAGAATTCAGGAATAACAATAACTGGCTCACATCATTATTCCCTCTTCTAGTCCCCAGTTCCTTCTTGCCTGGCCCCTTTCCCATCCTCAAGCTCACCTTGGCTGCACTTGCAATGTCCACAGCCTCCACAATGTCAGCCTGGCTTATCTTTGCTGTGTCTTCCCCATCCTCGCCTTCCAAAAACCTGCAAGTGAGTGTTGGGGCTGCAGTCAAGTTTCCTAGTATGAAGTGAGTGTAACAACAAAATGAGAAAGAGTAGTCCTATAAAGCAGGGGCTGGGAAGGCCACTCACCCAGGTTCCTCAGCAAGCAGCAGCTCAGAACGAGCAGCTTTAACACTTACTTCCTCTTCCTCAGCTTCAGCCACCTCAAGCCGGCTTCGGGTTTTGGACTTAGAATGTGGCAGCTATAACATCGATTATGGGAAGGAGTGGAAGAAGAACCAGCGGCTGTGTGGGGCCACAGAAGAGCCACCTGGTCCCACCTCCATCTAGACCATCCAGACACTTCCTGCTTGCAACCCACCTCTCAGGCTGGTCCTCACCTTTTTGGATTTGTCGATACGACGGAACTTCTGAGCCACCTCCACAGGGACCGGGGCGGGGCCTGGGAATGGGTCCTGGGCCTAGGGCAGGGAGTAAGCAATTCGCTAACAGGCTTGGGTTGACCCCAACCTTCGCACCCTCAAAGCACTAGGGAACTTGCCCCCCCCACCCTATCAGGTCCCGTGCCCACCCCGGACAAGCTCCGCTGAAGCTTCGGATTCGTCCATTCTCGGGATTTATTCAGGAGCTGGGGCTTCTTCGAGATGCGAGACCTCTTTGGGGTGTGGGTGTTCTTCGGCTTCTGGGGGAGGAACTCTGGATTCCTCTTGTTACGAGGGTGCCCTGGAGAGGCTCCAGCAGCGGTCAGAGTGACTTCTTCCTCCCAGTATCGCCGCGGTTTCTATGGCAGATAAGGTGCCCTGATGCTCCACCATCCGTGCCCGCCCCTCCGACCCCACAGCTGAAAACTTCCCTTCCATCCTAGGAAGATCTCTACCTTCTTCTTGGCCTGAAGTTTGTCTTTCTTGGGAGGGACATCCTTGCCCGGCTTGGGAGCAACCTCCATCTAGCGCACCCAAAGGACGGTGCACGTGCAAACTCCTCTCAGCGTACACAAGTCTAACTGGGACCTCCCGGAAGTGCTCCAGCCCTCACCCAACCAGCGGTGTACCAGGTGTGACGCCTTTAGTCGCCATTTTGAGTGAGACCCGCTCGACCTTGGCTCCGCCCTCCTGAGTGGCAGCTTCAGTACCAATAACAAATAAAGACAAGTCCGGAACCAGGCCCCAAGAAACAGTATATTTTCTTTTTCCATCTTCGCTTCCCCCTCTTGCCTAAAACCTTCAAAGTGTTGTTTGTTTGTTTGCTTTTTACGCAGAACACCGCGTATTAAACGCTTCTGAACTACAATTCCCGGCATGCACTAGAGCGTAGCTTTCCTCAGAGTCTTTTCCCACCATTCTTTGTTTACTTCCGGGTTTATGAATACTGAAGCGTGAACGTAAGTAGGGCAAGGTTTTGGTTGAGAGGTTTGGGGTCATGTTTCAACCGCCAACCCCTATGGCCTAGGTCGTGTCGATCCAGACGGGGAGAAGCTAGGGGTAGCCCGAGAGGCTTCCTCTCTAGAGTGCTGTCATTTCCGGAGGCCAGACCATTAGGGGAGTTCGGGTACCTTCCAAAACGTTAGACCCAGCGCCCCTTGCCCGCTCCCGCAGACCGACGTCTCCACCATGGCCGAGCTGATCCAGAAGAAGCTACAGGGAGAAGTGGAGAAATATCAACAGCTACAGAAGGGTAAGGCAGTAGGGTGGGTGTAGCCTCTCCGCAATCCCTTCTCTCACTGCAAACGCAAAGCCATACCAAAATCACATTTTCTTCCCCACTCCCTGACCCGCCGCCCCATCCTTGTCTACTTCCTCAGCTCCATTTTCTTCTAAGACTGTGGGGGGTCGGGTACCACATTTGATGTGTCTAATCAAGTCTTTCTTCTCACCCACACTCCCTTACCCCCAGACTTGAGTAAATCTATGTCAGGGCGGCAGAAGCTTGAAGCACAACTAACAGAAAACAATATCGTCAAGGAGGTGAGACGGGGATTTGTGGGGCAATCGGGGCCTGTACCAGCAAGGATTCTGATCATATGCGTTCCACCCCATCATCAGGAACTGGCCCTGCTGGATGGGTCCAACGTGGTCTTTAAACTTCTGGGTCCTGTGCTGGTCAAACAGGACCTGGGGGAGGCTCGGGCCACAGTGGGGAAGAGACTGGACTATATCACAGCTGAAATGTGAGTCTGTGTCCCACCATCCTCACAATGCCAGAGTAGCAGTGTTGAGAAACCATTGTAGAGTACCCCTCCAGAGTACCCGTCGTTCACTTCTCCATCCCCGTCACCATTAACCTCTCCCCCTCCCTCCCTTACATCTCAAGTTGTCCACTGATCTTTTTTTTAACTTTGTTTTTATTGTCCTCCAATCTCTTTCTTGCTTTCAACATTCTTAATAAGTCTCATTAATTTCTTTTTGCTTTTTTGCCTCTCCTCAGTAAGAGATACGAATCCCAGCTCCGGGACCTTGAGCAGCAGTCAGAGCAACAGAGGGAGACCCTTGCTCAGCTGCAGCAGGAGTTCCAGCGGGCCCAGGCGGCAAAGGCAGGGGCTCCTGGAAAGGCCTGACCCCATGGCTGGGGGGAGGGAGGGAAACTGGGCAGCTCTAGGATCTGTACTGTAGCTAATAAAATAGGAAAATACCTGGCTATTTTCTGACCAGCCACTTCTGTCATAGTTGTCTCCATCCTTTCCCCTGGTCCCTGACCACCTGTTACCTCAGATTCAAATTTTTGCAACAGAAATCTGACGCAGCAATCCATCCTTTCTTGAGACTAAAATCTGAAATATCTCAAACCTGTTTCTTACCTGTATATAAAACCCAAACTCTCCCTGATCTTGGTTGGCATTCCCCTTCAGGAAACATCAGGTCATTTACAATTCAACAATTGCCAGGAAGATCTGTTTAAGAATTCAGTTCTCTAACTTGAATCCCAGGATGAAAGGTGGTGACCCTCTGTGCTATGATGTCTTGTTACCTCCGAATGGCCCTGGCATCTTAGTTCTTTTCTCTCTCTTCCTAGAATTTGTATGAATGTAGCTTGAACTGATTTGAAATCCTAACACATGCTTCGTGATGTAAGTCCTCCAAGTCTGTACATTATCCACAAAGTTCTTCCATTTCTTTGTCCTAAAATTGTTCTTTACGAATTTATAGCCAGTGGAGTTCTTTGTACTGATCACTTTATTTGGGTGGCTAGTACTTGACATGGGTCTGTGACAACTAACGAGAAAAATTTTAAAGCAAATAAAGGAACCAGGGAGGGATGTTACTAGGGAGAAGTAAACCATTCTGAGGAGCCTGACTGATGGGGATCAGTGAGTTAGGTGTCCTCCCACCCAGGTTTGATTCACAGGGCACATGCCTGGGTTGCAAGCCAGGGCCCCAGTTGGGGGTGTGAGGGAGACCATCTGTTTCTCTCACACATGGATGTTTCTTTACCTCTCTGAAAATGAAATCTTTTTTTTTTAATTCTGAGAAAAACATTTTTCAGGAACACCTCACTTTCAGTTCTTCATGGGGATGGCAAACAATGCGTCTCTTTGTGTTCCATGGCATCTAAGTTTCAGACAGCCCCCACTCCCACTCCGAGTAGCTAGTTCATACAGACTGCAAGGGCAGGAGTAGATCCAGGTAGTGTTTTGTTTTATTTTAGTGTCACAGTGACAGGAACCCCCAGAATAGGAAAACAAATTCCTACTAGAACTTAATTCTTGCCATCCTCTCTCCCTGGAGCTCAGAGCCTCTAGGTATTTCTTCTCCCCATACTGTGGCCTTTTCCTTGGCCCTTGGCATGCTAGAACATGGCCAGGAATCAGACCCCTTTTTCTAGCACTAGCCATATGCTGCATTCCCGGCAAGTGGGGAGCTATACACGGATATCCAGCTTGGTTACCAAGATTACCAGTTCCCACAGGGCAGGCTCTCTTGACTGATAAAGCAGTGGCACTTCACTGCCCCAGGATGGCTGACCACCTTTCTGGGTTTCTTCCCAATGCAACGTAACTGCTACTATTCAGCATGGCTACCCACACCTGATATGGTCACTGAGTTATGTGAGCCAAGAGAGCTTCTTCTTTAGAATAGTGCCCGGGCAATCTTCCTCCCTGTAGCCTTGATCCTAGGAAAGGAACCTCCTCCTCCCTCGCTAGGGGGAGTTCCTGAGGCAGAGGGGCCACTGGTGTGGCCTGGTGTAGCAGTAGAGGGCCTTCGCCGCTGCCGCAGAAGGAAGTCATGCGAGGCTCTGTCCATGGCATAGAAGACATTGGCCGAGGGTGGAATGGTCAGCTCTGTAGGTTCAGAGATGGGGTGTCAAGCACAAATAAAGTTGTTCCCCCCGCAACCACCTACGTGTAGAAGCATTCCCACTGGTGGGCACCGCTGTCCCCCGCCAGTCTGCCTCTGACCTCGCTCCCCTGGTAGCAGCTGCACTAGCTCATATTCTGAAGCCACTGCAGAATCACGATTATTTTTCTTAAGGACACGACTGATGACACTTGGAGCCTTGTCCTGGCTTGTCACCTGGCAGGACAGGAGACCAAAGGAGCAATAAATTGGCCAGAATGACCTTTGCTTCCCATCCTTCCAACCCCAGACACTGATCTCCAACCACAAAAGGTTACCCATGTCCAATACTTTAGAGTAAACAGGGAAACCCTATGTGGTGGCTCCCTGTCCACAGGCCAACCCACACAGTGCCCAGTGAGATAGGGCTGCATCCCTGTGGGGAAAACAGCTGTTTGTTCTGAACACCTAATATGGCCACCAAAAGTTCAAGGTGCAACAGCTAATAATAAAATCTGGCCACTAAAACCAAAGGTCAAAATTAAAATTAGTCTCATCTATAGCCCCACAAGTCAACATCCTTCACCCCACCTCCCAGCCCACGGCTCCCTCACCAAGATGCTCTTGTAGACACTGCCATCTTCCCCCAGCTCCATCTGGACTCGGATGATTCGACAATCGGAAGCCCCTGGCCCAGACCCCCCTCCCACGGATGCAGTCCCCCTGGCGGCCCCTTCCGCACCCCCACTAAGTGGGGAACCACAGGAGGCTGAGCGGCGGTGACCTCGAGAAGGCCTAGGGGAGGATGCTGGTGGGGAGAGGTGGCTGGGGCCAGCTGGACTAGGCAGGGATGGAGTGCCCTCCAAGGCGGAGTCCAGAGATGATACAGACGGCCACTTCATGTGCTAGGGACAAGCAACATGGGGTACTGGTGTGAAGGCGAGGAGGTCAAGGAACAAATATTCAGTCAGGGTCAGTGCTGAGATGAGAGGTCAGGAGCACAGCTTACCTGGGCCAGCCGGGTCAACAGAGGAGCAGGGGTTCCAGGAACCTCATCTCCCCCAACACTGGGCCGGTCCCAGGAGACAAGGTGGGCGGGACCCCCAACAGAGCCCAGAACCCTGGAGTGGCAGGAGATTGGGAGGGTCAGAGGGAGAAAGCAAGTCCCCAAGAGACTACCCCGAACCACTGACTCCCTCACTCTGTCCACTGTGAGATGACCAGTGTTGGCCGAAGCACTCGAGGGGCGGGAGGGTCACTGGTACCAGGTGGCTCCACCTCACAGGATACTCGATGGCTGGGGAGAAGGGCAACGGCAGAGGTCAAGGTGTGACACACCAATCCCCACACTCTGCCCAAGCCCTGAAGTCCCAACCTCACCCAGCCAGTCACCTCTGGGCTTCTGTCAGTGGCCGGAGCCCCTGTAACCACTGCTGGATGTCAGGGTCAGGTCGGAGATCATAGCCACGACATTCGTTCTGGAGCCGCCGCAGCTCAGAGAGGACAGCAAACTCCTAGGAAGGGACTCTCAGACTATGGGAGCCAAACTTAAGAACCCTGACTTTTCCTCTCCCCCTTCTCTTTCCTGGGACATAGTTAGGGATGTCTAGCACCCAGCCCAGAGCGCTCCCCTCACCTTCCTCCGCTTGTCAAAATTGATGTATCCATTCTGCAAGGATAAGGGGGTGGGGTGAGAGTCCCAACCCTGCCAGAGAGAAAGAGACTATGCCCCCTCCCAAACACAGGCATTTCCACATCCAACCACACACATTTCCCCCACCTCTGACTCCTCCACCCCCTCCCTCTGCCCATCGATCATTCCCTGAGCAGCCTCCCTTATCCTCTAAACTGAGTATCTCAGGTAGAAATTGTGTTTACAGAAGAGAAAAATTAGGGCTCAAAGAGGATTAGGAACTTTCCTTAAGTCCCAGTGTTCATTTATTTAACAAACTCTATATATGCTTAAATTTCAGATATGTTCTAAGCACTCACAAAAATTAATTAATTTAACTTCCATACAGATTGATGTAGATACTGTCACTAGTTTCCCATTTATAGATCACTAAGGTACAGGAAGGTTAAGCAACTTGCCAAACCAACAGAACCAGAACCCTGGCACTCTGGCTTGAGTCCTGCTGAGACCTCAGCGCTCATGCCTGCAGCCCCTTCCTGGAAGGTCTGCCTGACCCTGAGGCCACTTGTTCCATCATCTCTCTGAACACACACACCACTGACCTTCAGCTCATCCTTGGATGCTGCATCCAGCATCACCAGATCCTTCAAAAAGGTGCCAAGGTATGGGACCACACCCTGAGGTCAGAGATCAGAGTCAGATACCCCTGCTGCTGACCTGAGGGCTCTCCAGCCTTACACTTTCCCATCCCGCTGCCTTAGAGGACAAAGTGAATAGTCCTCACCTTGATGTGCCTCCCTTTCCTGTCCCTCAGACTGTTCCCACCACACACTCCTTACTCCTTCACAACCAACCCCCCACCAGGCACTCACCCCACCCCGGGAGCCAGACTTTGTGGCCTTCTTGGAGTTTGGCTCCAGAGAGGGCTGTGCCTTCACCTCCTGGGGGTGACAAAACAAGGAGACATGGGGGTGGGAGGGCGGGCAGGGATAGCTAGGAATGCCAGGGAACAGGGCCTCACCCGAAGGAGCAGCTCCCGGCTCTGGGAATAATTATCCTCCTCAGAGAAAATCTGGCAGAGGCTGGAGAACACCCTGAGGCTGTCCCTGGGGGGTAGGGGGCAGCAGGTCTGAGGATGGGCCTGGCTCAGCACCGCTCTCCCAGTCCTCACCTCAACCCAGTGCCCCATCCTCCCCACCTGGCTGCTTCTCCCCAGGCTGCCCGAAGCCTGTGGATGGGGCTGGACTGCAGGGCCGACACCACAGCATAAACCGAAGAGAAGTTTCGGAGTAGTCGGCACTCCTGTGGGGGTCACAGAGGAAGGCCACAGCTGTGGGACCTCTCTCTACACCATGGTGCCCAAACAGGGCCAATCCTCTCTCTCTTACCTCTGCCACTCGGATCCACTTCTCCAGAAGCCGGGCCCTCTGGGGTGGACGGAGTGGCCGTATGGTCACCTCCCCAGGCTCTTCTCCAGTCGAGGTGGCCCCCAGGACAGAGCTGACCACTGCCCCTGCCACCTTGTTGAACTGTGCAACAGTAGCTCGCACAGATGTGCAGAGGTGGGAATGTCCTGGCCGGTCTCTGTGACCCCACAGGCCCCCCAGGCACTGAGAGGGAACCAGATTGAGAAACAGCTCCTGTGGAGCAGAGGTCAGAGGTTATTAAAGTTCATAGTCAAGAGTCAGCCTTCCAAATATTAGAGGTATGAGTATCTCAGGTGGCAAAGGAACCAGAGGGGCACAGAATTTGAAGGGTAACAACCAAAGGGAAACAGGGAAAGGTCAAAACTGGGTGGACAGAGGAGGAGGGTTGGAAGCAAGGAAAGGACCTGGAGTCAGGGGAAGCTTAGTAAGAGGACAGGGGACATGGAGGGCACAGGTCAGGGTCTCACCGCATCTAGCAGGGTCAGCTGTTCGGCCAAGTGGTCAGCGAGGAACACCAGGACATCCGTGGGGTCAGCAGGGGGATCGCCGGGGAGGGCCAGGGGCTTAGGAAGGTCAGGGATCTGGGGGTCCACCCGGGACCGGAGGTTGCAGATGAAGTCAGCGCTGCCCCCCACAACACCCTCCCCTGCTGCATACCCTGTTCGAAGCAAGAAGCTCTCAAGCCGGTCAAGCTGACCCTTGACCTCAGAGCCAAAATCCTCAGGGTGAGAGGCCAGCCAGGTTGACAGCACAGAGAGGGCTACCCTGGGAGGAGGATCAGCCAGGGGTCAGATGTCAAGCTACAGGTTGGGCAGAAGGGACTCTGAGGGTAAGAATCAGGGGTCACTCACCCTTTTGTCCTCTCTAGTTCTTCAGTAGGATGAGATTCAAGGGTTTCCAGCCTGGGGAGGGAATGTGATTCCATCTGTCCATTACTGCCAAACCCCCAGTGGCTTTAACTACTTTTGTACCATATTGTGGCTCTAGAAAGTCCAGATACCTCTATGACCTTTGGTCCCTCATGAACCTGACCTGTCAACCATAAGCCCAAGCAGAGCAGGTGTGGAGGTGAAGGCCCGGTGGGTGGCCAGGAAGGTTGCTGTGAAGGTCACATCAGACTCTGATGTCCGGACATCCAGCAGGTGTCTGACCAGAGCCTCCAGAGTGCCAGCCCGAAGCCTTCGGAACAAACGTGGGGGAGGTGTCGGGGCCTGGGGGAGACAGAGGGTCAGTCACTGCCCCTTTCTTCAACTCTGCCCCTAGATCTCTGGGGAAAACCCCAGACTTTGGAGATAATCCAGGATCATTGTATTAATATTCAGAGAGGGTAAAAGACTTGACCAAAGTCACACAGCAGAGTCTGGGTTCCCAGACCTCCACCCTAGCACTCTGGCCAGCAAGTTGGCCATTCTGCAGATGATGGGTCAAAACTGAGAAGCCAAAGTTATTATCTCACCAAGGGATCAAGAGGCTGATATTGGCGGCTTGTGACAGTAAAGGTGGCACCATCCTCCTCCTCATCCCAGACAGACACAGGGGCCTGCAGGAGTAAGGAAGGGAAGGTCAGACAGGCCCACACCACCTTCCACTGCTCCAGCCCTCACCCCCAGGTCCTCTGTACCTCTAACCTGTGGCAGCAGGGGACAGTACCAGCGAGTGCGAGGGGTCCGGGGGGCTGGTGACCCCAGGTCTCCCCCACTGGAGCCCAGACAGCCCCACCCAAAACGCCTCAGAGTCTGATGGAGTCGAGGGGGTTACAGTGAGGTGGAGGAGTAGGGGTGGAATGCAGGAACCCTGATTCGGGAGACCACCGTAGCCCCTTCCCCCCAGAGCTGAACCCTAACCCAGCAGAGAAGCAAAGTGCAAAGAGTAGGAGAGGGAACGGAGAGTGACAGAAAACCAGAGGCAGAGACCTTGAGAAGCTGAAACCTCAGTCACAGGCACAGCCGCATGCCCGCCCTTCCCCAAGTAACAGGCCAAGCCCCAAGAGTTAACCTTTCTCCCTTAGCCCTCTTTCCCCTGATCCCTGGAGAACCGCCCCCCCCACCGCCTCCCCCGCAAGGTGGCGGCTCCTATCCCAGTACAGAAAGGAGAAGGGGAAGTGAGGATGGCGGGGGGCGGGGGGTGTGGTAGACTCTTGAGAGTCACGTGGCCTCAGGCCCTCCCCCAACCGATCCCGAAAAACTAGTCCTGCCAGTCACTCTGCCCTCTGCACCTCCCACTCAGTTTCTGGACCTCGGGGTCCCAAATCCAACTCCTGGTCCCTCCTGAAGCCCCAAATTCTGCTCCTGGCCACCGCCACCAGTCCCAGAGGAAAGCAAGCGACCACCCCAGCTCAGCCTGGGATGGTCCCCCCAAGATCCAAAGACCTTGACTTCCCGCCTCCACCCAGCGCTAGGAGGGAGGGCGGGAGGTCAAGAAATCGAAGGGTTCGCTCCCCAATCCCAGACTCAGAAGAGCTGGTTACTGTGGAAACAAACCCCTCCCCGCCAAACAAAAACGAGGAGGGAGACAGGGACCGAGATACCACGACCAAGAGGCAGGCGCACTCTAGCACAGGCGTAGAGGGCCAGAGACCCGCAGGACAACCAGCCAGACGCTCCTGGCAGTAACAGCGCGGAGAGGCCTCAATCACACTGCCACAGAGAACCACAGAAATGCCGGGACTCCCAGCAGCTGGGGGACAGGCAGACACCAGCTTGAGGAGCGGAAATAAATGATGCAGGGAGGAAGAAATTCAGGGACACAGACGCGGAGAGAAAGGTGGAGGGAGACTCAGAAATACAACCCACAACCTCCCATCACCCGCATCTCACCTCGCCTTCTCCCTCCTCCTCCTCTTCCTCCTGCCCCTCGCCCACGCTCCGGCCACTCGGGCCCCCACCCTCTTCGGGGTCTCGGCTCCTAAAGCTGCTCAGCACCACTCCCCCGGGGGGGCTCGTGTCCCAAAGCAGCCGCAGGGGCCGCGGGAGCATGGCCGGGTAGTCAGCGGGATTGGGCCATTGGGCGCCTGGGGAGAGACAGGAGGGAGACCGATGGAGTCTGGTGGGTGCTGGGGAGCGGGGAAAGAGGCAGGTGGGTGTCTAGGTGACCTGATGGGCGTCCTTCTGGGAGGCTAGGGATGGGGCAACACAGGGGTGCAATATGGGAGGGCCCTGGTGCATTTGGGGATTGAGGGGGTCATGAGTACGGGAACAGGCAGGGTCACAAGGTGCTCTGGCTCTGACCTGCTCGGGAGGGGTGGGGGAAGCGCAGGTCCCGGGCCGCTGTCTCCGTCGGTCTCCGGCCCCCAGCCGAGTCCCCTCCCCGGCTTTTCGCACCCCCCTGTACTCCCCACCACCCCCCAGGCTCCAGGCCCTCCCGCCCTTTCCGCTATCCCCTACGTCCGTCCGCTCTGAGTGCAGGAGCCAAAAAGGGAAGGAAGTGAGGACAGGAGTCAGGGCCGCGGACTCGAGGAGCCCTGGACGTCCAGGGGCCAGGACCCAGGAGCCCGGGTTCCCAGCTCCGCTGTCCTGCGCCCCCCCTTCCCCCCGCCCAGCCCCACCTCCGGCGCTGGGATCCTGGAACCCGTGTCACCCTCACTGGATGGGTATATAGTTTAGTCTCCAGACCTGGGGTAGAGCCGGAGCAGAATTTGACATTCCCCTCCCCCGATTAGATTAAAACTCCCGCGGGACGCGTTTTAAGCGAGTGAGATCCAGTTACTCCACCCCACGGGGTTATACTGCCCACCCACGCGTGTCTTGACCCGAATCTACTCCGGGTCTTCCGGAGAGCCCTCGGAGCCCGCCCTCCCGTCAGGGGGCGGACCAGGAAGCCACTATATCCGGTTCCAGAACGGGCGCTCCGGTGCTTCCCGCCCTGGATCTCCGCTGTTTCGGTAAAGCCTGCTGCTAGGGCGCGTCCGGTCCGCCGAGCGTGGCGCCCGACCCCAGAGTGTTTCGCAAGCGGGTTGGGTGTCTACGGGAGGTCGGGGTAATTGGAAAGCACCAGAAGTGATTGGAAGTCATTCCTTTGAAAGCATCAGAACATCACTTTATTTCACCCGATGAGACCCCCTTCCTCATAGGTCTGGCCAACCCACCCTTCCCCTCGGAGGTCCTCAAGTCGAGCCGCATCCTTCGTCCAGTAGTTATTTCACCCAAAACCTGCTTTTGAATACTTAGAACGAAAAGGAAAGTACTATAGTATCTTATACCGAGCGCCTCCCGTGGACGCCAGACCCAGGTCCAGCGTCTGGGATACCGCAGTGAGCAGTTTTGTTGCCTGCCTTCCAAGAGCAGAGAGTCCAGGAGAGACAGGCTTTAACAACGACTTAAATACAAAGGTGGTGAACCGCACAAATGGGACACGCAGGGGTCTGAGGGGAAGACGAGGCTGGCCTGGTCTGGAGCCCAGGGAAAGCGAGGGTGGACCAGGGAGAGGAAGCAAAGCTCTTGGGCCCAGTGAGGGTGGGTAGGAGGCCACTAGAGGAAAGGAATAGCTCTTCAGTGTGATGAGCCTTGAGAGAAGGACTGGAGGGTACCAGGTGGGGTTGAAGAGATTAGCAGTGGCTCCAGGGGAAAATGCATGTGCCAAGGACAAGAAGAATGCATTTGGCCTCTAAAGCACATTCTCCAAGTGTGGGCCCTGGCTAAGAGGTCCCTGAGATTACTTCGCTGAGTATACGAAGTTAAAACGATTTTCATAATAATACTAAGATGTTGATTGCCTTTTTCACTCTCATCTCAAAAACGTACTGTGGAGTTTTCCAGAAGCTACATGATGTATATTTACATGCATCCCCCTCACAGCTAATGGAATGTGCTTGTGCATTGTTTTAAACTTTTCTATTTTAAGTTTCAGTATAATAAATGTCTCTAGTTTATAACACGCACAAGCAAAATCTCTTTAGAGTCCTTGATAACTTTTAAGAACTCCTGAGACCAAAAATTTTGAGAACCACTGCCCTAGAACTCTAAGAAGGTGAATGCCATTGATTTGTGTCTGTAAAAACAACAACAAAACAAAACAAAACATTCTGGCGGCTCAGTGGAAAAAGATTGGGAGGAATGGGAACAGGTGATGGCATATTTGGAGGGAAAGGAACTACCACAGTAGCTCAGGCCAGAGATGATGGTGGCTTCCCCAGGATGGTGGTGAGTGCTGTCACTGTGCTTTCTGGAAGAGAAGTAAAAACGAGGTGAGGAATTAGGGTTTTAGAAATTAGGACGAAGTGCTCATGGTTGATCCAGAAATAAAGGAACCATCACGGGCACAGACGGTGGGAGAATAAGGAAGCTAACATTTTCTGTTCTCTGCCTGGCAGACACTGTGCCAAATGTTTATGCTCCTGCATCTTCCAAAGGAGATGCACTATCTCCTTTAACCCTCCCAAAAGCCCTCTGAAGGCTCCGCTGTCCAAAGTAGCCACTACCCACATGTGTCTATTGAGCATTTGAAAGTGGCTAGTCTGGATTGATATGTGCTGAGTTTAAAGTAAACACCTGTTGCCCTGTCCACGTGGCTCAGTTGGTTAGAGCATCTTCCTGTGCTCCAGAAGGCTGTGGGTTTGATTCCAGTCAGGGCACGTGCAGGAAACAACCAGTAGATGTTTCTCTCTCCCTTCCTCTCTCTCTCAAAATCAATGAACATTTCCTTGGGTGAGGATTAAAAAACAACAACACATTTTTGAAGACTTAGAACAAAAACAAACACTAGAATTTCTTATACTGATTATATGTTGAAAAAGTACATTATTAAAATTAATTTCACCTGTTTCTTTTCAACTTTCTGGACAAAAAAGAAGTCCTATGGAAAGTAGCCTCACAGGGTGATCTAATCATGAATTTCTAAGTGGGCAGGTCATGGTGGATAGTCACACCCCCCACACATAACTTCTTTAGTAAAAGGCTTATCTTTGCCTTAAGCAAGCCCTGTCCATTGTTTTCCTGCATCTAGGTTAGCAAACTTTGAAATAATAACCACCTTGCTAGAGAGCAAGCACATAACCTTGTTAACTATCTGGGAATCTGATCCCTGCTTTACTTTCTCCTACTTTTGTGTAATCTTCCTCATATATTCCTCAATTTCAAATGCATAAAAGAAGTTGCAGACTGTCATTTTGAGGAGCATTTGAGATCTTGCTCTATGGCAATTGTCAGTATTGGTTCAAATAAACTCATAAAAATTCTATACAGGTTTGGATGCTTTTTACATCAACTCCTTTTTCATGTGACTACTACATTATTTCATTTTACATATGTGGCTTGCATTATATATTTTTTAAAATTTATTTTTAGAAAGAGGGCAAGGGAGAGAGCAACATTGATGTCAGAGAAACATCAGTCAGCTGCCTCCCGCATGCCCCCAACTGAGGGCCTGGCTGGCAACCCAGGCATGTGTCCCTAGGAATCGAACCACCAACCTTTCAGTTTGTGGGGTGACGCCCAACCCACTGAGCCACCCCAGTCAGAGCATTGCATTATATCTCTATCGGACAGCACTGCCTACTTTTTTTTAATACCTACACCCAAGGAAACATAGATGTTGGTTAAGTAGCATGTTTAAGGTGGCAAGATATAACCCAAGTCTGTGTGAATTCCAAGGCAGGTTTCTGCCCACCATGTCAGCAGTCTCCCCCCATGAGTGAAGAGTAGGAGGAAGGGGATGAAATGAGAAGGGAAAGATTAAGCTAAGGTGGAGGCTATTACCTTCTCCTTTGACTCCTTAGAAGTAGACAGGCAGGCAGCTGTGGAGAGATGGAGAAGGGTTGGGATGGGGAGTGGTAGGGCAGGCAGAGGAATGGGTGTGAGGCTTCTGGGAGTAAGCAGGAAATGACTTCCAGTGTCAGCTCACACTTACCTGCCCAGCCCAGCGCTTTGAGGAGTCCTAGGAGCAGAAAGGCAGAAAGGAAGAGGCCTATGCCATCCTCCAGGGAGGGTCCAGAGAGACCTGGTGGGAGGGGCAAGAGTGAGTTCCCCATATCTTCCCCAGCACCCCACCCCCTTCTCAGCACCCTACCCCCTTCTTGATCCCTTTGGTTCTTACCTGCCACCTCAAGGGTGACTTGAGCACTGCGACCCAAGGCAGGCAAGCTGGGATGGTGGACACGACAGGCATAGCGGGCCCCATGCTGAGCCGCAGTGACAGGGGGCGGCTGCAGGTGTGCTGAGAGGCTGACAGAGCCATCTGAGTGGTGGCGCAGGGCTGACAGCCAGCTTTGTCCCTTGGCCTTCTGAAAGCTGTCCTCTGGGCCACCTCGGAGTTCCCACTCCACCTCCAGGCCCTCAGGGGGGTAGAAGTGGGACACGAGGCAGAGCAATTCTGGGGGTACCTCCCCAGGGGCAGCCCATACAAGCGGTGCTGGCGTCAGGGACACTTTGGGGGGCTCTGGGATGACAGAAGGAAAGGAGCATGGAGTGAATCAATCTACATTGTCCTCCCTCAGAGTCCCTCAGTTTGCCCTCTGGCTTTCCCCAAACTAAGTGGGGTTTGGATCTTTTTCTCCCAGGATGGGGAACCCACTGTCTCCCCACTGGTACGTCACAGGATTTCTCAAGTCAAAGCCCCTCAGATTCTTGGGGAGCCTCCACCCATTGCCCCTCTGGCTCCCAGGGACCCCAATCTATCTACCTCTGCTCACCCTGCATCCTCTTCATCACCCCTACCCCTACATGGTGTCCCCATAATCCCAATGCCCATCCTCTATCTATGGGGACCCCAACTTACTCTGCACAGCAAGCTCCAGGGTGACCTGCCCTTGTAGGTATGGCAGATGTATGGTAGCCAGATAAGAGCCCTCCTGGAAGGGCCGCACTGAAGGCAGCCAGAGGGTTCCATTTCCGGTCCAGGGACCCCATGGTTCATTGTCATCCCAAGTGGCAAATGCCACTGCCCCGTCTTGGGAAGCTGGCATTTGCCCACTTAGCCCAGGAGTTGCAGCCAGGAGCAGGTGCCCCTTACCCAGGTGCTGGCGTCTCCATTCCAGCCCAAAAGGGGGAGGGCCTGGGGCCAGAGATGTGGTAGTCTCTGGGGTGGGGGGCATATAGGCAAAGCTCAAGTCCAGCAGAGCATCTTGCCCCAGTCGGATTTGAGTGTTAGGCGTGTGGGTGACAACAGTCAGCACAGCTGGGGAGGATGGGGAGAGAAGGGAAGGGGAAGGGCATGAGAGAAAAGAGGAAAAAATAGAGAAATGGAGTTATAGGGTGGACTGAACAATTTACCCACCCCTCAGAAGACACCTCCTTTTCTGAGACTCACCATCTCCCAGCCATCTCTGCAATAGCCTTTGCTCTGGGACTGGGTGGGACCCAGTGTGGCTGAAGGTGAGCAGAGTGGTTTAGGGGTGAATAGGGACAGGAAATTAAGCACAACCCTTGCAGGCTGCTCTGAACACAGTCCTCTTGAGCTCTAGGGACAGCAGGATCTGAGTGCATTTCTTTTTTTCTTTTTAAATTTATTTTTAGTGAGTGGGGAAGGGGGGTAGAAAGAGAGGGAGAGAAAACATGGACATGCAAGAGATACATCGATTAGTTGCCTCTCGCACACCCCCAGCTAGGGACCTGGCAACCAAGGCATGTGCCCTGACTGGGAACCGAACCGGCAACCTTCAGGTTCACAGGCTGGCACTCAATCCACTGAGCCACATCAGCCAGGGCTGAGTGCATTTCTAACACAGGCTGAATCAGTCCAGTCTCCAGCACACCCTTAAAAGATCCAGGCCTTTCTTGGTTTGCTAGTAAAGACAATGATGATTCATGACTGTTGATCCTGTGGTGCTATAAAGAGTACTTACCAACGTTGGAAGGTACTGGTTCTGGCCTAGACCTGAAAACAGACCTCTGCTCTACTGAAGCAACCCTGATGGTTAAGTGCCTGGAGCCTGGCTGCCCTGTTTAATCCCAGGTCTGAAGCTATTTATGGGGCCTTGGGCCAGTTACTTCACTTTTCCATGGCTCTGCTTCCTAATCTCCTAAATAAAGATAACAATGATGATGATAGTACCTATTTCATGGGGTTGTACAGAGGGTTAAATAATTTAATCACTCCTGTTACCCAGTTATATCCAATTCCTGATTCTACATAACAAAGATACCTATATATGAAAGGCACTTAGTACAGTGCCTGGAACACAGTAAGTCTACAAAAGTATTTGTTGTGATTGCCTCTAACCAACTGCCAGACTTGACAGGCCCCAATTCAACAGCATCTCTGCAAATATTCCCCACCCTGCTGCAATGTCCATCTTTCCTGCCTTGATGAAAGATCAACACTTGGAGTCACAAGACACCTCCTTTTATTCATTCAACTAATATTTATTGGGTATTTAGGATGTTCAAGGTAGAAGACAGACTGGCATACAAGACAGGCAGTCCCTGCCCTCAAACTGCTTACAGTTTAATAAGGGAGACAGATGAGCAAATTGCCAAGAATAATATGCTATGTGCTGCCCCTACCAGGCCCCAGTTCTGTCTCCTGAATAGATCTGTTCCTAACTCAAGTTCTTATCAGCGTATATTTGGACAATTACAATAGCCTCCTCTTTGGTCTCTCTCTCCTGTATTTCTCTCCTTCAATTCATCCTCTGCACTGTAGCCACTGTGGCTGGCTACAAGTCTGACCTGGTCACTTGCTTGTTTAAAAACCTCAGCTACCATGGAAACCAACTAAAGGCATAGGCTGAAGCTAAATGGCCCAGGCTCAATTTCTACCCCCCTTTTTACAAGCTGTGTGTAAATTACCTAACTGCCCTGTGTCTCATACTTCATCTGTGACATGCAGATAGCATAAGTATGTAGTTCCTATGGCAACTGAGAGAAATAACTGAGATTATGCCTATAAAGTGCTTAGAACAAGACCTGGCATATAGAAAATGCTCGATTAATGTTAGCTGTTACTATTTCCATTACTATCATCATGAACTGGGTATCTTGGGAAAACCAGTTAATCTGTATTGTCCTCATTACTCCAATGATCTGATCCTTGCCTACCTTTTGTAAGAATCAAGTAAAATAACAGGCTCTTTGGAAAAATGGTGCACACACATGCACGCGCACACACACAAAACCTTCTGATGGTTCACTATCACCTGTGAAGCCTAGCCTGTAGTGTACTTGATAATTCAACCCCCAACCTATCTTTCAAGGCTTCTCTTGCACCCTAAGAACCAGCCACATGGAATCCCTTTCTTGCAACTAGTAGAATTCTAATCATTAGGAATTTCTTTACTTTGGTCATAAGATTCGTTCAGTTTCCAATGTCCCTCTTCATTTTCTCCCAAACACCTATAACTCCATGTCCCTCAAGGTTCCACTGCTACTTCCTCCCAGAAATGCTTGGGGCCTCCAGGTAGAAGTAATATTTTTTTCTCGTGATTATCTGTATGTGATTTTCAATTCTAGTTTCTGGGGCCTGCAAGGTTAAACTTCTCTTAACCTCATGGGATTGTTTTCATTCAACAGAATAAATGAAAGTAGACAATGTCACTTAGTTTATCAAAATTCAGAAACATACTTTTGAATTGTTAAAAACAATCCAGAGGATTAATAGCAAAAGCTAGGGGTTTTAGAGTTTAACCCTCAAGGTAACTGCTCTTTTAGTAGGGGTTACTGAAGCAGTTTTAGATCTGTAGCCCACCCACACACTGGACTCTGTAAAAATACAAATGTAAGTACAGCAGGGCCAGAACAGTAAGAAAATTTCTGTTTTTGTAACCTGTATTATATAGGTTTTTGCTTTTCTGTTTAAAAAAAAGTGAATGGTAACAACTATTATAAAGTATTACTGAAGCCCTGGCTGATGTGGCTCAGTGGATCGAGTGCCAGCCTGCAAACCAAGGGTTGCCGGTTTGATTCCCAGTCAGGGCACATGTCTGGGTTGTAGGCTGGGTCCTCAGTGGAGGGCGTGGGAGAGACAACCACACATTGATGTTTCTTTCCCTCTCTTTCTCCCTCTCTTTCTCTGAAAATAAATGAATAAAATCTTTTAAAAAATTAAAATATTACTGAAAATCAAGTAATCAAGCCTCTAGATCTATCAATTTATAGGAACTATGGAGAAAGAGGAACAAGGGAAATGACACCATGAGGAAATAATTGACCAGACACAGAACGTGGGAAATACTATAGAACAAATGACAAATCAATAGCATTTAAAAGGGAGGGGGGCACAATTATAGACTAAAAGAGATTTAAGAAACAAAACTGTTATGGACTGAATGTCTGTGGTCTCCCCGCTTCCCAAATTCATATGTTGAAGACTTAACTCAAAATGTGACCATATTTGGAGATAGAGGCTATGAGGTGAGAAAGGTTAAATGAGGTAAAAAAATGTAAGGCCCTAATCTGACAGAGCTGGTGTCCTTGCAAGAAGAGAAACACCAGAGACATCTCTTTCTCCTGTGAGGACACAGCCACAAAGGGCCAGCTCTCACCAACCCTGTTAGCACCTTGATCTCTGACTTGATCTTAGACTTCTAGCCTCCAGAACTCTGAGAAAATAAATTCGTTGTTTAAGCCTGAGCAGATACAACAACAAAATATAATGGACCTGTCTTTGATCCTGATTTGAGCAAATAAACTATAAAATAACATCATTTAGACAATTAGGAAATTTTTAATATGGGCTAGGAATTAAATGATATTAAGGAATTGTGTTGTTTATTTTGTTAGGTATGATAAAAAGAAGGAAATCATAACCTCTGTGACAGCATGGATGGACCTAGAGAACATTATGCTGAGTGAAATATGCCAGTCAGAGAAAGATAAATACCAAATGATTTCACTCATATGTAATGTCTAGTGAGCAAAATGAACTAATAAGCAAAATATAAACAGGTTCATAGATAGAAAGCAGACTGACAGCTGTAGTGGAGGAAGCTGGGGGGTGAAGGGATTGAATAAAGAAGAAAAATTCATGAGAGAAAGATGCTTTCTGAATTACTTATGAGTAAAATATTTAATATAATGTCTGCAATCTTCTTTAAAACACTTTAAAAAAAGAAAAGAAGGTGGGGAGGATAGGTGAAACAATTGGTAAAATGTAACAACTCTACAGGTGGGTGATAGGCATGTGAGTTCATTATACTATTCTTTCTACTACTGTGTATCTTTTAGATTTTCCATAACAATGTTTTGTTTTGTTTAAATCCTCAACCTAGGATACACTTTAGTGATTTTAGAGAAAGCCGTAGCTGGTGTGGCTTAGTGGATTGAGTGCTGGCATGTGAACTCAACAGTCACCAGTTTGATTCCCAGCCAAGGCACAAGGCCTGGGTTGTAGCCCAGGTCCCCAGGGATTAGGGGGTGGATGAGAGGCAACCACACATTGATGTTCCTTTCCCTCTTTTTCTCTCTCCCTTCTTCTCTCTAAAAATAAATTAAATTAAATTAAAAAGTATTTAAAAAAAGATTTTAGAGAGAGAAGGGAGAGAGAAACATCACCATAAAATTGTTTTAAAAGAATGATGAGAATTAAATGTCATTCAATATATGCTAATAAAGTATATTTGTCAACAAACATTTAAAAGCATCCTATATTTGCCCTGGCTGGTATGGCCCAGTGATTGAGCACCAGCCTGCAAGCTGAAAGGTCACCAGTTTGATTCCTGGTCAGGGCACATACCTGGGTTGCCAGGCCAGGTCCCCAGTTGGGATGCAACCACATGAATGTTTCTCTCCCTCTCTTCCCCTCTCTCTAAAAATAAATAAAATCTTGTCCTGGCTGGTGTAGCTCAGTGGATTGAGTGCAGGCCTGTGAACCATATGGTCACTGGTTGATTCCCAGTCAGGGCACATGCCTGGGCTGCCGGCCAGGTCCCCAGTAGGGGGCATGCTAGAGGCAACTACACATTGATGTTTCTCTACCTCTCTTTCTCCCTCCATTTCCCTCTAAATAAATAAATAAATAAAATACATTAAAACAATAAAATTAAATAAAAGAAAATCTAAAAAATATAGAAAATAAAAATATCCTATATTTGATAAGAAATAATGTATAAATGTATGTTAGCAAAATTATCAATGATCTGTGACCCTGGAAAGATTCCATTTTTAATTTTACATTAAAACAACAAATTTCATTGTCTTAAATTCCTAATCAAGCAGAATTGCTTGAAAGGGAAGGGAAGCACAGCAACTAGTTTCTACCTCCAGTGGGTATGAGATGCAAAGACCTGGGCATTCCCCTGGCTGAACTTCTTTCAGGGCGCAAGTGACTTCCTACTCAATTATCCATGACAAATCTGCCAAGAACCTTCTTGAGAGCAGAATCTACATCATATCAGTTCTGTGACCCATGCAGGGCCCAGGGCCATCCCAGAGATTCTGATTTAATTTGTCTGGAATGCAACTCAGGTTACAGTATATTTTACAAACTTTCTAGAGGATTCCTATTTGCAGCCTGGACCTAGACTGAGAACTACTGGGTTCTTGGTGCTAGTAAGTATTTACTGAATCACTGATAAATTAACAAAGGATGTTCCTTGATAGGCACAACAACATAAAGGCAGATGGGAAACAGCGTCCACACTTTACAGATGGAAAAACAGACTCAGGAGATAAGGACATTCTTGCCCAACCCCAGTAAAGTCAGTAGCTCTGGGAGATACTCCTCCACACTGGAGAGAGCTACTGTACCTAGGGGCAGTTTGCTCCAGCCCCTGCCCAGGGGTGGGGTTCTGCGGGTGATTCTCTCAGTGAGGAAGGTGGCAGGGAGGAGGTACTGGGGAAGGGAAGGTGCATAACTAGGGTGGGCCTGACCTGCCAGTCAGGCTGCCTTGTTTACAAAGAATCACAAAAAACTGAGGGAAGCCGAGAGCTCTACTCACATCCCCCTTCACTAGGTGAGCTCCTAGATATCCCAGTCAGACCACACCATTCTGCTTTACCCGACCTCTTCATCCCTGAGCCCCTGCCAGGGGTATGCCCACCCCGGGGTCTCACACCGAGTTTAAGCAGTAGGAATTGCTTGCAATGGGAACCATCTGGTCTCCCGCCTTGCCCCTTCCGCCCACTGGAGCACACCATTTGGTAACCAGAGTCAGGGCATCCCCAGGGCCATAGGAAAGCGGCTGTCAGGAAAGTCCAAACACTAGAGCGCTGAAACGCTAAGGTGGGGGTACCTAGCAAGTTACAGATCTGAGAGAAGTGAAAAACGTTTCTGCCCTGAGCCCCTCCCAACAGTGTTGCCTTACAAAGTCCGGTACTTGGAAACCCCGCCTCTCTTCAAAGCCCCGCCCCAAACCTCAGGGTGTTTTTGTTTGTTTGTTTGGTTGTTTGGTTTTGGTTTTGGTTTTTTAACTGGTTGGGGCTAGAAGACCCGGTAGAGATAGTTTCTTTCTACTAGAACCCATTTGCTTTGCAAATAAGGAAACAGAACTCGCTCAAGTCCAGACAGCAGTCGCTGCTGGCTGACCTAGATGCTTAAAATCCACCCATTCAGTTCCACTTTCCATCTCCAGCTACCTGTTGCCATGGTGATGAATGCAGAGTCCCTCTGAGACTCCGACTGTAGTTGCAGGAGGCTGGAGAGGCTGATGACCCGGCTGGACACGCTGACCATGAGCCAAGTCCCGTCCAGGGCTCGCGGGCAGCTCTGCTCCGGGGCCAGGCCACTGGCCCAGCTCGCTGAGGCAGGGAGAGGGAGGTAGCGGCTCATCTCACAGTGTGGTGCAGGGGCACTCGGAGGGTAGCGCCTGAAGGCCGCCTGGAGGGCGCCCGCAGGATCTGCGAGTGAGCAGGAAGGGTTGCAGCTGCAGAGTCACGGTTAGAACGGGGTGGGGAGGGCAGCGTCCAGGGAATGTGAAGTGCACACACAACCCGTTAGGGAAAGATTTTGAAGTAATCCAGATTCATTTTACAGAGGGGGAAACCGAGGCCCGAGGTCACTGCGCAACCCAAAGCGGAAGAGGTTTCCGTGGAGGCTGACAGTTGGGGGCGAGTCCGGGAAGACTCACCACGCACTTTGAGGTAGAGCTCAGGGTCGAGGTCTGGCCGGAGAGGCGGTTCCCCCGGGCCTTGGCGCAGCAACAATGCAGCGGGTCTCTTGGCCAGGCGGCCCCCGCCTGCATCCTCCACAAACCAGCACTCTACCACTGCCAGTCCCGCGGAGACCGTGGTCACCGAGCCTGGGTGAGAGTGAAGACGCGGCTCAGACGTCAGGGGACCCGATCTCCTCCCACCCTCGAGTGGGGCGCTCGGCGCGTTCCATCTCCCTCTGCTCCCCCACTTCAGTTCCAGCGCAAAGAGTCGCGGGGTTTGCTCACCCAAAGCCACAGCGAGGAGCAGGGACGGGAGCCTCATGGCGCTGCGATTTCCTCAGCCCTGAAGCCTCCTCTTTCCCCCTTTCACTTTCACTTCCCTCAAAAGGCCGGCAGGAGAGGCGGAGGAAATCCCCACCCTTATTAGGTGAGGGCGTGTGGCGGGTAGGTGTGCCCGAACACCCTCTCCAGTTCTGGTCTGAAGACCTCGCGCCTCACCCTCTAGAACCGTCCGG
>CM052541.1:95808168-95833741 GCA_028533065.1 Trachops cirrhosus
ACACCAGATGCTCAACAGGCGCCCTCTCCCTCCCCCACTACATGAGCCCTGTTCTGGAGCTGGGGCTTCAGTGTACACATCTGAGGAGAAGGAAGGGCCTATCGGGAAACTTTGAGGGGCAGAGGCTGAGGCGTGCAATGGGGTGGTCGATGGCTCAGTGCGGTTCCCCCTCCATAATATATACAAGTCCGTAGAGATAAGGAAGACAGTAACTGGAGTGGGAGATCACCTGAGAGCCGCAGCACCCCTGGCTCCTGCTCCCTATTTTCTCTTACCTGAAAACTACTCCCAGTAGCTTGCCTCTTCAGTTTGCTCCTCCACCCCCACTGTACCCCATCTCTACTTTGTGCACACTGGGTGGGGACCAGACACGACGGCTGGACGGAGGCGTGGCCCCACTCACCTCTTCACTGTTGCCCCCACCCACCCCAGGGGACTCTCTTCTGGGTGGGAAAGCTGGCCCTGTGGGCCCTCCTGGTCCCGGTCCAGCCCCACCGCCACCCAGGCGGTGCCGACGCTCACAATGTCCTCGGTGGCGCATGAAGCTGTCTCTCCACATGAACTTCTTGGCGCAGACGCCGCATTCATAGGGCTTGAGGCCTGTGTGAGTCTTCATGTGCTCGGTCAAGTGGTGCTTCATCTTGAACTTTTTGTTACACACGGGGCAGTCAAAGGGTCGAAGGTTGAGGTGCATATTCACATGCCGGTCTCGCATGCTCTTGTGGGAGAAGGCCTTCCCGCAGTGGCACAGAAAGATCTTATTGCCATCCCCGCTGCCTGTCCCTCCAGTGCCAGCTGGGACACCCAGGGCCCCTGTAGATGTGCCAGACAGGGTCACAGCCCCGTGTTGAGCTTGATTCCCTGGTGGCTGGCCTGGAGCCTGTGAGGAGGAGGATGACGACGAAGAAGATGGGAAGACTAGGATCTGGTTGCCCTGCACGTCTACAGGAAGCAGGGGCTGTGGTGGGTGGGAGGTGGCATAGGAGGAAGGGGTAGGCCCCCCTGAATCATCAAGCCCTGTCCCAGGACCCCCACCCTCATAGGTGCCAAAGTCATTGGAGGACTCACAGAAATTGACCTGCTCCTCTCCTTTGCCCGGAGGCTCAGTCAGGGTCCGGACATCACTTATGCTAAGGGTAGCCTCAGGTCCTCCCCCCACTGCAGCCCCAGAGCCACCCCCTAGCTCTTCGTCTTCATCATCCTCACAGGTCAAAACGAGGTCTTCCTCCTCCTCATCCTCTTCCAGATCTTGGTCTTGGGGAACCAGAGGCACTGGTGCTTGGCAGTTTCCTCCCCGTTTCACATATATCCAGTGTTTCTGTGGCACGATGCTAGGGGGTGCATAGGTAGGCTTCCGGAGCCCAGCCCCAGGGACCACTGCACCCCTTCCATCCCCACTGTCATCACACAGCTCATCTGCCTCCAGCAGCAGCTTCCCAGAGGTAGCCCCCCCACTGCCAACCACAGGGGCTGGGAATATAGGACCACTTCCTCGACGCTCCCTGCTGCCCACTGCAGAAGCTGCAAACACCTCTTGGGAGGAAGATGAGAAGTCAGTAGATTCTCGGGGGCTGAAGTAGTTGCTGCTGCTGGGTGATTGATTCTCACTGGTCCGACTAGAGGCATGGGAACGCACAGAGCCCATGGTGGCAGAGGCCACAGTACCCCCACTTCCTGATGGGACCCCAGCACCAGGGACAGTGACAGAGGTGGCTGCAGCAGTGGTGCTGGTGGCTGAGGCCCGGCCTTGGCGAAGGAGTTCAGTGCATTTGTCCACAATGTGCCACATTTGGAGCACAGAACCCACTGTGAGGAAGTTGACAATGTCAGCAGTGGCCATGCTGAGGCGACCAGTGTAAGCTGAAGCTAAGACAGTCTCGAAGGCGCCGGGGTCCATGACACTGGGCAGCGAGATGGAGGTCATACCCTTGAGTAGGACCTGGTCGTGGAAGTAAGGGGAGGAGGCAGCCAGGACAGCACGATGAGCCCTGAACTCCCTGCCCTGCACTCGGATAGACACGTCGCAGAGCTGGCCCTGAAGCCGCTGCTGATTGAGGGACTCCAGGAGGGCACTGGTTACCTCAGGGAAGGACACATGTACCACTGCAGCTGCAGGCAGGGGCAGTGGGGGCGGGGCCAGCGACAGAGGCAGGGGAAGTGCTGCCCCACTTGGAGACAAAGGAGATGGTTCCATGGTGTGGAGGGAGGGAGTACCCCCCCAGCCACAGGAACAAGGGAAGGAGGGCGGCTGGGGGGGGGGTCTCTGGGAAGAAAAAAAGAGAAGAGAACATTTCATAATGAAACAGCCCTTTACAGTTTAAAAACGTGTTTACACCCATTATTTCAGTAACTCCCACAATGCTGTTGTTCCTCTCAACCCCATTTGTAGATGAGGAAACTGAGGCTAAGAAAGACAGAGAGATTATTCGTAGTCACAACCAGCAAGTGGCAGCACCAGCAAACTCAGGTGTCCTGACTCCAAATTCAGTGCTCTTTCTTTGGACGTTAGGGAAATAGGTGCTCTTTGGAAATGGGGTGCTTCCTCTTGGAATTTCCAATATGCCAGAGATCCTGACTTTCCAAAATTTACCTTTTTGATGTTTTGCATCCTTTTCTTGGCAGGGGCTTCTGCTCTGCTACTTAAAACTACCCTTTCTCTAGTTCCTTTTAGGCTATATGCCTCGGGCTCTTTCGCCGGTCACGCCCCATTGCCCCCCGCTTAACTCTAGCCTCGCCCCCCATCAAGACCCGCCCCCAAGCCCTTTCGGCCCCGCCCTTTTCAAGACCCGCCTCTGTAGCTTTTCGGCCCCGCCCCCTGCCTACCCCCGCCCCCTTCTGCTCCGCCCCAAGAGCTACTTCGACCTTCTCTCCCACCCGGAAGGCGCCCCACAACCCCGCGCGTCTCCGCTTACCGGGCCGCGCGCCCCCGGGCCCCCCCCGCCCCTCACTCGGCCACCAGAGCCGCAGCCTGAGCCCCTCCCGCCGCCATCTTGCGCCGACTCCCTCCGCCCTCCGCCTCTGTTCCACCTCCTACTTCTCCGGCTTTAAAGGCACAGTCAGGCACCCCGCCCGTGCCGCTGGGCAATACTCGGCAGACTCGACCACTTCTCCTTTAAAAAATAGTTGTTTCAGTCCACCTTAAAGGTACCAGTTCTCTTCTTCGCTGAGGACTCAGCACTTGGTTTGGCCGAAGCATTTATTCCCCTTTAATTCTGTAAGCCTGCCTCTTCTATTAGTGCTGGGTCTTGGCCTTGGAGCTGTGGTCATCTACGCGTTTTGCGGGATCTAATCGCCCAAATCTCCCAGCTTCTGACAGTACCCAGAAACCCCGCCCTCTTTTTCCGGGCCTAGGATTGGCCGAATAACCTTGAGTCGGCTCGTGATTGGCCTTTTTACTCCCACCGCTCAAAGTGAGAAAGTAAAGCGCTAAAGCATTTTTTTTTTAAGTGCCGGGTACAGGGCAAGGCGAAAGCCTGAGGGCAAGGGAACTCCCGGAGAGCGGGGCTAAAGGCAGGCTAGAAAGGGAGCATCCAGGGTTAGTTACCCTGGGGCCGACTAACCCTGAGCCAGAGAACAGCTGGTGTGAATCCAGGAGAGCAGGACAAAGACAAGACAGGATTACAATAAGAACTTTATTGTTTATTAATGTTTTGTGTAAAACTTAAGTTTTTTTTTTTTTAAAGAAACACCACCCAAAGGGTATTAATTAGCTCAATCCATCCCTTCCTCAGTCATCTGCTTCCCACCATCCTCCAAATACTATCCACAAACATTTTGGAGTCTGGGTGGAGGGGAGGCAGCTAATCAGAGTCCGAGAGCACGATGATCTCCTCTGGATCGCATTGTGTGGCCACACTCATCTGCAAGGTAGTGAGAGACAAAGAGTCAGAGAGGTCTGGAATATAGGGGATGGAGAAGCAGAGGGAAGGCCTCATCAGATTAAAAACTAGGGTAGGAAAAAGGAAGAGAGGATGTGGTGAGTGCAATATTCAGATAGAGCATCTGAAAATTAACAGGCATTGGAAGAGAATAACATGAGGAAAAAGAGCCTCCCCCTCTTACCTTATAAGTACCAGGCTTGGATGGTTTTAACTGGGGGGTTAGGGGCAACTGGGTTGGAGATGGGCTACAGAGGGAACTGGTCACCAGGCCATGGCTGGGAGAGTCCACCCTTGTTGAGGAATCGGCAACTGAGGCCATGGAAGCCAAAGGGGAAGGTGGGCTGGGCAGGGTACGTATCTTCTTCCCAGTCTTCTCATGTACTGCCCTTTGTCCTTCCACATGGCTAGGGACAGAAAATGTAGGGAGCTTGAGGCTGGAGGGGGAGTGTCAGTCTCTCCCAGCAGACTCAGTTCCTCAATACCCCTCTCAGAAAGCCCTCTGCAATCCCTCCTTGGCTTCCCTCTTTTTCTTCCTTGTTGTTACCTGTTTCCTAATGGCCCTGCTCCTGTTTGCCTCTCCTTCCGAAATTTCTTGCAGGGGGGACTAGAATCTCCCCAGGTGTGAGGAGAGACACCTCCATTGAAGGAAGTAGAGGTGACTATGGCTGCTCCATTTTCCAAGACAGTCGTAAGGGGGTCCTCTAACTGCTTCCTGGAAGAGGAAGTGTCCCCTTCCTCAGGGGATGGGGTGTTATCCACAGTCAAGGCTTCAATCTCTAGCTCAAACACCTGAGACACAGGGCTCTCTTTCTCCAGGGGCAACTCCTCGAGGTATTCTCCGTTGCTTTCAGCATCTATATTGGAAGGGGCCAGGGGCTTTTCTGACAGTGAAGATGGTGATGCTATGAGTCCTTTGTTTTGCTGATCCCCCAAAGACATGCTGATCCCTTTACTAGGTTCCAGGTTCTTTTCAGTGGAGATCTGCGGTGGGGACATGGGGCTTTTGTCTCCATCTTTACCTGGAAAAGTAAAAAGAGGGGAGGGGTAGCATGAAAACTAAGGAAAGAATGCTGCTGAGAAAACACTAGGAGTAAGAGGAGGAAAGAAAGGGTCTCAAACAGGTGCCTTATGCCCAATAGAGTAGAGGGAACTGACACATGAGGAGACTTTCCTTGACATACCTCCTTCCTCCTCCTCCTCTTCATCATCCTCCTGACCTTCCTGCATCTGTTCCAAATCCTCTTCTTCAGAATCTGTGGCTTCCTCTTCATCCTCCTCCTCTTCTTCTTCCTCTTCCTCTTCATCACTTTCCTCATCTTCTTCATCATCTGTCTCAGCCTTGGAGGAGGTAGGGCATTCCTGGGATACCATTCCACTAGGGCCCTGAGGGACAAAGGAGTTTAAGTAATCCCTTGCCCCAGAGAGTCTACGTCTATGTTCCTTCTGCAAACTCCCCCATCAATCACCCTGGACTCTCTGCTGATCAATGTAAGGGAAGAACAGGGTTTCTCTTAAGAGTGTATCCCTTCCACACCTCACCAGAATCCAAGGAGACTTTGGGGGGGTCTGCAGAGTGGGAAGAGGTGGCTTGGGGGATCCGGGCTTTTCTCTTCTGTCTCTCGCCCTCCTCACTCTTATCTTGCATCATCGCATATTTGGAGATGACTTCATCCAGCCGGCTCATAGCCAAGCTCCGGTTTTCCCGCAGGCGCCGGGCTAGGGTGGGATCTGACAGTGCGGGGTCAATGCCTATATGGGAAGATATAAAGTCAGAGTACTCAGTCCAAACCCTAGAAGAATGGACTAGAGAGATGCCCCCTCTACCACACATCTGACATATAAGAGTTATTGATGGGCATCTCACTAGTCCCTACCTGGCCTATAGTCATCTGTGAGGTGACAGCCAAAGTTGTAGATGAGATCAAGGTGGCGTCGCTCCTGTAGCCTGATGCCCACATCTCGGAAGGCATCTTGAGCCATTAGCTGGAGCTGCTGTCGGGGGAGGCCAAGGCTGTGGCGAGCAGCTGCCTTTTCCACAGCCCGCAGCACATCTCCATAGTCAGGGAAGGTATCAGGCCCTGGCTTGTTGATGAGCCGCTCAATACGCCTGTTAACCTCTGGGTAGCGGGTGCCACGGTAGGGAATTCGCTGTTCTATGACTCGGCCTGTCAGTGAAGAACAGTCTTTCAGCTCACACAGCCTCCCAAAGAGGCGAATCAGCTTCCTCTTCAACCTTGCCTCCTGCAGGTATGTGGAGTCTGGGTCATCCAATTCTTTGAGATCCAGTTCCTTTTCCTGCAGCCGCCGAATCTCTGCCACATACAGTGCTAACAGCTGCTCCAAGCGCTGGATCTGCCGCCGGGAACCACGGGTCCTTCGGGCCTCAGAGCCAGTGGTCTCAGCATTTGTGGGGTCCAAGGAGGGGTCTGCAGGAGGGTTATTCCCAGAGGACTCACTAGAGGTGGTGGCAGCGGGGGCCAGGTTCAGCTTTTTCTTGGCTGAGTGAGCCTTGAGAACAGTGCAGAGCTCATTAATGTACACATAGAGCTTAGCTGGCCGGCTCTGGGCCCGAGACAGGACCCGGGTGAGGATGTTGCAGAACTCCGCTGACGCCAAAAACAGTGAGTGGGCACGCTGCTGCCGTTTATAGAGGAATGGGACCACATCAGGGTGGTCTGCTGTCTGCGCCTTACACAGTTCAAGGAACTGGAGGGTTCAGGGGAAGAAGGGAAGGGGAAAGAGATAAGGGAAGGGGTTGAGAGAAAGAAGGCAAGGTGGGATTAGTGGGGAAGAAAGGACAGGAGAGCCAGTCAGCCACCCCTCTCCCTGGGGTACAAGAATCCTCTCCCCTAAAGCTCACCTCTTCAAACAGCTTCTCATTCTCCAACTTGTAGCATTTCTTGCCGCCCGAACTACTGTTCCCTCCAGTCCCATGGGACTGAGAGGAGCCAGGGGCTTCTGCCCGGGGTGAGGTCGGATTGGGGAGTGGGTGGGAGGGCCCTGGCTGAACAGCTGCTTCATCTTCGTCATCATCATCCAGCACAATGATGCTGTTATCGGTGGCCATGGGGGATCAAATCCCCCAGAGGGAGGAAGTGTTGGGGATTTCGTAATTCCTGCTAGAAGGGGATGGGGCCTTAGAAAGAGCCCCCTCCAGCATAGCCCCATCCCTTCATCTCACACATTTTCCAATCTTTTTGGGCTTCAGTAACACCCAGCTCTGCCCAATATGTCCTCTCACTGCCTACTTTCAGCAACTATTACTACCATGTCTTTTGGGGCCCCTACTAGAGAGCTGCAAGGGACCTGAAACCTGAAGTCCCCACCTCCAGCTCCACCCCTCATAATACATCCGGCCTTTCATTTGCTGTTTCCCCAGTATTTCTCCTAGTTGGCAAGTTGATTTTTTTCTCCCGACCCCTGGACCACTTCTCACACTGCACTCCAGATTTCACTGACATCCCCTAGCACAGGTACTAAAACTATACCGTCAGTAACACCTCATGTGTTTCCCCCTCTTGCTCTCAAACACGTCAAATTTACACCTTCACCCCATCATGAAGGATCACCCCAACTCCCAGACTCTCTGAGGTGAATAAGATTCCCTCCTAACAATACATTATCCTTTCTGAATTATCTCCATATCCCACCCCTAATGGATCTCAAACCGCGAAGTCAGACTGGAGGTGTCTCACCTCAAGTCCCCTCCCTCTCACCCCACCCTAATTTTCCCCATTCTCTCTCTACGACCTGTAACTGATTGTGAGCCCCGCAATGGGTTCTCCCAATTCCTCTCGTATCCCAGCCCTATGTTTGGCCCCTTCCCCAAGAAGAGCTTCCCGCCAAGTCCCCCTCCCCCAGTTCGGCCCCCGCCCGCCCCTCTCCCCTTGGGGGATAGGGGGGAAGAGTACCACAGCTTGCCCCTCAGACTTAGCGCCCGGGACTCCCCAGTACCTCTCCCTTGACATTCCCGCCCCCGCCTTCGATCCCCGCACCGCCCGGCCCGCACCTCAGAAAGAGCCTCTCGAGGCGACCCTCATCGCGGATATCAGAAGCTCGCATGGTTCCTTCCTCTTTCCTTCCCCCTCCTACTGCAGGCCCTATTCTGGACCGGAAGCTGCAGAGTTTCCGCCTACAGGAATCTAAGTGCGGCCATATTGTCGTACGGAACCCAGTCCCCACTGTGGCCGGAACTGACGGTACGCAGGATCTCCGAACCCCTCCACTGCCGTCTTCGTAGCATGAGGCTCTTTTCCGCCTGACCTGTACGGGACGGGCTGTTCCCTCGGCGCGTCCTTAAGGACCTGTGGGACGCCATTTTGCCGTACGGAATTGACTGCCCGGGCACCAGGGCACCGCCAGTGATGTTCTTTTCTACCGGCCAACCGCCGCCGAGTCGCGTGCCGGGAAGAATGAGCCACCTTTCTTAGTAGTTGAGGGGCAGCGAAACAAGGCAATTAAGGAACTGGGCCCTCCAAGGCTGCGCCTGGTGCACCGAAGGGCGGGAGTCACTTATAAGGGAAATAAAACCTTTTCCTTCCGATGGGCTGTTGACAAGCTTTCCTGAGCTGCTTTCCTACCTGCCAAGTTCCAGATTTCCAAAGCTTCATCGACGGTGCCTGCCCTTCCCTTACACGGTCTGCTCGCGCCTTTGCTGCTTCTACATAATGGTGACTACGTCTCCCAAACGTGAAATCAAAACACATGCACACAAATCAACGCGCTAAACATTGTGTTGTTATTATTATTGCTATTGTTGATTTGCTTTTCAAGCTTCACCACAGAACTAATGACCAACCAAACAGGTGGAACCTAGGTGGTTCTCGGTCCATTTCTGGAGGGGTCACTTAGACGCAGGCAGTGATGACCTAGAAGCCGTGCTATGCCAGGGCCTAGGGACTGGGCCTGTGTGACAGGGACCTTGAGGAGAATATGTGCAAATTGCCCTTGTGAGGGCTGCAAAACGAAATGAGCCTCGGAAAATACCTCGGGTCCCGTCTCCTTTATCTTTGGGATTGCTGAGGAAAGAACAAAGAGAGAAGAAACTTTGGTTTTGGTTTGCTTGTTTTAGAAATACTTGGAAATTTTCTCTCCCCTCTCCCTTTTATTTATTGATTTTAAAGAGAGAGATTTTGTTGACTTTTCCATGTGTCTTGACTGGGGATGAAACCCTCAACCCTGGCGTATGGGGATCACACTTCAACCAGCTGAGCTACTGGGCCAGAGCCTACTTTGACATCCGCCTCACCTGTATCCCACCTCAGTCAGTCTTAGGGAGGCTGGAGGGACTCCTGGAGGCAAGGCTGGCTCGAAAGGTGAGTTTGTGGAGAAAGTGGAAAGGCTGACACGGTTCCAGTGGCTGAGATTCCCCACCTCCTGGATCCGTGCGCATTCCACAGCTGGTGAGCATCTTGTCACTTTCTAGGACTGCAGAAATCCCCACACCTCCAAGCCCTCAGAGACCCGGAACTTCAAACCCTCCCTTCCGTTTAAAGAATTCCACACCACTTCTTTCCAGTCGTCTAAGCCTACCATCTTCAAATTGGGGAAAATTAAAACTCTCCAAAGAGCATTGGGACTTGGGAGATATAACAGATTTAATTTCCAGATCCTCAACTTTCCCAAATTTTGTCTTCCTGAGTAAATACCTGCAGTATGGGTTCTTTTTCTTCCTTTTCTCATTTATTATACATTTTTTCCCTCTTTAAAACAAAAAGTGCAGTTCTCAGCCATGAAATCTGGAAATAATCTCACCTTGTCTTAAATAAACAGATATGTACCCCATTTCTTTCCCCAAGGCACCATAAACACCACCTTGTCTACTCATTAAAAATGTATTTTTTATTTTTAACAATTATAAAAAGTGTGTACAATCTTCATGCTATTTGATCAGTTCTGCTGTCATAATAATTGTAATGATAATCCTGAAGAAATTTTTTTAAAACTAGAGTTTTGGTCACAAAAAAGAAAAATACTTTTCATCTGAGACCTTCAAGTATAAAAGCATAAAATTGCTTCTGGGGAAGTGGAATGGTAAGAGGAGTTCAAGGAGAAAAGAGAAAAAGAAGAAAAAGAATGATTCCCAATTGTTAAGAATATATTTATGTATTTTTTAATGGATGATAGTAGGTATCAAGTCACTCTGATATTTCAGTTCCCCTGGATATTCAAAAGGGTGATTTAATTGTTTTATTTTAAAATGTGAATGTTTTTAATATGCCAGGAATTACATCCTTGAAATAATTTCAATTTATGATGAAAAAACATAGATGCTTACTTTAAAATATGTGAGGAGTACAATTTTTTTCTAAATTGTTTCCTGGAGTATAGGCAGAAATTTTAGACAGCTGCTCTAAGCTATCCAAATGTACCCTCCATAGTCCCCAACAGTCTTACTTGCCCCCATATCCCCTCTCACCTCCACAGCAGGGTAAGAGGATGTTTACAGAAAAGGTAGTCACAATTCCAGCTCCTGCTCGTTCTGAGGTGTTCCCAGGAGCCAGTCCCCAAACATTGCCCATGGTAGAGAACACAGCAGCTTACAAAGAGCCTCCAGCATCAGTAGTGTCCGAAAAATGGCCAAGAAGATAAAGAAGGCCTTGTCCAAGGCCTGACATAGGGTACCCCTGGGAGGAGTAGGACCCTGGGCAAAAGCCAGGAACACATCCTCCTTGTCCACACCACCTTCCTCCTCTGCCATCCTAACTTATGGTCTGGCAGCTCGCTGGATCAAGGAGGCTGGGATAGAAGCCCTTGCTCAGCAATGCCAGGATTAAGGGGTGTGGTGGCTGCAAATCCTGCACCTGCCTGGCTTGACCCTAATTCCTGAGAGAAAGAGAGAAAGACAGAGAGAGAGTGGGAGGGAATCAGGAGAGGAGAGCCTCTGAGCCTTTGGAACTATCATATAATTATCTAATGCAATGTAAATGATCTGGTTTGCTACCTTGAGCCAATGTCAGTCAAAGATCTAAAGTCCATTCCAGATTAACAGTAGGTAGTTGGGGGCGAGGGGTGGGACTCTCCTAAAGAGGTTGGTGGGAACAAGCAGGTGCAGGAGTTCAAGGGGAGGTTTGTAAATATTTGAAAAAAAAAGAAATAAAGGAAAGGAAGAAGAAAAAGGAGAAGGGGGAGAGGGAGGAAGAAGGCAAGAGAAACAAAGACCATGATTGGTCAGCAGAGCAAGTGTTTGATTGGGACTTACCAGTTGGGCCAATAAGGAAGACAGAGATTTTTCTGAGGGAGGTCCTGGTCTGAGGTGTTGGTGGGAAATATTCCCCAAAAAGTTGTCTTAGAACAGGGATTGAAGGCTTTTTCTGGACCCCGTTCCCCAGGCACCGGCCTGAAGTTTGGTGAGAGAAATGGAAGCCTGGGACCCCTGGGATAAGTTGTGGTGATGGCGCAGACATCAGAGGAAGTGTGTATGTTGCAGTGGACTTCAAACCTGGATCTTTTAGGGTCTCCTACCTAAACTTCATTTTGACCTTAATAGGAAGATCTTATTTACTTGGGTAGATTTTGTTGAACAAACTCTAACAATGGTACAAACAATGTCACAATTTTGTTTTAGAGTCAACTCATATTATCATTTGCTGTTTCCACAGGGGTTCACATTATGAATCAAAAAACCTGGGATCAGGGTCCAAACTAATAATTTATTACTAGTGTTAAGTTAAACAAAGAGGCCATTATATTGAAATAGCTCTTATTTAAAAAAACGAGGCCCGAAATGGAATCACTTTTGCTAATCCCCACCAAGAATTGATACCTAATTTAACTGCAGTTTCAGCCTCTCCCAGGAATGGAATTTTAAATGAATCAGTCTGGAATTTCCTAGTCACACTAAGGTGGTATCTTACTAGTGGTACCTTCCTAGTTACCACTAAGGTAGTAATCTGCCTAATGAGACCCCATTATTTCCCCTATGAAAAGATGACCTTGCCTGAAATAATCTATTCTTTTAACTTCCTTGTGCCCCTTTCCCCCGATTTCTGCTTATAAAAGCCTTACATTTGTCTAGTTCCTGGGGGGGAGGTATCTATTTACTAGATGGTATGCTGCCTGATTCATGAATCATTGAATAAAGCCAATTAGATCTTTACATTTACTCTATTGAATTTTTGTTCTTTTTTTAAGTTTAACTCTTTATTATCTTTTAGTTCAGTTTATGTAATAATCTTTATAAAAATCTATTGAACAAAAGACCTTGCTTATCAATTATAAAGCAAACCGAAAAATAAGTTGTTGTAGCATTTAGTAAATGAAATACTAGAGTTCTGGGGGAAATCTGAAATTGATGTACATTTGATTAAAAAAATAAACCATGTTACGTCACCATGCAGATTTATACAACAATCTAATGCAGAAAAACAAAAAGTACCCTTTCCTTGATCATAAGAGAACCGAGTATTTTTAGAAGCTAAAGCTATTAAGTTTCAGCACCAAAACACTAAACAAAAAAAATTTTTTTAAAACAGTTGCTTTTTCAGTTTTGTTTATCAGGGTTTTTTTTTTTAGGTTTTATCCATTTTTAGAGAGGAGAGGGGAGGGAGAAAGAGAGGGAGAGAACATCGATGTAAGAGAGAAACATCAAACGGTTGCTTCTCACATGTGTGGACCAAACCTGCAACCCAGGCACGTGCCCTGACTGGGGATCAAACTGGCAACCTTTCACTTTGTGGAATTATGCCCTACCAATTAAGCCACACCAGCCAGGACTTAGTGAATCCCTTTTAAAGAGTACAGGCCTTTCATTTCTGTTAGATGTCCCTCAAACCTACATACATGTAAAGGCAAAAGAGAAATGATGCGTGCCTTTCTCAGGGCATCACATTCAAAGGTGAGCACCTCGGACCCCTGGTACTGCCAACCCAGTCTGTCGGGTTTCTCCCTCATAAAGCCACTACTTGTCTCTTTGTAATTCTTAGGTGTCTGATACCTTATCAAATCTCCACTTATCTGCCTTATAATTTGTCTGTGACTCCCATTGGAATAACCACCATGATGATGTTTGTTAAATGGTGATTTTTTAAATTCATCATTTCTCCTTCCGTTTTTAGCTGACATACGCTGTAAGAGAAAGCATTCCTATTCTGCCATTTATTCATTATATAATATGGACTCATGGATTCTTATTTTACTCAATGAAGTGTAACCCATTACCATATTTATTTAGATTTTCTGAACCAATCAATTTCTTTTTTTTAAAAAAAACAGATTTTTTAAATTTATTTTAGGGAGGAAGAGAAGGAGAGAAACATCAATGTGTGGCTGCCTCTTGTGTGCCCCTCACTGGGGACCCCGCAACCCAGGCATGTGCCCTGACTGGGAATCGAACCAGTGACACCCCTGTTTGCAAGGCCGGCACTCAGTCCACTGAGCCACACCAGCCAGGGCTGGACCAATAAATTTCTATTTTATTCAATAAATTATAATCAGTTACTATCATTATTATTTTAGATGTCTAAATTATCCCCAATTTTGCAAACAGGAAAGCCCGTCAGGCTATTTCCTATGTCCTTTGAAATGTCCTCAACATTTTTTAAGCACTTTCTTACTTTCTGGTACAAGAGGTAATTCAGATTCAATTTTTACTTTTCCTGCCTCAGCTCAGGAATCAACCATTTCTTCAAGTGGCTCTGGCTTCCTTTAACAGTGGATGGTATTTGGAAACCAAGATATGGATGCCAGATTTCCTGAGTGTTACCAGGATACCATTGTTTCTAGGCCTTCTCAGCACACAAAGCTAGAAAATATATGAATATATATGTATATACTAGGTCTGTCTGGAAAAAGTGCAGCCATTCTTAACATAATGAAAACGGTTTACTGGCAACCAAGGAGAGTGGACTGGAATGCACGTGCATGAACAATGATGACTTCACCGTACTAGTCAGTAGGGGTAGTAGACACTGTTGAGAGAACATGTGTATTGTGTGGCCCTCACATTCAAAATGACTGAGTGAATAAAGCAATGAATCTGCATCAAATTTTGCATTAAACTTGAACATACCTCCACAGAAACTATTTGGATTAGCCAGAAGGACGCAGGTATGGGCAACTGATGATTGGCAACTTCATCACTACTATGCACCCTCTCATACATCACATCTTGTGCAGAGTTTTTTCATGAAACATCAAATAACCCAGGTGACTAAGTCCCCCACAGTGCAGATGTGGTGCCCTGTAACTCCTGGCTTTTCCCAAAACTAAAATCACCTTTGAAAGGGAGGAGATTTCAGACCATCAATGAGATTCAGGAAAATACAACAAGGCAGCTGACTGGGGGGACTGTGTGAGGTCCCAAGGTGCCTACTTTGAAGGAGACTGAGGCATCACTGTCCTATGTATACTGTTTCTTGTATCTTGTGTCTTCTTCAGTAAATGTCTTTATTTTTCATATTACATGCCTAGATAGCTTCTGGACAGATCTCATATGTATACACACACACTATTCTAGTTACTATTGCTGCCTAACATACCACCCCAAAACATAGTGATGTAAAACAACCATTTTAATATGCTCATGAATTACTGTGTCAGAAATTCAAAAAGGACACAGGATAGCTTGTTTTTGCTCAGTGATGTCAGCTTGGAAAACTCAAGGACTGAGGGTGACTTAAGTGCTGAGAGCTGAAATCATCTGGAGGCATCTTCTCTCATATGTCTGATAGTTGATGCTGGCTGCCAGCTGGATCTCTGCTGTGATTTCTGGCCAGAACACTTATGTGTGTCCTCCCCATATAGCCTGGGCTTCTTCACAGCATGGCAAATTGGGATAGTTAGAACTCTTACATGGCACTTCTGAGCAAGGAAGAGGCTGTTTCATATTTTCTGGCCTAGCCTCAGAAATTATGCAGTGTGCACCCCAATGTTCATAGCACCACAATTTACAATAGCCAAGTGTTGGAAGCAACCTAGGTGCCCATCTGTAAATGAATGGATCAAAAAACTATGGTACATTTACACAATGGAATTCTATGGAGCAGAAAGAAAGGAGGTCTTACCCTTTGCAACAGCATGGATGGAACTGGAAAGCATTATGCTGAGTGAAATAAGCCAGGTGGTGAAAGATAAATACCACATGATCTCACCTTTAATAGGAACCTAAACAACAAAACAAACAAACAAGCAAAATATAACCAAAGACACTGAAATAGAGAACAGGCTGACAGTGACCAGAGGGGAGAGGGGAGGGAATTTCAGGGGAAAAGGTGAAGGGTTTGCAGGAACAATTATAAAGGACACGTGGACAAAAACAAGGGGGGGTGGTGGAAATGGGAAGGAGGTGGGGAGGGTTGGGGGCTGGGCTGGGATGGGAGTAAAAGGCAGAAAACTGTACTTGAACAACAATTAAAATTAAAAAATAATATAAAAATAAAAATAAAGAAGTTATGCAGTGTGATGCAGCATGCATACATTCTATTGGTTACAAGAGAGTTACAAACATGTTTGACTTACTGTTTGATTTACATGGAGGAGAGATAGACCTTGTAAATCCACCTCTTGATGCAATAAGTGAGAGGCTTCAAGGGAGAGTAGTAGGTGAAGAAGAGGAGAATAAGAGTACAGACAACTCTTTTTTAATTGAATTTATTAGGGTGACATTGACTAATAAGATTACATAATTTCAAGTGTCTGATCTTTTTTTAAAGATTTTATTTATTTATTTAGAGACAGGGGAAGGGAGGGAGAAACACAGAGAGAGAAACATCAATGTGGGTGAGAGATATCAATTGGTTGCCTCTCACAAGCCCCCAACCATGGACCTGGCCCACAACCCAGGTATGGGCCCTGACTTGGAATAGAACCAGCGACCTTTCAGTTTGCAGGCCAGCACTCAATCCACTGAGCCACACCTGCCAGGGCTATACAGCCAACTCTTTTAAAGAAGTTTGTCATAAGAGGAAGAAGAGAAATGCAGCATAATGTAGAAGGAGAGGTGGGGTCAAGAGGAAAGATTTTAAAAATGGTATGTTCTGGTATGAATAACAAAGTAGGGAGGAAAGGGGACAAGGGATTGAAGAAGCAATTGCAGGAATGATGTTCTTGAGTGAGAGAGGTTGGGATTCAGTGAACAAGTGGAAGAGCTAGCTTTAATTTTTTTAATTTTTATATATCTATTGATGAGAGAGAGAGAAAAACAGAGATTGGTTGCCTCCTGTATGCACCCCAACTGGGGACCAAACCCGGAAGCTAGGTATGTGCCTTGACTGAGAATTGAATCCACAACCTTTTGGTGCACAAGAAAATGCTCCAACCAACAGAGCCACACTGGCTGGGCAGAAGGGGTACCTTTAGATAGACACCCTATTTGTGGTGCCTTGAGGGAAGACAGAGTCTAAGGGTAGAAATGTGGGGAGACAAGGAGTTTTAGTAGGAGGGGGAAAAGGAGTTCTCTTCTGTTGCTCCCTGCTTTTCAGTGAACTAGGAAGTAACATCATTAGCTGGACATGAAGGGGTTGGTTGGAGAAGAGAAAAGATGTAGATATTGCAAGGCCCAGGTCAAGAATAAAAATTGAGTTTCAGCCCAGAAATAAACCCACACCTATATGATCAATTAATCTATGACAAAGGAGACAAGAATATACAATGAGGTAAAGACAGTCTTTTTGTAACTGAAAGAAGGTCCAGCTGCCTGCTGCTACAAAAACCAGTACTCAAGAGGCAGGTTCTGATATAAAGTAAAGTGGTTTATTTTCAGATGCCGGCCACCTGGAAGATGGGGGACTTTTGAGACTCAGGTCTCAAAGCCCATCTCCCCCTCTCAGTAGAGGCAGAGATTTTTATAAAGAGGGAGAGGGGAACAGAACAAAGAGATCAAGAAAAGGAGTTGCAAAGTTCTCTATGTGCAGATGAGTGCAGTACATTCTGATAAGGCAAGTGATGACCCAGTGTGCATCATCCAGGTTTAGTCATCCTGGATTCACGTCATCCTGGCTCCATGGATGAAGGTCAGCAAATCTCCTGGAGCTGGGATGCCTGAAAGTCAGAGTCTATATCTTTTAAAACCAGTTTTTAGGATATTTATACAAATATGCTGTTCATCTACAAATCACATATTAGTCAGAGTTAGTACTTACAGAAACAATGTCAAAAGAATGGTGGGGTGGGTTACAATTTCCAACCGTTACAATTTTCCACTGTTATGTCTTCAATGTATGGTGTTGGGGACACTGTAAGTTACATACAAAAAAATTTTGACCACTTCCTTACACCATATACAAAAATAAATTCAAAATAAATTAAAGACTTAAATGTAAGATCAAAAACCATAAAGCTCTTAGAAGAAAACATAGGCAATGAACACTTTGACATTGGTCTTAGTAAAAAAAAATTTTGGATATATTTTCTAGGGAGAAGACAGCTAAAGAGAAAAGAAACAAATGGGTCTACATCAAACTAAAAAGCTTTTGCAATGCAAAGAAAACAATTAACAAAACAAAACAAAAAAACCCCACACTACTGAATAGGAGAAGATATTTGCATATGATATATCCAATAAGAGTTTAATATCCAAAATATGTAAAGAACTCATACAACTTGTAAAAAAACAATTCAATTCAAAAATGTGCAGAGATCATGAATAAACATTTCTTTAAAGATGGAAAAACGATGGCCAACAGACATATGAGAAGATACTTAATATCACTAACTATCAGGTAAATGCAAAGGAAAACCACAGTGAGATATCACCTCACACCTGTCAGAATGGCTACTATCAATTAATCAACAAACAAGAAAACCCTTGGCCCCTGTTGGTGGGATTGTAAATTGGTATAGCCACTATGGAAAACAGTACAGAGTTTCCTCAAATAGAATGACCATAAACCCATCAACATCAATTCCTCTTCTGGATGTTTATCCAAAGGAATCCAAAACACTAATTTGAAAAAATATATGCAGCCTTATGTTCAATGCAGCATTATCTATGATAGCCAAGATGTCTAGGTAACCTAACTGTCCACTGATAGATGATTGGATAAAGAAGCTGTGGTATACACAATGAAGTATTACTTGGCCATAAAAAAGAATGAAATCTTGCCTTTGCAACAACACGAATGAACCTAGAGAATATTACACAAAGTGATATAATCAGGTAGAAGACAAATGCTATATGATTTCACTTACATGTGGGATCTAAAAATACAAAATAAGCAAACAAAACAGAAATGAACTATCGATACAGAGAACAGATTGATGGTTGCCAGATGAGAGGGGCATTGGGAGGATGGGTGAAAAAGGTGAAAGATATTTAGAAGCACAAATTGCCACTTATAAAAAATAGTTATGTGGGTGTAAAGTACAGCATAGGAAATATAGTCAATAATGTAATAACGATGTATGATGCCAAATGGGTACTAGATTTATTGAAGTAATCACTTCATATGGTATATAAATGTCTATCACTATGTTGTACACCTGAAACTAATATAACATAAATTATACTAGTCAACTATAAGTACTTCAACTATAATTGAAAAATTAAAAAATCAATGATAAAAATGGAGGCTTAGATCCCCTAACTGGTATGGCTCAGTGGTTGAGTGCTGGCCTGCAAATCAAAGGGTTGCTGGTTCGATTCGTGCCTGGGTTGTGGGCCAGGTCTCCAGTACACAATGCAGAGAGGCAACCACACATTTATATTTCTCTCCCTCTCTTTCTCCCTTTCTTCCCCTCTCTAAAAATAAATAAATAAAATCATTTTAAAAATGGAGGCTTAGATATTTTTAAATTGTTCAAAGTTAATAATCAAGCTAACAATCTGTTATGTTCTTTATTCATACCTTGATAATTGTGTGTAAAGCAACACAACTGGAAGAATATCAAAATGACCACATTTAATTATTACCAAAGTTATTTAGGTATTCTGTTGTTGGACCAGATATGACTGGATGAGTAATAAAATAAAGACATGCATTATTAACAAGTTAATTAAATATATTTTTTAAAATATGTTTTTCTTATCTTCCTTTTAGTAAAGTCCCTAATTATGTTCCTTTTAAAAATACATTTTATTGATTAGACTATTACAACAGTCGTCCCATTTTTCCCCCTTTATTCCCCTCTGCCCTGCACACTCCCTCCCACCCACATTCCACGCCTTTAGTTCAAGTCCATGGGTTGTACATATAAGTTCTTTGGCTTCTACATTTCCTATACTATTCTTAACCTCCCCCTATATATTTTCTCCTACCATTTATGCTACTTATTCTTTGTATCTTGTCCCCCTCTCTCACCCTCCCACTCCCCCACTGATAACCCTCCATATGATCTCCATTTCTGTGATTCTGTTCCTGTTCTAGTTGTTTGCTTAGCTTGTTTTTGTTTTAAGGTTCTGTTGTTAATAACTGTGAGTTTGTTGTCATTTTACTGTTCATAGTTTTTATCTTCTTTTTCTTAGATAAATCTCTTTAACATTTCATATAATAAGGGCTTGGTGAGGATGAACTCCTTTAACTTGACCTTATCTGAGAAGCACTTTATCTGCCCTCCCATTCTAAATGATAGCTTTGCTGGATAGAGTAATCTTGGAGGTAGGTCCTTGCCTTTCATGACTTCGAACACTTCTTTCCAGTCCCTTCTTGCCTGTAAAGTTTCCTTTGAGAAATCAGCTGACAGCCTTATGGGAACTCCTTTGTAGGTAACTGTCTCCTTTCCTCTTGCTGCTTTTAAGATTCTCTCCTTATCTTTAATCTTGGGTAACTTAATGATGATGTGCCTTGGTATGTGCTTCCTTGAGCCCAACTTCTTTGGGACTCTCTGAGCTTCCTGGATTTCCTGAAAGTCTATTTCCTTTACCAGATTGGAGATGTTCTCCTTCATTATTTTTTTTTTTCAAATAAGTTTTCCATTTGTTGCTCTTCCTCCTCTCCTTCTGGCACCCCATATGATTCAGATGTTGGAACATTTGAAGATGTCCTGGAGGTTCCTAAGCCTCTCCTTATTTTTTTTTTTTTTGAATTCTTGTTTTTTTATTCTGTTCTGGTTGAATGTTTCTTTCTTTCTTCTGTTCCAAACCACTGATTTGAGTCCCAGTTTCCTTCCCATCACTGTTGGTTCCCTGTATATTTTGCTTTATTTCACTTTGGGTAGCCTTCATTTGTTCCTTCATTTTGTGACCGAGGTCAATCAGTTCTGTGAGCATCCTCATTACCAGGGGAAGAATGGCAGGAAAGATACTGGAAATAAGAAGCATAAATAGTAGATACAAAATAGACAGGGGGAGGTTAAGAATAGCATAGGAAATGTAAAAGCCAAAGAACTTACATGTATGACTCATGGACATGAACTAAGGAGAGGTGGGGAAGGAGGGGTTGTGCAGGGTAGAGGGTAATAAAGGGGGGAAATGGGATAACTATAATGCCGTGATCAATGAAATATATTTTTTAAAATATATTCCTGAGGAAAAAGAGTAGTACGATCATTGCACATCATACTGCAGTTGAAAAATAAGCATCTTGTTTCTACAACCACCCCCCTAAAAGAGTAGTATGAATTGTTTGCTACAGGGAAATATTCCTCAACCACCATGTACAACTGAGGCCCTACTGGGTATTAATATATCATTATGTAAGTAAACATTGCCTTCATACTAACTGAGAGAGATTTGACAAGTTAATTCATCTTTTTCTCTTACCTAATCACTATCACTGCTAAATTCTCCCTGCATTCCAAACAAAGGTCCATCTCTAGAGATAGTAGCAGCACAATACATAAATCTTCACAACATTTAGTTACCATGACCTTTTGTTTCAATATTCAAGGACAAGAGGTGTGGAGATTAGTTTCCTTGGGACTTCAGTAGCATTAATTACAACAGCAAATGTTTAAACTTATAGTCATACTGTGTATAGTAGGCAACCTTCTAAAATGGTTCCCAGTGAGCTCTGCCTTCTTATTCATGCTTTTGTGTAATCCCCTCTCCTTGGGCATGGTCTGAACCCAGCAACTTGCTTCTAATGAATAGAATACGGTGAAAGTGATGGGGTGTCATTTCTGAGATTATATTATAAAAGACATGACTTCTGTCTTGCTGGCACTCTCTCTATTGCTGGCCTTGATGAAGCAAGCTGCCATGTTGGAGAGGCCTGCATGAAAAGAAACTGAGGGTGGCCTCTGGACAACAGCCAATGCAAAACTGACAACTTCAGTCCAATAATCTTTAAGGAACTGAAGCCAGCCAACAACTGTAGGAGTGAGCTTAGAAACACATCCTTCACCAGTTGAGACTTTATATGAGATCAGTGGCAACACCTTAATTGCAGCTTTCTGAGAGACCCTGAAGTAGAGGATCCAGCTAAGGTTCTCCCAGATTTCTGACCCACAGAACCCATGAAACAATAATGTGTGTTGTTTTGAGCAACTAAGATTTGGATTAATGTCTTACACAGCAATAGGTAAGTACTACACTGTGCTAGAACTGAGTGTCAGATATTAATAATGGAAATGTCCTTTCCAAATTTATTCTTATTTTGTGCTATGACACGTGGGGCTCTCTAAAATGTAGGGTTCAAGGCAGAGTCTCTTCTTGTCTGGGTATAAGATCAAACACCATACATAGTTATTACAATATTATTGACTACATTCCCTAAACTCTACTTTACATCCCCATGACTACTCTGTAACTACCAATTTGTACTTCTTAACCCCTTCACATTTTTTATCACCCACTCATTCCCAAACCCCTGCCCATCTGGTAACCATCAAGATGTTTTCTGTATCTATGAGTCTGTTTCTGTTCTGTGTGTTCATTTATTTTGTTATTTAGATTCCTCATATAAGTAAAATCATATGGCATTTGTCTTTCTCTGACTTACTTCATTCAGCACAATACCCTTTAGGGCCATCCATGTTGTTGCAGATGGCAAGATTTCATTCTTTTTTTTATGGCTGAATCATATTCCATTGTATAGGTGCACCAATTCTTCTTTATCCATTCATCTATTGATGGACACTTAAGTTGCTTCCATATATTTGCCATTGTAATTAATGCTGCAATGAACATATGGACATATATGTCTTTTCAGTTTAGTGTTTTGGGTTTCTTTGGATAAATACCCAGAAGTGGAATTGCTGGGTCCTTCTTTGTCTCTTGTTATATAGCTTTTGTTTTAAAGGTTATTTTTGTCTGGTGTAGGTATTGCTATCCTAGCTTTTTGTTTGTTTGTTTCCTTTGTCATGAAATATCTTTTTTTATATTGTTAAAACTTTCAGTTTCTATTTGTTTTTGATTATCAACTCCAAAGTTGATTTGTTAAGGACAGCATATGTAAGGGTCTTGTTTTGTTATCCATTCAGTCTTCATGTATCTTTTGATTGGAGCATTTAATCCATTTACATTTAAGGAATTATTGATAGATATGTATTTATTGTCACTTTATTATTCATATTTTTATATTTTTTCTTCTTTTTCTTAAAGAAGACTCTGTCATTTCTGAAAATACTGGTTTGGTGGTGATGAACTCCTTAAGCTTTTTCTTGTGTGGGAAGCTCTTTATCTGTACTTTGATTATTTTAAATTTTAATTTATTGATTTAAGAGAGAGAAGAAGGGAGAGAGATAGAATCACTGATTTGTTGTTCCACTTATTTATGCATTCCCTGGTTGCTTCTTGTATGTTCCCTGACTGGGGCTCAAACTCACAACCTTGGTATATTGGGACAACACACTAACCAACTGAGCTACCTGGCTAGGGCTGTCCTTTGATTCTAAATGATAGCTGTGCTGTGTAGAGTAGTCTTGGTTGTAGGTCCTTGCTTTTCATAACTTTGAACATTTCTTGCCAATCTTTCTGGCCTGAAAAGCTTCTGTTGAGAAATCAGCTGACAGTCTATGGGAGCTCCCTTGTAGGTAATTAAGTCCTTTATTCATGCTGCTTTTAAGATTCTTTTTTTTTCTTTAACCTTTGCCATATTATTTTTTAAAGATTTTATTTATTTATTTTTAGAGGAGAAGGGAGGGAGAAAGAGAGGGAGAGAAGCATCAATGTGTGGTTGCCTCTCATGTGCCCCCTACTGGCCCACAAGTCAGGCATGTGCCCTCACTGGGAATCAAACCAGCAACCCTTTGGTTCTCAGGCCAGCACTAAATGCACTGAGCCACACTAGCCAGGGCAACATTATTTTTTAGAATAGATTTGAAATTCCTTGCTCTCTCCAAATGTGCCAAGCCCCAAAAGGATGAAGTCACATCTCTTGTTTTCCCTTGTTCCCCAGCTACCCAGTTCACCTCCCAGAAGCCAATTTCCTTACAGGTTTCTCCTGAATCTTTCCAGATAGAAGCAATTGACTGTGATGCCAATGATGCGTCTACACGATAGTCCCTCACTCACTTAGACTCCTTCCCAGGCCCTGTACCTAATTTTGTTTGTACTTTTTGTATTTTTATTTTGAGGGCCACCTCAGTTGTATAAGTTTCAGGGTCCCCAACACATGGGTCTTTCATGCTCCCAGAGATAGTATCTTCATATATATGCAGTATTCATAAATACTTTTGAAAAATGCATAGTTATATGCCATACTCATTGTTCTCTGCCTTGTTTTTTTATACTTAATGTTTTGAAACCAATATTTACAGAGTTGTCTCCTTTTTACCATCGTGTTGCTCTACTGTAAGGATAAATGATACTTTTATTTAACTATTCATCTGTTGATGAATAGTTGAGTTATTTCCAATATTTTACCAATACACATAATGTTGCAATGAATATTTTTGTATATACTTTATGGTCAGAGAAACTGTACTTGCAGATATCTGAGTTGGCCTTGTTTATACTTGGCTCCCTTAAGATTCTTAAAAATATCCATGTAGATGTATGTCTTTGAAGTAGAACTGCTAGATGAAAGAATGTATAAATATTTAATCTTGGTAACTGTTGTAAAATTGTCATCTGTAAAGGTTACATCACTGTCCCCTCCCAACAATGTGTGACAACACAAACTCCCTCCTCCCCCCCGCACCCACTGAATGTGTTGGCAAACTTTTTTATCTTTGTCTATCTGATGGGCAAATAATACTATGCTGTTGTTCTTTTTATTTACATTTAATAACTCATGATTAAAATTGAGCATGTTTCAATTTCAATCAATTTAAGAAACATTTGGATTTGTTTTCTTATAAACAGTTTATATCCTTTGCCCAATTTCTTTCAGTTGTCACTGTTATTCTTATTGACTTGAAAGACCTTTTTGTACATTGGAGAGTGCTACCTCTTATTTATAAATAACTTTGGGAAAGTAAAGGCCAGAGGTATGATATATAGATACCCTATTTTAAACTGATGCTCCTCAACCTGGTTTACATATGTCACAGGAAATATTTCTCAGTGTGACAGGGAACAGAGTAGATGGTGTTTAATAGCATCAACTGAGGAACCAGGCTGAGTTCCCATTCCAACACTGCCTCTGGTTATCTGGGCCACTTTCAGCAAATCTATTGATTTTTTGACTCAAATAACTATGAAAATAGAATAATAATAATAATCTTCACCTTACAAGGTAAGAGTCAAAGAGCTTATGCCAAGAAAAAGTCAGCATGGAAGACCAAACAAATAATAATGTCCTGTTATTTGGTTTTAAAAAAATAACCATAAAAGATTTCTGGCCAAGATGGAGACATAGGTAGACACACTGTGCCCCCTCACACAACCAAGATAGGGACAACAACAATTTAGAAACAGAATAACAACCAGAACTGACAGAAAATTAAACTATATGGAAGTCGGACACCCAAGGAGTTAAAATAGACACATTCATCCAGACCAATAGGAGGGGCGGAGTTCAGCAGCCCAGCTCTGGTCGCAGAGCAGAGAGCAGAGAGCGTTGGGACTGGACATGTAAGGCAACCGGGGTGCGCGAGACCGCAGCTGGCAGACCCCGGCTGAGGGGTGGCAACCAGCAGACCCAGCCAGGTGATGATTGCAAAGCAAGGTGCTGCGCACAACCCAGGATCCCAGGGCTGGGAAATAGAGCCTTGGGTCGCTGATTGAAAACACCTGTGGGGGTTGAGGCACAGGGAGAGACTCCCAGCCTCACAAGAGAGGTCGTTGGAAAGACCAATGGGGTGCACAAGCCCACCCATACGGGAACAGCACCAGAAACGCCCAGTTTGCTGGGGGGAAGTGGCGGAAGGGCCTGAGGTTCGAGGGAGAGGGGAGCAAGCACCATTGTTCCTTCTCGGACCCCACCCTCACATACAGCGTCACAACCCAGAGACTGGGGTGCCCTGCCCTGGTGAACACCTAAGGCTCCGCCCCTCAATATGTAACAGGCATGACCAGACCAAAAAAAATGGCCCAAATGGAAGAACAGATGAAAGCTCCACAGCAAATACAACTAAGTGACAAAGAGACAGCCAACCCATCAGATGCACAGTTCAAAGCACTGGTGATCAGGAAGCTCACAGAATTGGTTGATTTTGGTCACAAACTAGATGAAAAAATGAAGGCTTCAATAAGTGAAATGAAGAAAAATACACAGGGAACCAATAATGATGGGAAGGAAGCTGGGTCTCACATCAATGGAGTGGACCAGAAGGAAGAAACAACCACAGAGAAAAGAATGAAGAAATAAGAATTCAAAAAAATGAGGAGAGGCTTAGGAACCTCCAGGACATCTTGAAACGTTCCAACATCCGAATTATAGGGGTACCAAAAGGGGAAGAGAAAGAGCAACAAGTGGAAAAGTTATTTGAAC
>CM052541.1:95834241-95850881 GCA_028533065.1 Trachops cirrhosus
AACAGGAACAGAACCACAGAAATGGAGATCACCTGGAGGGTTAGCAACAGGGGAGTGGGCGGAGGAGAAGGGGGAAAAGCATAGACGTTAGGTAGAAAACAGGGGGAGGACAAGAATAGTATGGGAAATGTAGAAGCTAAAGAATTTATGACACATGGACATGAACTAAAGGGAGAGAATGTGGGTAGGAGAGGGTGTGCAGGGTGGAGGGGAATGAAGGAGGGTAATGGGACAACTGTAATAACATAATCAATAAAATATATTTTTTTTAAAAAAAGAACTTCAAAAAAAGAAAAAAATAACCATAAAGACACACAAAAAATTTAAAATAAAGTCATGCACATTATGAACCAGAATCCAGCTGGCACAGATAACTTCTTGTAGATTGTATTAATTAGCTAATTGCTGTGTGTTGTACTACCCAAAAACTTGGTGTCTTAAAACAACAACCGTTTAATTACTTGTGATTCTGTGAATTAGCACTATGAGCTGGGCTCATGTATGCAATTCTTTTAATTTCAGCAAGGCTCACTCATATGTTTGTGATCAGCTGCTGGGGTGACAAGAGGTGCCTGGCCACATCTTGTCATCCAGAAGAGTAGCCTGAGCTTGTTTGTTGGCAGGATCCCAGGACTGAGAGCAGTGTACAAGGTGTGACTACTTCCACCTTGTTCTACTGACCAAAGCAAGTCATGGGGCCAATCCAGATTCAAGAGTGTAGAAACAAACCCCACCTTTTGATGGAGTAGCTGCCAAGGCACATTGCAAAGGGCTAGGATTACATAAAGTGGTGGAGAATTACAGCCAATTCAACAGGTAGACAAATTCGAGGTTTGGAATACAGAGTGCAGGTGAGACAGAGCCAGCAATTGGGGGGTCTCTCTCATCCACAAACATCCCACAAGAGTAAAAGCCAATCTGAACACCTGCAAGAGCCAGAGGAACAAAAACCACTTCTGGTCTGTGCTGGTTAAGTGTTTCCCCCTCTTACTTCCCTGCACCTGGCTCCGATGGGAAGGAGGACACTGCGGGAGGCTGGAAAGAATCCTCTGTAAGCCAGCCTCACTGCTTCTGAATCATAGCTTTCCATGTGAAGCCAGTCTTTGCTGGCAGAGAGAAGAAACTGAATTTAAAACAAAGTTTGGAGAACTTTTTATTCCAGAGATTGAGCAGAAAATGCACTGTGGCCTTCCTGAGGACTGAGAGGCAGTGGAAGAACTAGCCCACAAGGCAGATGCCAAGGGGCAGTTTGGGAAAGAGGAAAGCTGTTACCTGTTCCAGTCAGGGCACATGGCTGGGTTGGGGGTCAGGTCTGGTTTTGGTCCATGTGAGAAGCGACCCATTGATGTTTCTCTCCCTCTCTCCTCCCCTTCCCTTCTCTGTAAAATAAATAAATAAAATATTTTTTTTAAAAAAAGAACCTACCCTCTTTTTTTAAAAAAAAAAAAAAGTAAAAAATGACAGATTGCAGTAGGTGATATGAACCAAATAAACAGCAGGAGAGATAGACAGAGAAAGTAGGAAGACACTGAGTTGCCTGATGGAGTGGCCTGGAGAGGCCTCCGGAGGGCAACTTGAAGTAGGAAAATGAACTAGTCAAAGCATTTCAGGCAGAGGCGGGTAGCTAGTGGAAAGTCTCAAGGTAGAATTTTTTTTTATTGTGTCTGTCTAGAGATTAACTGATTTTAATGATATTTTTAAAGAACCTGTTATTGGTTTCATTGACTTTTTTTTCTATTGTCTTTCCTTTCTCAACTAGATGATTTATGCTCTAATCTTTTTTATTTCCTTCCTTGTTTACTTTGGCTTTAATCTGTTCTTTTTTTCTGATTTCTTAAAAATGGAAGGTTAAATTACCGATTTAAAGCTTTTCTTGTTTTCTAGTTTAACTTTTTAAAGATGCTATTTATTTATTTTTAGAGAGAGGGGAAGGGAGGGAGAAAGACAGGGAGAGACATTGATGTGTAAGAGATACATCAACTAGTTGCCTCTCTCATGCCCCCCAACTGGGGACCTGGCCTGTAACCCAGGCATGTGCCCTGACTGGGAACTGAACAAGTGACCTTTCAGTTTGCAGGCTGGAGCTCAATCCACTGAGCCACACCAGCCAGGGCTCTAGTTTAATTTTTAAATTTCCATGTAAGCACAGCTTTGGCTGTATCCTACAAATTTTGATATGTGGTGCCTTCATTTTTATTCAATTTAAAATATTTTCTAATTTACCTTGAGACTTCCTCTTTGACCCATGGATTATTTAGAAGTGTGTTGTATAATTCCCAAATACTTGGGAGATTTTCATGATATTGTTTCATTATTGATTTCTAGTTATATTTAGTTGTGGTCAGAGAACACACTTTTGATGATTGCAATTATTTTAAATTCATTGAGGCTTTTTTTATGGCCCATAATACGATCTATCTTGATGAATGCTCCATGTGCCCTTGAAAAGAATGTTGGTTTACTGTTGGGTGGAAAGTTATATAAATGTCAGTTAGGCTAAATTTATTTTGTATTTTTAACATTTTTAAATTTGGCCTGGCTGTTGTGGCTCAGTGGATTGAGTGCCAGACTGTGAACCAAAGGGTCATGGGTTCAATTCCCAGTCAGGGCACATGCCTGGGTTGCAGGCCAGGGTCCCAGTATGCGAGGAGTGTGCAAGAGGCAACCACACATTGATGTTTCTCTCCCTGTCTTTTCTCCTTCCCTCCCCCTCTCTGTAAAAATAAATAAAGAAAATCTTTAAAAAAACCTCAAAATTAAAAAAAAATTTTTTTAATTTTTAAATTACAGTTGACATACATTATTATATTAATTTCAGGTGTATATCCCAGTGATTAAACATTACATAAATTACTAAGTGATCTTATCAATAAATCTCACATCCATTTGACACCATACATAGTTATTAAAATATTATTGACTATATTCCTTACATCGTACTTTACATCCCCATGACTACTCTGTAACAACAAATTTGTACATATTAATTCCCTCACTTTTTCACCCAGCCTCCCAAACCCCTCCCATCTAACAACCATCAAAATGTTCTCTGTATCTATGAGCCTATTTCTGTTCTACTTTATTTTGTTTTTTAGATTCAATTGTTGACAGATAATGTACTTATTGCAATTTTTATTCATATTTTAATCTTATTCTTTTATATATTTTATTGATTATACTATTACAGTTGTCCCATTTTTTTTCTCCTCTTCATTCCCCTCTGCCCTGTACCACCCCTGACCAACATCCCACCCCCCCACCCCCACCCTTTAGTTCATGTCCATGGGTTGTACATATGTTTTTTGGCTTCTACATTTCCTATACTATTCTTAACCTCCCCCTGTCTATTTTGTACTTACCATATATGCTTCTTATTCTCTGTACCTTTTCCCTCATTCTCTCCTCCCCTGCTCCCTACTGATAACCCTCCATGTGATCTCCATTTCTGTGATTCTGTTCCTGTTCTAGTTGTTTGCTTAGTTTCTTTTTTTTTTGGGGGGGGTAGATTCAGTTGTTGATAGTTGTGAGTTTGTTGTCATTTTACTGTTCATAGATCCATCCCTTTAACATTTCACATAATAAGGGCTTGGTGATGATGAACTCCTTTAACTTGACCTTATCTGGGAAGCACTTAATCTGCCCTTCCATTTTACAGGATAGCTTTGCTGGATAGAGTAATCTTGGAGGTAGGTCCTTGCCTCTCATGACTTTGAATACTTCTTTCCAGCCCCTTCTTGCCTGCAAGATTTTTCTGGCAGTTCTGGTTATTTTTTGTTTTTAAATTTGTTGTTGGCATGTGCCCTGAGTGGGAAAGGAACTGGCGACCCTTTGGTTCACAGGCTGGCACTCAATTCACTAAGCCACACAAGCTGGAGCATATTCTTTTTTCTTTTCGCTGTTCTGATTGAGTGTTTTATGCTTCTTTATCTTCTCAGTCTCTGATTTGACCCTCTGCTTCAATATACTCCACTGTTGATTCCCTGTAATGTATTCTTCATTTCAATTAATGTATTCTTCCTTTCTGACTGGTTCCTTTTTATGTTTTCTAGATCTGCTTTTATGCTTCCCCCCTCTTTTTTGAAGTTCTCACTGAGTTCATCTACTCTTCCCCTAAGTGCACTGAGCATCCTTATAACCAGTGTTTTGAACTCTGCATTTAGTAGATTGCTTGTCTCCATCTTGTTTAGTTCTTTTTCTGGAGTTTTGTTCTGTTCTTTCATTTGGGACATGTTTCTTTGTGTCCTCATTTTGGCTGCTTCCCTGTGTTTGTGTCTATGTACAGGTAGAGCTGCTAAATCTCACTGCCTTGGTAGAGTGCACTTATGTAGTAGGTGTTTGGTAGGGTTCAATGGCACAGCCTCTCGGATCACCCAAACTGGGCACTGGAGGTGGGCACCCTCATAGGCTGTATACACCTTCCTCTTATAGTTGCGCCTTGATTGCTGTTGGCATAACAATGGAAGTGATTTGTCCCCAGGCTGATCAGCTCTAGGGATGGCTTTGACCAACAACCAGTTGTGCAGGAACCTACCCCACAGAGCAGGACTTACTTTGGCAGGGATCTGGCTCCTGCTGAGTCTGCTCCCTGAGTGTGTCACTTGTAGAGGTGGTTGGGTGTTGCTCTGATGTGATCTGAAGCTGTCCACTGGGTGCACTGGCTCTGGGACTTCCAAGGAGGTACGGGTCAAGGTCAACTACTGCCTGTCTTCTGCCTGGGACCACCCAGCATGAGCTACAAAGCTATCTGCAGATGGTTGCTATTTGTGCTTGGCTTAGAGGTATCTAGGAGAGGCCAAGCTATGAACCAAGGCTGCCTGCTGCTAGTGCCAGGCCTCAGGCCACTTAGTGAGAGGTATAGAATTCACTGAGGCCAGATGCTGCTTGTTTGATAGATGTTAGGAAAATCTGAAGCTTGAGCCAAGGTTGGCTATTTGTATAGAAATGTCACTGTGGACAGCTTAGGTGGGCCTGAATGTTGGGTGGGGTGGGACCTCAGGGTATCAGGGCAGGGAAAACAGTGTGAGCCAGATTCATGGTGTCTCCAATGTGGTGCCCATCTGCTGGCTCGGTGCGGGGAGGGCTCATCAAAGGAACAATGGCCTCTGCCAGTACTTCTGTCTGGGCAAAAGCCATTCCCCCAGCTCTCACCCTGATACCGGACTCTCCATATATCTCTGGTGCCTTTTGAGCTGCTTCCTTAGCATTGGAGCTCTGAGTGAGTCTGAGTAAATCCATGCACCAGCCCTTTAAGATGATCTTCTTGGGACCCCAAAACCACCCCCCCCACCCCATCTCACTTAGCCTCAATTTCTGCTGATTTTCACAACCAGAAGTTATGAGGACCTCTTTTCCTGTCATTGGAACCCTGGGCTGGGGGGCCTGGTGTGGGGCTGGGATTTCTCACTCCTCAGGGGGACTTCTGCAGCCAAGATATCCCTCCTGATTTTTACCCACCACACATGGATGTGGGACCAGCCTGTTCTCCATCTATACCCTTCCTACCAGTCTCTATGTGACTTCTTTAATTCCCTAGTTGTAGGACTTCCATTCAGCCAGATTTCAGGCAGTTCAGGTTGCTTTGTAGTTTAGTTGTAGTTTTGATATGGTTGTGGAGGAAGCAAATACCGTATTTACCATGGTGTCTTGACCAGAAGCTCAGATTTGTTGACAATGTGTTCAGGTCTTTATATCTTGGCTGATTTTCTGTACACTTGTTTTATCAATTACTGAGACAGGAGTGTTGAAATCTCTAAATGATAATTTGTGGATTTACCTATTTTGCCTTTTAGTTCTATAAGTTTTAATATAAGTATTTTGAGGTTGTGTTTGTTCCATGAATATTCCAATTGTTATGTCTTCTTCATGAATTGATTTCTCTATTATTATATTCCTATTTATCCCTTGTAATAGTCCTTATTGTTAATCTAGTTTGGTATTAATATAGTTCCTCCATTTTCTTTTGTTTAGTGTTTGTATAATTTGTCCTTTTGCATCCTTTACTTTTAACCTAAATTGTAGAGGGTGTTTATTTTGGTTCTTGCTTTTATTTGTGTAACGGAGTTCAAAAGTAAAACAGGTAACACAAAGAGTGAGAAAAACATTTACAATATGTATAGACAGTAAGAGACTGATATGAAAATAAGTGAAAAATTTTTACAAATCAATAAGAGGAAGAAAACACAATAGAAAAATTGAATAAACAACTTGGAGAGACACTTCATGAAAGATGATATGCAAATGGCCAGTAAGCCTATGAAAAAGTAGTCCATTAGTCATTAGTGAAATTTTAATTAAAACCACAATACAATACCACTACATATCTCCAGATTAACTAAAACGAAAAAGGTTAACAATAGCAAGAATTGGCAAGGATGTGGATCAACTGAAGCTCTCACACAATGATGGTGGGAATGAAAATTGGTACAACTTTGGACAATTTTCTGGCAGTACATAAATTTGTGCATACATATAACCTATGACCAAGCAATTCCAGCCTTAGGTATGTATACCCAACAAAAATATGTATATAATATCTATCAAAATATTTACTAAAATATTCTTGGTAGCACTATTTATAGTAGTGTTAGACTGGAAACTATGCAGATGCAATTAACAGTAGAATGGATAAACTGTGCCATATTCTCACAAAGGGATACGATAGGAATGGGAGTGGATGAACTATAGCTGCACACAACTAGATGGGTCTCCTTGACATAATATTGAATGGAGAAGCAAGACATAAAAGATAACATACTATGTGGCTCCACTTACATAAAATGCAAAATAATCAAGCTCAATCTATTGATATAATGTCAGAGTCAGGAAGGGGTACCCTTGTGAGTAGTGACTGGAAAGAAGTAAATGGTGCCAGCCAATAAGGGCGATATTCTGTTTTTTGATCTGGGTAGTAGTTCAGTTTGTGAAAAAAATCAAGTTGTATATTTATCATACTTACACTTTAGGTATGCATACATATATGCATACGCATACATATGCATACTGATATACATCAGTAAAAAGTATCAATGAAGAAACTGAAAAACAAAGAGTCACATAATTTAATGAGGATTTTTTACAGAAAGCAACAGGCCACTGACCCCTATTTTCACCTACATTCCTGTTTAGAGGTTTCAGCCTTTATTTTGCTTAGCTGTTTATCTTGCTATTAATCTCACAATTTTGTTATTTTATCAAAGTTATTCAGGCACATAGTTTATTATTTATTTATTTATTTCTAATCATCATGCAAGGATATGTTTATTGCTTTTAGAGAGAGAGAAAAGGAGAGGGGGCGAGGGGGAGAGAGAGAGATGTGAGAGAAACATCTCATCAATTGCCTCCAGCATGCACCCTGACTGGGGATCGATACCCGCCTCCACACACACACACACACACACACACCCAAACCTAGGCATGTGCCCTGACTGGGGATCAAACCTGCAACCTTTTGGTGTGTGTGACAATGCTCCAACCAACTGAACCACGCAGCCAAGGCAATAGTTTAAAGATTCAAATAATTCTAGGTGGCTTGTTATGAAAAGAAACACACCCCTCCCCCACTGCCTCATCTGCCCACTTCTCATCTCCCTATCAGCCCAGCAAAACTTATTTTGGTTAGATGGACATTCATTGTTTACCTATGATGACTGCACAAATGTTACTGCATAAACTCTCACTTTCCCTTGATCTGATAATCGCCTATGTGTGAATTGTTTCTATGTTTTTTACCATTAATTCAACCCCCAGATATCCCCCATTATGTATCTCTTCTCAATTTGTTCAAACATCTTATACAGTCCATCACATCTGACTGAAATTCGCTCTTGAAGCCTCTGACCAGCTCCAGGGGACACTGGCTGCCCTCCAGGCCTGCTGAACAGCTGTGGTCCTTGGGGTTTCCCTTCACTGTCTTCCTGGGAATTCCCTTCCTCCTCTCCTGCGCCGGACCTCTGTTTCACACATATCAAGTCATCTTTTTTGTTTATCTCCTTGTTGTGGTAGAGGACATCCTCTAAAAACTTCCTGAGAAAAAGTACTGGGAAGTAAATGCTTTGAGTTCTTGCATGTCTGAAAATGTATTTATTCTATTCTTATAACGAATTAATAGTATTGTTTAGTGTAGAATCCTAGATTTTAAAAAAAATTTCCTCAGGAATTTGAAGGCATTGTTCCACTGTGTTCCTGCATTCAGTGCATGACATTCTGGCAATTGATCCTTTACATAAAACCAGTTTTATCCCAGAAGTTCTTAGAATCTTCTCTTTGTCCTCACTGGTGAAATTTCAGTATGATGGAACTGTGGAACTAGCATATTTTTATTCAGCATGCTGGGCCTTTTCAACTCTACAAATATCAGTTCTGGGAAATTTTCTTAAATTAGATATATTTTTATTTAAAAAAAGATTTTATTTATTTATGTTTGAGAGATGGAAAGGGAGAGAGAAAGAGAGGGAGAGAAACATCAATATGTGAGATACATCGACTGGTTGCCTCTCACACACCCCCAACCAGAGATCTGGCCTGCCACCCAGGCACATGCCCTGACTGGGAATTGAACTGGTGACCCATTGGTTTGCAGACTAATGCTCAATCCACTGAGCCACACCAGCCAGGACCTTAAATTACATTTTTTTATAATATCCTTTCAACTTCTTTATTCATCCTCTCTTTATATAACTTCCCAAATCAGATATTGGACCTCTTGGACTTACTCTCTACATTTTCTAATCCTCTTTTTCTCCCATTTTCCTCATTATTTTCTTTTTGCTCTATTTTCTGGGAGATTCCATTAACTTTATCTTCCAAATCTTTTAGCATGTTTTAATTTCTGCTATCATACGTTATTTTTTAATTTTCAAGGCTGTTTTGTTCTCTGAATATTTTTTATTTTTATTTTGTTTAAGATTCTATTTATTTCTTTTTAGTGAGAGGGGAAGGGAGGAAGGAAGAGAGGGAGAGAAACATCAATGTGTAAGAGAAACATCGACAGGTCACCTCTCACATGCTTCCAACTGGGAACCTGACCCACAACCCAGGCATGTGCCCTGACTGGGAATCAAATCAGGGACCTTTCAGTTCACAGGCCAGCACTCAATCCATTGAGCCACACCAGCCAGGGCTGTCCTCTGAATATTATTTTTATAGTATTCCTTTCATATTTCTTAAATGTAATATCAACTCTTTGAAGATATTAATAATAGATTTTTTGTAAATTTTCTTCTCCCTTTTTAGTTTCTTTCCTCCAAATCATTCTTTTATCTTTGTTTTATTTGATCTCTGTATTTCAAATTAAATTTTTTTCTTAAACTTTTGGTGACCCTTGGCTGTCTGCTTCTACTTAAGCGGGGGGGGGGGGGGGACTAAAAGGCTGATTAGAAGCTCTGTTCACTTGTGTGGGGCTTTGGAACTCCAACTTGATTGTCTTAATTTGGGTTCCCCTAAAAGAGACCCTGAGACATGTATTTGAAGGGAAGTACTCAGAGATACAAAGGTAAGGGAGCAGAGAAATGAGACAAGCAGAGAAGGCAGCATAATGCTAAGTAGAACTGAGAATGACTAAGGCTTAATCCTACAGAAAGATTTTTGGAAAATGGTGAAATCACACACTTTAGAGTTATTGCATGCAAGGACAAGGTGGCTGAGTTATTTATGCATCAAATACTGATAGTCAGTGGTTGAGAGCCGCTCCCGGGAAGGAGGGTATTCATTCCCTAGCACTCCTAGCCTGGCTGATGCCTGGGCAGAGTAGCTTTCCCTGACTTTGGAGAGAAACTTGAAGCGAGAGACTCAGATACCAGCAATTGGAAGCCAGCAGGAATACATTGATGTGGGACTGCCCAGGGGATATGGGTGGAGAGAGTAATGTCTGCTACAGCCACTTAGTGGGACTGTTACTTGGGAACTCCCATCTGCACTCTGAGGCTTTTTCTTTTTGTCTTTCTCAGGTTTTCCAGTCAACCACTTGTCTGAAGGATTCCAATCTAGCAGCCAGGGTTCGGTGAGCTAAGTGAGAGGACAGGCTAGGAATCTCAACTTTCAGTGGAAAATTTTGTTTTCACTTTACCCTCCTAGTTCAGGTTGACACACCTGCTCTTTGGTGTCCCCCAATCCACAGACTCTCTAACTGGTACCTTCAAAGGTAAAAATTCTTAGACTTCTTATGGTGCAAGAGGGGAAGTCTCATACCTGCTCTCAGAGGAAAGGTACCTGAGGTTTAACTACTTTTTAAGTAGACTTTCAATCAAATATTCTGTTTTTAGACCCATCCTCACCTCCACAGGTAACTAGGGTCATTAATTTCTTTTGCAGCTTCTGTGTTGTAAACCTGGTTGCTTCTCTGTAGGAGACCGTTCTGCGTGACGTGGGCCCAGCTCCCACTTGGAGATGCACAGGACCCACGCCCACAGATAGGTTCTCCCATGGGGAGATTCCCATGGAGAATCAGGCCTGCAATGTGCCTAGGCCACTTTGAGTCTTGCTCTTGCTAAAAAAAAACCTCCCTCACCCTGAATTGAGGACATTTACTGCAAAGTAACTTCCTAAAATCCATGCTAAACCTTCCAAGGATGAGTGTAACTGGTTCAACCACTTTTGCCTTTTCACTTGCAAATATCCTCCTTCTGTGATGTGATTAGCAGCATTGGCTCCTTTGTTTTCTGTAAAAGGTAACCACCTAAAGTGAGCCTGTACATAGGAAATGAGGACCATCATGTAATGTGCTGAGAAACCTAATAAAGGCTGGTCATGTCAAGGGCCAAGGCTTTTGCTCCCCTTGAGAGAAACGTTATGCTGTCCCTTTTCCTCCACCAAACTCGGTAGTCCCTGTGAATGTCTCATTTCATCCATAATGACGCGGACACTGCAGGCCGGTGTCTGCATCATCTGTTTCTTCAACTTTCTCTGATCTACTAAATTAGTTACATTTGCTTTTCAGCTTTCTTTTTCATTTTTTAAATTACATTTTATTGACTATGCTATTACAGTTGTCCTAATTTCCCCCTTTTCCCCCCTCCATCCAGCACCCTCACTCCCTCAGGTAGTCTCCACACCACTGTTCTTGTCCACGGGTCATGAATATAAGTTCTTTGGCTACTCCATTTCCTATACTGTACATTACTGCCATTTTATTGTTCATAATTTTGAGCTTCTTCTTTACTTAAATAAGTCCCTTTAAAATTTCATATAATAATGACTTGGTGATAATGAACTCTTTTAGTTTTTTCTTTTCTGGGAAGCTCTTAATCTGCCCCTCAATTCTAAATAATATATTTTCTGGTTAGAGCAATCTTGGCTGTAGGTCCCTGCTTTTCATGACTTTGAACAACAAAATGGCAATAAATACATATCTATCAACAATTGAATCTAAAAAACAAACTAAGCAAACAAGAAGAATGGAGACAGAATCATGGATATGGAGAGCTTTTTGATGGTTGTCAGATGGGAGGGGGTGTAGGGGAATGGGTGAAGAGGTGAGGGGGTTAAGAAGTACAAATAGGTAGTTATAGAATAGCCATGGGGATGTAAAGTACAGTGTAAAGACTATGCTTTCAGGGATCATTTCTGTAGTTCATTAAAGTACAGTGTAGGACATGGAGGAGCCAAAGAACCTACACATGACCCATGGACATGATCAATGGTGTGGGTATTGCTTGAGGGAGTGGGAGGTGCTGGGTGGAGGGGGGCAAAGGGAGAAAAATGAGGACAACTGTAATAACATAATCAATAAAACGTATTTAAAAAAGTAAAAGAAAAAAGTTCCTCATCAAAATTCCCTCTGCATTCTTTTATGACCTGTTATTTTATCACAGACATTTGTGACATTTAATATCCAACTCTAATAGCTTGGGAGAATGCCACTTCAATAATTTGTCAGAAAGAGATTGTCACACAATTATTTTGAGTAACAGGGAATTCTTCTGGCTAGTGAAGATATCTGCCCCTTCCACCTTCTGCTTATATTGCTTTAGAAGTTTGAGAGCATTGACCTTCTGCCTCACATTTATGGGAAAGAGATTTACATGTTATGGGATAACATGATGTCTGTTCAATATCACCGAGGCTGTAGTATGGGTTTGAGTGCCAGTGGTTAGTCCCCTCTCCTTGAATCTGCACTGATCCTGTCACCTGATTTAACCATTAAGTACTGCAGATATGACTATATGCTAGTTCTGAGCCTAACCCTAAGAAACCCTGGTAGTGTCCATTTTTCCTCTCTTGGGAACTTGGAGTGTCCAAGTAAGAAGTCTGTCTACCCTGTGGGAGTGACTGCATGGAGAGGCCACATGGCAGGAAGGACCCTGAGATTTCATGACAAAGAACCGAAGCCTAGGGCGTGTGAGCTCAGTTGAGCAGTTTTACTCGAGCCTTCCCAGCTGAGGATCTAGACACATGAGTGAAGAACCCTTGATGGACATCCAGCCCAGTGGACATCACCTACCCATGGACATGACCCACTGAATTGTGAGAAACAATACAATGGTTACTTTTTAAGACACTGAGTTTTGGGGCCATCTGTTTGCATCCATAGATAACCCAATCTGAACCAAAAGAGGAACTTTAGGTTCTTGGTGTTTGAGGTATTCCCTCAATAGACCAGGAAGGTCTGGTGACATTTTTACTGTGCTTGAAAAGAGCTGAACATGCAGAGGAGCTATAATCATATGTTGATACAAAAGAAAATATGCATTTTAGAATTTTTAAAATTCTTTTAAAAATATGAACCATAAACATTGTTTTATTTACCCATTGTTATAGCCTTCAAAAGCCTAAGTTTAAAGATAAGAGTGGGAAATGCCCCAAATAGTGTTTCCAGATTGGGTTCTTCACCCATCCCAGGGTGAACTCCTGCTAATACTTGGCAGGGGAGCAGGGCCTCACTCTCACAAAAATAGTGATATTTCTTGGGAAGGACTTAAATATGCCCCCCTTTAGTTTAAGCTAGGTTAGGTAAACTTATTTTAAGCTTGTTTCAAAATAAATTCCTAAAGGAAGAGACACTCATCTTAATAGAGTCCTACCCACATAGTGCTGGCACATTCTCTCAAGAGGCAACTTGTAGGGAAAGGATAGTGAGGTTGGTAATCACAGGGGTTAGGGTTTGAATCCCACTTCTTTCAGGTTTTAGCTGTGAGGCTTTGGAGGAGTTATTCAACCTGTTTCAGTTTATGCTCTTTCATTATTAAAAAATAAGAATGTTAATACCTACCTTCAAGGACTGCTTTGAGAATAAAATGAGGTAATGTGTATGAAAGTACAAAACACATTTTTGGGCATATGGCTGAGACTCAAAAATATCTTGGTTTCATTTTCCTGCCTTTGGAGGTTCTTGGAGCCAGGGTGATGACTCAAAGTCAAGGAGGAGACAGCAGCTGGGACAGCTCAGTGGCAGTTTGGTTGGGTCACTATCACTGTCCTCTTTTCTATCTATATTGCCATTGACTTAACTCCTGGAAATATAGATTTTTAAAATAGTTACCTATTATCCTATATATCCTGCAACCCTTCCCTATTCTCATCACAGAAAAACAGGGTCTGGTTCTATTATCTCAAGAAAGGAATGATATAGTAGAATCCCAACTACAAATGAGTCAAACATTTGACTTTGGGATTTTAAAAGCCAAAGACTCATGACATAAGAAAACAGCTTTGGAATAATAATTGGAGAGTTCATTTTTCTCAACATGTCACACATACACATATATACTCCCACATATACATACGTGCACACTGGCACATGTGTGCATGCACACACTTAAAGGACTAGATAAAAATTCCCGGTACTTTGGAGTGGGGAAGTCAGGTGGAAGCAGGAAGGTAGAATGGGTAGTATATGGAGAAACTATTCATGTGCTTTCTCTTTGCCCTCAGCAACTAAATGACCTTCTTATTTGGGCATCTTGTGAGGAGATTAGGATTGTTTCAGAGGAATATAAAGAGAAGACAAGAGCTAATATAAGTCTATTGAAATTCAAAAATAGGATTTTCAACAAGACAATAGGCTTCAAAACTGGACTCTGTGAGAAATAAATAATTTTCTACGTTTATTTAGCTCCCATTTCACAAAATCAAGATATAGGCCTGGATTTAAGTTTCTACCCAAGAGGAAGTAACTTAATCTCTTATCTTTGATTTCCTATCTTTCTGTAAGGATAATGATGACATCTACCTCAAAGACTGCTTTCAGAGGAAGGTGCCTCTTGGTTGGAGGGAGGCAAAGGGAGAGCTGAAGATGGTGCTCACCAGCCAGCAGCCCCCTTGGTTTGTACTCAAGTACTGAGACGTCTGCCCCTCAGGCTGATTGATGCGGTAGGGTTTGCACTTGGCCTCATTCACCTCGTGCACAGGAACTCTGGGTTCTTCAGGGTTGGCTTCTTCCTCACGGACCCCTGGGCCAGTTTTAAAGTAGAAAGTAGGTAGGGAAGATGGCGGCAAGGTAGGAGGGAGCAGATTCCACTTCCCCCACACACGGGAGAAAAATCTAGCTGATCTACAGAGGAACAGAGCAATCAGCCAACAGTACCCCAGCATATATGAAGATAGAAGACCAAAAATTGTGGCAGACACAGAAAAACCAGACAGTAAGGAGAGTGTTTCAGGACAATAAGGTCCCCGGGACCAGGGCAGCTGCAGCCCCAGGCCCAGTGCCCGCCAGGTCTGCCACAGGGTTCTTGGGATAGAGCCAGGTCAACAGCTCCCTCCCCAGCCAAACAAGGTCTCAGAAGCATGGGGAGAGACCTGGTTGCTTGAAGTCGCAGAGAGGGGGAATAAGGACTAAGTGGCAAACACACAGGGGCTGTGAGCACCCACAGAATCTGTGGAAGCTGGCTGGGGAGAGTTGAGAGTTGGGCTGTGCCCGGCCTTCAAACAGATAGTCCCTGGTCTGGTTGGAGAATTGGGCAGTATGAGAGACCCGGCCCCTGTACAGAGTGGCAGGCTTGAGTAGGAGGAATTTCTCAAAAAGAAAAAGTGAGAAAAGAGACACTGTTTGGGGAATTCTCCTGCAGCAGCCACTCCGGTCTCCTCCCCACCCAGCCAGGCAGTGCTCCCAAGGTGGTGCGGAAGACCCTGCACACCCCCATAGCACTAGGAAGAGAGTGCACCTGAACCTGAGGGACTGGAGGTGGCCTGGCTGAGTGCACAAACCCACAATGTGGGGAGAGTGTGCTCTGCGGAAGGCCTGGATCCCAAACCCAAAGCCCCAGGGAGAAGCATGGGGCTAGCCCTGGGGAAAGTACATGCCTCAGGCTGACTGAGTATGGATCAGGAAGGGAGAAAAGTGGAACCAATCACCCCTCAGCCTGCTGTGGCCAGCAAGACCAGCAAAACCAGTTTGGCCAGTTTGAAACCAGCAAGAGGATTTTTTTTAAGTAATTATTTTTTATTTTTTTATCTTTCAATTCCTTTTTCCTCTCTTTCCTTCTTTCTTGTTTTATTCCTTCTTCCTTTCTTTCTAATTTTATCTCTTCTTCTTTCCTTCTTCTTCTCTGTTTTTTTTTTTTTTAAATACCCACAAGTGAGCCAAAAAAACGTGGAATGGTGAAAAGACCAGAGTTGAATCCAAAGAGGACTCATCCCAACAGCTGAGACAGTGAGGCAAATTTCACTTTGCTATTACAGAGAACCTGCAAGTTATTGCATATTTGTATTATTATTTTTCATTATTCTTACATCTTTTATTTTAATAGTATTTTTGTATTTCTCTTCTTTCTGTTTAGTCTTCTTTGCTTGACTGGTTATATTGTATCATTTGACAGATTTCCCCTGTTCTCTCTTTCATAGTGTATTGCTAATTTACTGTCCTTCATTTCACTTGTGTTCCATTAGCACACTACTCAAGGTCCTAAACTCCCTATTCTTGTTATCCAGATCACACAGATTCTGTCACATGATTGTTGCTCCATTATTATTGTAAATAATAACTGTTCTATACAATTGTAAATACTACCCAACACCCTTCCCAGATCTTAGCCCACTTCATGGTTTCCTGAATTCTATTACTATAGTGGTTAACTCTATTCTCTCACACACTACACCTATTTACTATCCTTTACTCTCACCTTACCTCAGAATCTGACCTCCCACAACCTCACTGCTTTCTAGATCCAATTCACAATCCTTCCCTCTCCAACAAGAGTCTTATCTTCTTTCCATCCTTTCTAAAAAGTGGCTAGTTGGGTGGAATATCGCGATTAACAGTATACATAGCCAAAGGATCTCCTATCTATTCTCTACTAGCTGCTACTGTAAATATCATACAATACACTCTTACTGTCTTAAACCATTTTGCCTTCCCCCTCCAACTGATCACAAAAAAGAATAGGTGGAAGCTGTGAACACCAGGATACCTGCTGGAAGAGGAAACCCAACAACAAAGGAACCACCAACAGATAACAACAAAAGAAGGTGAAGGAGGGAGTGAAAGCCACAGTAACCGCAATCGAGGACCTATCTGGAAATACAACTAAATAGTGGAGAAATTACCCAGAACAAACAACTGAACAAGAGCAAGAGAGAATCCTCAAAACTTTGTACACTTGGAAGAACCAGCTTCAACACAACCTGCCCACACAAGCACAACAAAAAACAAGAGGTGGTGGACAGAGTGACCCTCAGTTAATCAGCTGGTGGGAAGGACCCACCAA
>CM052541.1:95851381-95875444 GCA_028533065.1 Trachops cirrhosus
TCCCAGATTGCTCTATCCAGCAAAGCTTTCATTTAGAATGAAAGGGCAGATCAAGTGCTTCTCAGATAAGGTCAAGTTAAAGGAGTTCATCCTCACCAAGCCCTTATTTTATGAAATGTTAAAGGGACTTATCTAAGAAAAAGAAGATAAAAAACATGTGTAGTAAAATGACAGCAAACACAATTATTAACAACTGCACCTGAAACAAAAACAAGAAACTAAGCAAACAACTAGAACAGGAATAGAACCACAGAAATGGAGATCACATGGAGGGTTAGCAACAGGGGAGTGGGAGGGGGAGAGAGGGAGGGAAATGTACGGAGAATAAGTAGCATAGATGGTAGGTAGAAAATAGACAGGGGGAGGGCAAGAATAGTAGGGGAAATGTAGAAGCTAAAGAATTTATGACACATGGACATGAACTAAAGGGGGGAATATGGGTGGGAGAGGATGTGCAGGGTGGAGGGGAGTGAAGGGGGATAATAGGACAACTGTAATAGCATAATCAATAAAATATATTAATTTAAATCTGAAAAAAAAAGTTACATTGATTGGTTGCCTCTCATACGTCCCCATCTGGGGACCTGGTCCACAACCCAGGCATGTGCCCTGACCAGGAATCAAATAGGAAAGCTTTGGGTCCCAGGCCAGCACTCAATCTATTGAGCCACAGCAACCAGCGTGAAAAATGTGTCTTATTCTATGGAAGAAACCATATGGACTCTTTGGCCAATTCAATAGCAATGCTATCATCATTTTACAATGTCATAACTCTTTGGAATCTGTTTGGATTGAAACAACATAGATCCCTTGCCTCAGAGTTCCCTAATACTATTTACTTAATACTTAATTACTTAGGACTGTGTCACGTGTGAATTTGCTTCTGATGACTCTTTCTATGGTGTTAGAGAGCTTTGCTGATGATGACCACAAATGCAAACAGGAATTTTCCAGTGTCCTCCATCTGATCTTAATGTAATCAAAAATATTTCAATTGATAACATTTGGGAGGGAGATTTACACCTTGATGTCAAGGAAACTTTTTTAAAGCAATGTTTTCATACCTAGGTTTGATAACCATGTTATAGACATTTGAAAACATAGTGAAAAGTTTTGCATTTTGATTATTTTTCTGCACTCTTTCTTATGCACCATTTTTCCCTAAACATAATTATAAATGTAGTTTGTAAACAAGGTGGTGATCTTCTTCACTTACCTCACATAAATTCTTTCCTTCTTAAAATCCAGATGAAATAATATTTTTAAAAATAATTTTAAAATTTTCCAATTACAGTTGACATGCAATATTATATTAGTTTCAGGTGTAGAACCTAGTGGTTAGACATTTATAAACTTATGAAGTGATCCCCTGAAAAATCTAGTACCTACCTGACACCACACATAGTTAATAGAATATTATTAACTATATTCCCTATGTTGTACTTTATTTCCTCATGACTATTCTGTAGCTACCAATTTATACTTCTTTTTTTTAAGGCATGCTATTTATTTATTTATTTACTTCTCTTCACCCAAGGACATTTTTTCATTGCTTTTAGAGAAAGAGGAGGCAGAGAGAGGAAGCCTCCATGCGAGAGAGAAGCATGGATTGGTTGCCTTCCATATGTGCCCAGATCTGGAATTGAACCCACAACCTAGGTATGTGTCCTGACTAGGAAATGAACCCACAACATTTTGGTTATGGGACAATACTCCAACCAACTGAGTTACACTGGCCAAGGTCCAATTTATATTTCTTAATCCTTCACCTTTTTTAACCCACCCACCCACCTATCCCCTTACCCCCTCCCACCTGGCAACTCAAAATGTTCTCTATATCTATGAGTGTGTTTCTGGTCTGGTTGTTTGTTTGTTTTTTAGATTCCATATATGGTATTTGTCTTTCTCTATCTGACTTATTTTACTCAGCACAATACCTTCTAGGTCCATTTATGCTGTTGCAAATGGCAAGATTTCATTTTTTTTATATCTGAGTCATATTCCATTGTATATGTGCACCTCTTCTTCTTTATCCATTCATCTATTGATGGATATTTAGGCTGCTTCCATATCTTGCCTATTGAAATAATGCTACAGTGGACATATGGATGTATATGTCTTTTCTATTTAGTGTTTTGGGTTTCTTCAGATAACTAGCCAGCAGTGGAATTGCTGGGTCCTCCTTTGTCCCTTTTATCACCTTTGTTTTAAAGTCTATTTTGTCTGGTTCAAGTATTGCTACCTCAGCTTTTGTTGTTGTTGTTGTTTGTTTGTTTCCATTTTCATGAAATATATTTTTCCATCACTTTACTTTCAGTCTGTTTGTGTCTTTGATTTGGAGTCTCTGTAGACAACATATGTAAGAGTCTTGTTTTGTTATCCGCTCAGTCACCTTGTGTTTTTTGACTGAAGTAATTAATACATTTGCATTTGAAGTAATTGCTAATGGACATGTATTTATTATCACTTCATTATTTATATTGTTTATATATTTTTTCTTCTTCTTAAAAAGTACCCTTTAACATTTTCTCAATACTGGTTTGGTGGTGATGAACCAGTTTAGCTATTTTTTGTCTGGGAAGCTCTTTATCTGACCTTTGATTCTGATAGTTTTTCTGGGTAGAGTAGTCTTGGTGTAGGTCCTTGCTTTTCATTAAATATTTCCTCCCAATCCCTTCTGGCTCACAAGGTATCTTTTGAGAAATCAGCTGACAGTTTCATGGGAGCTCCCTCGTAGGTAACTAACTGCTTTTCTCTTGCTGCTTTTAAAATTCTCTCTTTGCCTTTAAACTTTCCCTTTTTAATTATGATGTGTCTTGGTGTGGACCTCTTTGAGTTCATCTTGTTTGGAACTCTCTGTGTTTCCTGGCCTTGTATGTCTATTTCCTTCACCAGGTTAGGGAAGTTTTCTGTTATTTTTTCATTTACATTTTCAATTCCTTCTTCTTTCTCTTCTCCTTCTGGCACCCCCATGATACATGCGATTGTGGTTAGTGTGCTTGAAGTTGTTCCAGGGGCTCCTTACATTATCCTCATTTTTTTGGATTCATTTTTTTTTTTTCTTTTTGCTGTTCTGATTGGGTGTGGGGTTTTTTTCCCGTGTTTTCCAAATCATTGCTTTGATCCTCTGCTTCATTTACTCTACTGTTGATTTTTTTTATTAATGTATTCTTCATTTCAGTTATTGTATTCTTCATTCCTGACTGGTTCTTTTTGTTTGTTTGTTTGTTTTCTTTCATATGTTGTTGTTGTTGTTTTTTTTAAGATTTTATTTATTTTTAGAGAGCAGGAAAAGGAGGGAGAAAGAAAGGGGGAGAAACATCAGTGTGTGGCTGCCCCCTGCATGCCCCCTACTGGGGACCTGGCCAGCAACCCAGGCATGTGCCCCAACTGGGAACCAAACTGGCAACCCTTCGATTCCCAGGCCAGCACTAAATCCACTGAGCCACACCAGCTGGGGCTTGTGTTGTGTTTTTTTTTTTTTTTAAGAGAGAGAGGAGCATTGATTTGTTGTTCCACTTATTTATTTATTGAATATTTTGTTTATTTATTTTTAGAGAGAGGGGCCACTTAGCAAGATGTGTGGGGCAAGCCAAGGTCAGATGCTGCTTGTTTGAACTTTAGATATTTTGTTCCACAGCATGAGCCAAGACAGGCTATTTGTATGGAATACTGGAAACAGCTTGGGTGGGCCTGCGAATTGGGCAAGGCAGCATCTCAGGGAATCACCAGAGTGGAGCAAATAGTGTTAGGTTATTCAGATATGGCACCTGCCTGCTTGCTGTGTTGGGGGAGGGTTCAGCAAAGGAACAATGACCTCTGCCAGCACTTCTGTCTGGGAGAAAGCTGACCCTTAAGCCCTTGCCCCAAAGCCAGACAATTTAGTTTCTTCCCTGATGTTTCTGGTGCCTTTGGAGCTGCCACCCCAGCACTGGAATTCAGAGAGCATGAATACAAGTAATTTTGTGGGCAGGCTCATTAAGAGGGATGCTTGGTTATCTATTATTGACTATATTCCCTATGTTGTATTTTATATTCCTGTGACTATTCTGTAACTACCAATTTGTACTTCTTAATCCCTTTACCCTTTTCACTCAGTCTCCCAAACCTCTTACTCCCTGGCAATTACCAGAGTCTGGTCTGTGTCTATGAGTTTGTTTCAGTTTTGTTTCTTCATTCATTTTGTTCTTTTAAAAAAATCTTCATCCAAGAATATGTTTATTGATTTGAGAAAGAGAAAGGAAAGGAGAGAAGGAGAAACACTGATGCAGGAGACACATTGATTGGTTACCTTCCATACCCACTCAACTGGGTATTGATTCTGCAGCCTAGGTATGTGCCCTGACCAGGGATCAAACCCTCAACCTTTTGGTGCATGGGACAATGCCTCAACCGTCTGAGCCACCTGGTTAGTGCTGTTTATTTTGTCCTTTAGATTCCACATGTAAGTGAAATCATATGGTATTTGTCTTTCTCAGACTGATTTATTTCACCTAGCATAATACCCTCTAGGTCCATCCACACTGTGGCAAATAGTACACATGAAACCAATAAAAAATAATACTGAAAGTAAACTGTAACTGAAGAAATAAAAATAAATAAATTAAAAGAACGAGGAAGAGAGAGAGAGGGGGGGAGAGAGAGAGAAGAACACCTGGGATCCAGCAGCCTCTCTGGCTCACTGAGCTGCAACTCTGCTGGCTTTCGCAGCCAGAAGTTATGGGGATTTCCCTTCCTGGCACTGGAACCCTGGGCTGGAGGGTCTGGTGTAGAGCTGAAACCCCTCACTCTTCAGGGGGAACCTCCACACCCAAGATATCCCTCCTGATTATTAATTGCCACATGTGGCTGTGGAACCAGCCTGTTTTGAGTTTACCAGTCTCAATGTGGCTTCTTTTTTATAACCTTAGTTAGAGGACTTCTATTCAGCTAGATTTCAGGCAGCTCTGAATGATTGTTGTTCTGTAGTTAGGTTGTAATTTTGATGTAACTGTGAGAGGAGGTGAGTCTCATAGTTACCTACTCTGCCATCTTGACCCAAAGCCTGTAGTAGTGAGTTTTTGAAAGGAAACAAATAAAATAATACCTTTAAAAAAATTGTACAACCCTCAAGGAGGGAAACTCTAGATTTGGAATCTACCTTAGCAAGATAATACACAGATATGATTAATTTTAGCAAGATCAGTGAGGTCCTAAATAGTGGGTTATAAATATAAGGTTAGCATATTAGTGTAACTTCATATAACAAGTACTGTGTAGTCTTAACTTGAAGTGAGCAAATACAATTTGCTATAACAAACATTGTCACAAATGAAAGTTCCTATAACAAATAATCAAAGCCTTACACTTTAGGCTATAATTTATGGAGTTAGAAGTAGACTTTCACAGGGCTACTTGACTTTATTCCACTTTTTAAAATGAAATGGTAGTTACTGCTACTATAGACAGGGCATGCATAAACCAATTATTTTTTAATTAATTAATTTATTTATTTTCAGAGAGAGGGAGAAAGAGACGGAGAGAAACATCAATGTGTGCTGGGACCTGGCCTGCGACCCAGGCATGTGCCTTAGACTGGGAATTGAACCAGCAACTCCTTGGTTCTCAAACTGGCACTCAATCCACTGAGCCACACCAGCCAGGACACATAAACCAATTCTTAAAAAAACTTCTTCTCCTTGATCAAATGTTGGTCCATTGTGACCTGGAGTCTATCATGACACATAGTATCTATACCTGTTCCTGTACCTACTCTGCACTGAAAGAACTTGTGTCTACAAATTTCTTTTCTTGCCACATTTCCCATGAGATATCATCATGTCTTATAACTGATTTGAACCAAGGTTGAAGTGCATTCTTCTTAAATTTCTAATTATTTTTATGCCACATATGTTACTATGGAGTCTGTAAAATCACTGGTGTCAGTGGCTGCATCATATTCCACATGTTCTCAAATGTCTTTCTTTCACGGAATACATCTCACTTTACAACTGTACACTGAATGTTGTGGCTGTGTGTTTAACGTTTGTCTCATCATTTGACTGTAAGTTCCCTAAGGGGAGGGCCATGTATGTTTTGGCTTGTGGTTGAATCACCAATTGCAGATGTGTTGTGTGTGTATGTATATATCTCCTTATTGAGGTTATATACAAGATGTAATATATGTGATATTATAAATATGTGAATTAAATTTTTGTATGCAATACAGTTTTGTTACTTTCCATCTTCCATCCATTGATGGAAATTTTGATTGTTTCCAGTACTTTATTTTTGTAAATTTTCATGCCCATTTATGGTTATTCCTTTAAACTAAATTCTTAAATTTGAATGCTCTATTAAGAGGTCTTCATTCTTTCAAGATTCCTAAACTTCTAGGAAAGAAATGCCAATTTACATTATTAGCAATAATGTATGGGAGTACCAATTTGACAGGGATACATATTTCATTCTTCTCATTTCCTTTCAATTCTATTTGTTATCGTGTAATATATTCACATGGTTCAAAATGTAAAAACTCCCCTCTGCCTTGACACACTTCGAGTTTTGTGGTCACCATGCCAACTTGGTTTTCACTGTCTGCTCAGCTTAGAAAATCTGGAGGCTTTTCTGTCATCCCAAATACTTCTTTCCTTAGGGGATAAAAGGATGATGGAGAATTGAGCGGATGCAATTGAATTCCCAGAGAAGAGGAGAGTGCATTAAATGACACCACAAAATTACAATAGATCCAACTCAGAAAGTAGCACAATATAATGCACTATTTATTTATTTATTCAATAAATAAAGGGACATTTTAAAATTGTATGTAGTAGGGCAGGGTTGGCAGGGTGTTGTGATGAAGAGATGGAAGAGACAAACCAATCAAATGTCATCTGTGGGTCTTGTCAGATCCTTATTATAAAGCAACCTCCCAAAAATAGTTGGGGACAATTAGGAAAAATCAAACTCTGACTGCTTATTAGGTGATATTGAGAAATTTTTGTTCATTTTGCTGGTATGTAATATATAATAATGGTATATATGTATATCCATCCACAATACCATTATATATGTGTGTATATCATAAATATGTGTGTATTTTCCAGGTGAATTAAAAAAATTTTTTTTAAAGATTTTATTTATTTTTAGAGAGAGGGTAAGGGAGGGAGAAAGAGAGAAGGAGAGAAACATCAATGTGTGGTGGGACCTGGCCCGAAACCCAGACATGTGCCCTGATCTGGGGAATCAAACTGGCAACGCTTTGGTTCGCAGGTTGATGCTGAACCCACTAAGCTACACCAGCCAGGGACTTCCAGGCAAATTATACAATCTCTGAGATTTGCTCTAAAATAGTTTTTGAAAAATAGCCCTATAAGCTAAGAAAGGTTTAAATGTGCAAATGTATCTTTGTGTGAATTTCCAAGTGGGTCTATGAGAGAGACTTGGGAGGAAGATGCTCTAGTTCATCAAGGATCAGTTGGGCTGGGAGAAGTGTGCAAATCTTTCTAAATCCTAAGTCCCAAGCTGGGGAGAGGAGCCCCAAACTGGATAGGGCTTTCCTACTTTGAGATTAGGGGCCTGAGGGTCAAGGCCCTGACAATCAACTTTTCAGGAGAAGGTAGAAGGCAAAAACCTGCAAGGACTAGAGCCTAAGTGACACATCTTCCACAAGAGTAGACACGAGATGTTGTTGGGGTGAGATGGGGCGGGGATGAAGGGTTGATGTCCTTCATACATAATCAAGGTAACTTCATTGTGCACCTTGCCAACTGTGGAAAAGCCTGCAAAAGACTGGGCAGGAAAAAAGGAATCCGCCAGAGAAGCCAGGGAGAAAACCAGGGGTGGGCGGGTAGGACACATAAACTTCAGGAGTATTAATTACTTCCAAGATAAAAAAATCCTCTCTGGCTTGTAGGAGTGAACTCTGGGTTGGAGAAAAAGACCACCAAGGGCTGTCCCACTCAACCTGCTCCGGAGATGGGCAGATGAGAGGCTCTCTAGCTAGACCAGGCACTAAGAACTCTATTATGCTCTTTAACCCAACTCCAAGGTCTTGGAGAGAATAGACATCTCTATAATATCAAGTCTTTCTCTGCAAGTACAGTCTATGTTTCTGTTAGTTTAGATTCTCTTTAATATCTTTCAGTAAAGCTTTATTTTTCAAAGGGGTTGAACACCTATTGTTAAATTTATTACTAAGTACTTCATATTTTGTTGCTATTGCAAGTGGTATATTTATTAAAACTTTTTATTGCAGTATAACAAAGTGCACAAACTAAGTATACAGGTTGACTTTCATATAGGTATACTAGTATATTCATGTAACCAAATGGTAAATATATTTTTGAAAGTTATGCTTTCTAACTGATGGGTGCTGATAATAGAAATGTAATATATTTTGTATATTGATTTTTTTCTATATTGATTTTGTACCCAGCAACCTTGCTAAACTCACTTATCAATTTTATCTGAATATTCTCTTGGGGTTACTACACATGCAATAATTTCATCTGCAAATACTGACATTCTTGTTTCTTTCCAATCCTTATATATTTTTGTTGTCATTTAGTGGACTGGCCAAAATTTCCATAATTGTACTGACTAGGATTATTGAGAGCAGCCGTCCTTGACTTGTTCTTCATTGAAGAGGAAAGCTTTCCATGTTTCACCAGTATTGTGACATGTGCTGTAGGATTTTTGAAGACCTTTTTTAGGTTATGGGTTTTTAATATCAAAGGATGTTGAATATTTTATTTTTTTACATCAATTCAGATGAATAAATGTTTTCTCTTTAATGTACTAAAGCATCCATATTTCTCCTAACATTTGTTTTTTTATTAATATTTTTTGCTATACATTTCTTCTCAGGTTTCATTTCTCAGTTCTTCCTCTTTACCCATCCATTAAGTGTTGATCTTCTCCAGTTTCCTCTTTTACTCCTCGGGTCCTGGGTTCTTATTTTCAAGCTTCTGTTTTATTTAGGTTTCCTAAGATACCAAAGGTTGGGGGATAAGGACAGGATTTTCAGGCATTATAAGTATCATCCCCCCACAGTCAGCTCCCCTCCGTGAGCTGGCGTGGATCAGTTAAAGCACTGGATTAGAGGATAGGTAGCTTGAGTTCTGGTTTTGTCAGTCTCCAGTTATGTATCAGGTCCCCTGCCTTTCAGTCTCATAAATAAAATCCCTGTCCTGCCTACCACCAGGATTGATTGGAAATGCAGGTGAGTAAATGTAGTAGAACCACTCTGCAAATTATTCACAGGTTGTTTTTTGTTACCAGCTTGTTACAAGCTATTGTTATAATTTGTATGTAAAGCTAATGGAATCTAGATCCACTCCCAATCAGTGTGACTCTGTAGTTATTACTTGAAAAAGGGCATAAATGGAGCCATTTTTATTGTATTCTTTCCATTACCATTTATCACTCTTATACCCTCTTCCACCTCCACACATCTCCCCACAACAATCACCACACTGTTGTCCTTGTCCATGAGTTTTTTTTCTTTTTCATTTGCTCCTGCCACCCCCACCCCAGGACTGTCATCCCGCTCTCTATGAGTCTGTCTCTATTTTGTTTGTCCATTCAGTTTGTTCATTAGATTCCACATATGAATGAAATCATATGGTATTTGTCTTTATCTGACTGGCTTATTTCACTTAGCATAATGTTCTCCAGGTCCATCCATGCTGTCACAAAGGGTAAAATTTTCTTCTCTTTTATGGCCAAGTAGTATTCCACTGTGCAAATGTACCATTGCTGTTTTATCCACTCACCTACGCATGGACAAGTGTTGCTTCCAAACCTTGGCTGTTATAAATAATGCCACAAAGAACATAGGAGTACATATATTCTTCTGAATTAGTGTTTTTGGTTTCTTCAGATAAATTCCCAGAAGTGAAATTGCTGGGTCAAAAGAGAATTCCATTTTTAATTTTTTTATGAAACTCCATACTATTTTTCATAGTTGCGGCACCAATCTGTATTCCCACCAACAGCACACAAGGGTTCCCCTTTCTCCACATCCTCCTTAGCACTTTTTGTTTGTTGTGGGGCCATTTTTAAATGGAGTCAGAGCAATCTTTCTATAGGAACTGCACTGCTCATCTTGTTACTTGAAACTTTGGACTGGGCTAAATCCCAATTGTTTTAAACATGGGTGTCCAACCTTTTAGCATCTCTGGGCCACACTGGAAGAAGAAAAGTTGTCTTGAAGGACACATTAAATACCCAAACACTAACGAAAACTGATGAGCAAAAAAAAGTTTTAAGTAAATTTACAATTTTGTGTTGGGCCCCACTTATAGTAATCCTGGGCAGGGGGTTGAACACCCCTGGAACATGAAGTCAGCAGGAAAGCAGACATGCTGATCAAAAAAGGATTGATGATTTCAGACCTATCTGAAGATAGAACCAGTAAGCCATTCTGTATGGCCAAGAGTCCTCAGCTTGTAAGATTTTTTCTTCTTCTCATAGAATTATTCATTTTCTCTCATGAAAATCCCTTGCTTTCCCCATGTAATTAGGATACTGTTTGGTTTCTGCCTGAATCTGTGCTTCAGGAATTGGAACTTTTAGATTCCCAAATAAACACTTGACTCTTCAATTAATTTTTTTCAAGTTGACATACTTAACCTTTCTAAACCTTCATCTAGCTTGCAAATAAATATGAAAAGCACTTAATTTAGAGATGATTAAACCGAGATAATGCACATGCAGATTAGTCTGAAAAAAAAGCATAAAATACCCCATAAATGGAAGTACTAAAGCCTCTGTGGGTTGGAGGCTCTGAAGGTCCTTAACGGTACCAGTTTAGCACCAGTAAATGGCTTCCAGGTACGGAGGTGTGGTGAGGAGTCTGCAGAAAAAAAATCCTCCTTCCTTGGGCCTCGAACCCACACTAACGAGCTTCCATGGAGCGTCAAGCTGCACCAAAAGTACCCAAATTTCCTAAGAAATGCCCAAACAACCCGGGAATGGGTTGACGCCGCCATCCTGTCATCCGCGTGAGGGCGCCAGTTCCACTCCGCGGAGAGACGCCGCGAACACGCTGTAATCCCTTTAGGGGCACGAGTGCGCTCCCTATTGCAGTCGCTAAGAGGCGCTCGTCCCGACTCTAGCCCCGCAGGGGTCCTAATTTGCGCACGCGCGATTACTTTTCTCCAGCGTCCCGCCCACAAGAGCAGTTACGTTCGTGGGCTTTTTCAGACGTTTTCTCAGGTTGCGGGCGGTGGCTGGAGTCGAGCGGAACCCCAGCGTGACACGGTTTAAGAGGAAAAACGAGGCCGGAAATGTGACTAACCCGCCTGCTTCCCGCGCCGGCGGAGCTGCAAAGGGAAGGCGGCCGGTCGACGGGTGTGGCCTCGGGAGGCGGAGGGCGCTGCGATTGGCCCTCAATTGTGGCGAAGGCGACGATTGGTCCCTGCGTGCCGAGCGAGGTGAGAGTGGTGGCAGCCGTTGGAATTCAAAAGTGGCGGGTGTGGCGCGGAGTTGGTGGCTGCGGGATCCTGGAGCGCTCGGGCTCTGCGTCGCGAGCGAGCTAGAGAACGCGGGTCCCGGGAGCCGAGGCACCCTGTCCTCTTCCACTGAGCTTCCCTGACACGTGTGGCACGGAGCTGGACATGGAGTCGCAGGTGAGTAGGGTCGGCGCGGGTCTCCTGCCCGGGAGACCGGAGAGGACTGCGAGCCCCTCCACCCCCAGTTCTGCCCCCGGACGCCCAATCCGCCTAGCTCTAGCCTGCTTGGAGGGCGAAGTCTGTGCGCCCCCCGAGTGAAAGCCGGGTTGGGATGGTTTAGGAGAGAAATTGGACGCAGTGAGTACTATGTAGGCAACACTTTTGAGGCGTTTTGCTGCAGAGGGCAACACAGAATAAAGGTAGTAGCTGGCAGGGAAAGCAGAGTCAAGAAACTCTTAGGTTGGGAGAAGTGAATACCATGTGTTGCATACTGATTGGAATGAACCAGGAGAAAGTGAAAAGTTGGTGATGTAGAGGATAGAGGAGAGAAGGATTGCTGAAGTTCGTGAGTAGGTGAAGGGGTGGATCTCTTGCGCTCGGAGAGGTTGCTTCAGGGGCAGGGAAGTGGGTATAGGAGGGGTTGGATGATTAACTATTTTTACAGGCTAAGTGCTTATGGTGATTGTGCAAAGTTGGGAGTCATGGTGTCTAGCTTTATAGATGGGAGAAAAATAAATACTGTACTCTTGGAGTTGTCCTGAATAATAAAAGAACTTTTGAACACATTTTCTGAGCCCACACAAATTCCTTGGTGGTAGGTCTTTAGTAGATCCGCTATGGTACTATAGAGAGACTGCAGGACATGGAATGTCCTTTTTTTTTTTTTAAAGAAAAAAGTTGGTTTTCACACTACATTTGATTAAATTAAATTGAAATAAGCATTCCTTGTGCACATTTCTGCAGGTGGCAGGGGGAAAATATGCCCCCTCCCTCTCCCCTTCTATTTGTATAGAAGCCGATGGTTTGGATGTATTACAGTTTAATTATTCTTAATCTGATGAATATCTTTATTCCTTTAAAAATGTATTGAGTCCTTCCATGTAGCAGACATTGTACTAGGCTCTCTGGTTATAGAGTTGTGAACAAAACAGATGTGTTCATATGAAGCCAATATTCTAAGGATAGACAGACAATAACCAATTATTGGTAAACCAATAAACCAAAATTTAAGAAGCCAGAGTATCAAGTTGTTTCAGAGTTTTCTCTATAGCAATGATTTGTGAACATCCTTGATTATATCTGTTTGTATTATAGGTTGCCCAAAGTCACTTTCCCAAAGCTGAGCTTCCCAAACTAGCTTTTCAGATACTCGCAGATCTCTCTGTATTATTTCTTACAACTGCATGTGAATTTACAATTATTTTAACATGAAAAGCTTAATTAAAAAACAAAACAAAACACAGCCCTTCCTCCTGTGATCCTAATTAATGGGACCATGGCAGGTATTTTGGAGTCAGCCTGGACCCCTCTATCTTCCTCACTGACTGCCCACTATCTCCCTTCCCCAAAGCAGTTAGGTCAACTGTGGTTCAAAAATATTAAATGGAAAATTCAAGAAATAAACAATTCATAAGTTTTAAATTGCATTTCATTCTGTCCAGCCTGGTACATGGATCACCCCTTTGTCCAGCCTAACCATGCTGTATACGCCACCTGCCTGTCAGTCACTTAGTAGCTGTCTCAGTTATTGAATCAACAGTCAGGGTATTGTAGTGCTGGTGTTCAAGTAACCCTTAGTTTACTCAGTAATGACTCCAAAGCTAATATATTGTTAAAAGTATTCTGTTTTATTAGTTATGGTTATTAATCTCTAAATTAAACTTTATTATAGTTGTATAGGTATAGGAAAAAACCTTATGTATAGGGTTCAGTGCTCTGTGAGATTTTAGGCATCCACTAGGGATCTTGGAAGATATGCAGATGAGGAGGGAACTACTCTGCTTGGTTTGATTGATGTAATCCAGCCCCTTTTTGACCTCGCACTTGGATTTCCACGAAGCCCTTAAACTCTTAGAATAGCCCTTCTCAACTGAGTTCTGTGAGAATTAAGTAAACTCTAATGCCCTAAGGCATCCTTTGTATCTAGTGAATTAACTTCTCTCTTAGGCACCTAGAATGTTAAGACCCGTATACATCTTTGGGAGAACTGAGAAAATAGATCGCAGGGCTTAGGTCTTTTGTGGTACCCCATTTTGGAAAGGCTGCCTTAGAAAATAAGCTCTGGGAAAGCAGAGACTTTATGTTCATTACTCTCCAGTACCTAGAAAAGCGTCTGTTACAGAACTGTCTTCCAACAAATCTTAATGCAAAAATCCTTGTTGAATAAATGAATGAATGTTGCAGTCTCTGCCTCTGATACCCCTCATCTTCTACTTACATTCATTCTTTACTTTGCTGATGGTTCACTTTTTCAGTACAAATCTAGTCATATTTTTCTTTTTTTTTTTTAAAGATTTTATTTATTTATCTTTAGAGGGGAAGAGAAGGAGAGAGGGAGATAAACATCAATGTGTGGTTGCCTCTTGTGGGTCCCCTACTGGGAACTGGCCTTACAACCCAGGCATGTGCCCTGACTGGGAATCGAACCGTGATCTTTCAGTTCTCAGGCCCGCGCTCAATCCACTGAGCTACACCAGCCAGGGCTCATATTTTTGTCCTGATTAAGTCAACAGGGTTCCTCTTGCCTTCAGTAAACTCTGGAGTCTGTCGTGGCATACCGACCACTGCAATCTTTTTTCTTCTGCCTCTGTTCTCATCTCCCCACTCTTGATGCAATTCCCTGTGTTCAGCTGAACGGAACAATTTGTCATTCTTTGAATGCACTCTTCCTTGCTTTTTACCTGAAATACTCTTGGCTCAAACCCATCAAGCCAACTCTTTCTCATCCTCAAGGCTCCTCCTAAAAACACTTTTTAGAAGTGTTTTTAGGAGGCCATTTAAACTAGATGCCCACCCCGTCTTCTGGGATCCTTTTAGGATACTAGTAAGTAAAGGTTTAATCATTTCTTTAAATGCTTCCCTTCCCCAGTGTCCCATGAGCATCTTGAGGGCACAGACCACAGCTGTTACTCCAGAACTCAGATCATTTCCTGGCACTTAAAAGGCACTTAGTACACATTGATTGAATGAGGTAAACTGAAAGGAAGAGAGAGGCTGGCCTTGGAATTAAGCTACCTCTAGTGAAAATCAGAAGTTGATCTATACATTGTGGTTTCCTGGTGGTGGGATAGGAGCGGGATGACTATCTCTGTTTGGGTGGGAATGGTCTGGTTTTAGCACTGAAATTTCTGTGTCCTAAGAAACCCCTCATTTCTGGTCAAATCAGAATGGTTGGTAACCATGGGGTGGACATAATCCCCAGGCACTGAATTGCACTGCTTACAGGAGAGGCTCTCTTTCTTTCGCACTGCCCCCACCTCATACCTCTACTTCAGTGGTCCCCAAGTTGGTCATGCAGCTCCATAGTTTTCCCCATGCAAGTCAGTCTACTTACAACTCATTTTTTGTCATAGGCTCTTTTGCATATTTTTCTTTTTATTATTATTTTTTAATTGATGTTTGAATACAGCTGTCTCTGTTTTCCCACCACCACTTTCTCCTGCCTTACTCACCCCCATTGCATATTTTTCACATGCCTAATCAGAAACTGTGTCTAGCTCTCTATGTATGCAGAGCTGAAGTCGAAACTCCTCCTTAGCTTGACATCAAAGCCTTATAAGGCAGTGTTGCCTAATGGTTAAAACATGGCCTCCAGAACAGACTATCTAGGTTCTAACCCTGGCTCTGCCTTTTACTGGCTGATGACCTTAGACAGGTTATTTAATCTCTCAGTACCTTCCTTCCCTCCTCTGGGAAATGAGGTCAATAATAGCACCTCCTCTGGGCTGCAGTGAGGATTAATTGGATAACAGATAAAGCATTTAAAACAGTTCCTAGTAAATGTTACTTGCTCCTCCAGCCCAGTCTTAGGCTTATCTATTGGAAGCATCCACTCTCTCCCTTATTTATTAATCTCAGCTCTAGCTAAAAGGGCCTATTATATAGACCCTTTTACTATGTGTGTGTTTGAGTTTTTGCCTTCTAAAAGGAGTGTCCATTTCTCTCTGCTTGTTTTTTTTTTTTAATTAAGATTTTATTTACTTATTTTTAGAGAGAGGGGAAAGGAGGGAGAGAAACATGGATGTGTGAGAGAAATATCTCTCACATGCCCCCAACCGGGGACTTGGCTGACCCACAACCCAGGCATGTGCCCTGACTGGGAATTGAACCAGAGACCTTTCAGTTTGCGCCCAATTCACTGACCACACCAGTCAGGACTCTCTGTTTAAGTACTACTGTTAGAGTTAGCTGAAGTCAGATGTCTGTCCAGCTTCTCCCTTAGAGATTGCTCCCACTTTTGCATTGTGTCCCACTTCTCCGTGCTTTTGGTTGGCACATAATCTGTGGCACAAGAGGTACAAAGTTAATGCCTGTTGGTGATGTTGAGAATTAGGCTGGGGGGCCACAAAGAGGAGTTCTTTGGACATTTGATCTCTCTTTTCCCAGCAGAGATCCCCCTTGTTGGAAGTGAAGGGGAACATAGAGTTGAAGAGACCCCTGGTCAAGGCCCATTCCCGGCTGCCTCTCCCAGGAAGCAGTTTTAAGAGGGGGCGTGACCAGATGGAGGATGTCTTGGAGCCTGAGAAGGTGAGCTGGGTGTAGATAGCTATACAGGTGTGTGTGTGTGTGTGTGTGTGTGTGTGTGTGTGTGAGTGTGAGAGAGAGAGAGAGAGAGAGAGAGCGAGAGAGAGAGGGAGGGAGAGGGGGAGGGAGGCGGGGAGAGACAGTGTATGTAAACCAATCAGGGAGGATAACTACAGAATCCTTGTATTTCCCTAGAAAAGGACACGAGGCCTGGGCACAGCTTCTAAATTTGCTGCATCCCAACCCAGAGCACCCGTCCGCACCACAGCGCCACAGACACAAGGCCAAACTGCAGGTGGGTTCTGGGGGTGGACAGAGATCAGTGCTCTCCAGCTCACTTTTGCTTTTCTTTCAATTTTAGCTTATTTTGAATAGGTAATATATTTCACTTATTTCAGAATTTCAAAGGCACAAAAGTTTGTTATACTTTTGAAAAGTTTCCCTCCTACCTCTGTCCCCCAGCCACCCAGTTTCCCTCCCCAGGACAACTGTGTGTCCTTTCAAGGATGTTCTGTGTGTATTCATTCAAGCAAGTATGACATGTTCCCCAGCATTTTTTTTTACACAGATGTATTTTTCATATGGTCCTGACCCCTGCTCTTTTTGCTTTTCTTGGTCCAGCTTGTTTCTTGGCATGTTCAATAATTTCTGGTCCTAAGACAGGATATCTTTAGGTGCTAGGGGAAGAGGGAAGTTTTCTTATTTCTGATCCTCAGTAAAAACTCCTCCGCCTCTGGCCTGGCCAGAGTACATGCCATCCTGAGAATGATGGTTCTTTTACCTCCCTCCCATTTCCCGACAGCTCCAAAACTTCCCAAGAAGACAGGACTCCGATGTTCCACAGCTGTTGCCACAGGTAATTAGTCAGGCCTTAAGAGCTGGGCTGAGAAGGGGTTTGAGTGCGTGTAAATGGAGGATGATGGGAGCGTAAGGCCACTGTGCCATAATTCCTGATGTCAACTCCCCAATATTCTAGTGTTGAAGAATCAGAAGCCAGGCCCTGCTGCTCCTGCCCAGAAGCCTGGCAGTAGGTGACAAACACAACTATTGGGTGAGAGGCTGGGATAGGGAAGAGAAGGTGGTGAGTACCCAGAAGAATCTGTTTGGTCCCTTCCCTATCTGGAGGAGGAGCTGTAGCATCAGGTGTGGAGGCCCTAAAGGCTAGGAGGGGGGAGAAATAGGGAACCAAGTCTCCCTTGACTTTTGTCCTTTCTGTGCCCATCTTAGCAGCAGCTGCTCCTCCGAAGCTTGAAGGGAAGAAACCTAGCAAACGTCCAGCCTGGGACTTAAAGGGTCAGTTATGTGACCTAAACGCAGAGCTGAAATGCTGCCGTGAGAAAACTCGGACTCTGGACCAGGAGAACCAACAGCTTCGGGACCAGCTCAGGGAGGCCCAGCAGCAGGCCATGGACCTGGGGGCAGAGCGCAGGACACTAGAAGGGGAGTTGTCCAGGGTACGGGCCCAGGCTGAGCAGGGCCAACAGGAGCTGGGGAATCTGCGTGCCCATGTCCTGGAGCTGGAAGAGCGGCTGAGTACACAGGAGAGCTTGGTGGAAGAGCTCCAGAAAGAACAACTGGGGTTGCAGGAGGAGCGGAGGGGACTGGCCACCCGGCTAGAGGAGCAGGAGGTAAGGGCCAGCTTCTCACCAAATGGTGCTCTAGGTTTGGGCTTAGAATCCCTGACCTCCTGTGTCCACTAGCATACCTCTGTCCTCAACCCTTCTTCTCCCCTCCATTTTGTAGTTTCCCCAGTCTGTGTCTCCTCTGCTCCTCTATCCATCCCTCTCTGTCTTTCCTGATCAAAAACCCCCAAATATTCTCTCTTGCTCTTCTCATGTCCATTCAACTCCTTGGTGAGTACCAACCGGATTGAATTACTCAAATTCAATTGTCTGAAGTGACTCAATTCTCACTCAGGGAATTTTGCATATGCACTTTCATCTTTGTGGAATGTTCTTTCTGTACTGCATCCTTTCCTTGGTTTACTCCTAAACTTTTGGGTGTCAGCCTAGACATTACCTTCCTGTGCACCTTCTGGATAAGCCCATTGCCCTCTCTATTCTAATACCATGATTCCTCTTTTCTTAAATCCTTGTTTAGCAGACTGTGAAGTCCTTGCAGGCATGGACCACCCCACCCCTGCCCCCCCACCCACCCCATCATGACTTGTTCTGATTCTTGGTTTCATCTTGCCCTGTGTCTGTTTTGTTCTGGGCAGAGGAGACTTCAGGCATCAGAAGCAGCTCTGTCAGGCAGCCAAGTGGAGGTGGCATCTCTACGCAAGGAGGCTGCAGCCCAGGTGGCCTTACTAGCTGAGCGGGGAGAACGTCTCCATTGGCTGGAAATGGAGCGCCGACGACTACACAACCAGTTACAGGAGCTCAAAGGCAACATCCGTGTTTTCTGTCGGGTCCGCCCTGTCCTTCCAGGGGAGCCCACTCCACCCCCTGGCTTCCTCCTGTTTCCCTCTGGCCCTGGTGGGCCCTCTGATCCTTCAACCCATCTCAGCCTCTTTCGGTCTGATGAGCGGCGTGGGACCCTGAGTGGGGTGCCAGCTGCCCCCACCCGCTATGACTTCTCCTTTGACCGGGTATTCCCACCAGGGAGTGGACAGGACGAAGTGTTTGAGGAGATTGCCATGCTTGTCCAGTCAGCGCTGGATGGCTACCCAGTATGCATCTTTGCCTATGGCCAGACAGGAAGCGGCAAGACCTTCACAATGGAGGGTGGGCCTAGGGGAGACCCCCAGATGGAGGGGCTGATCCCCAGGGCCCTGCGGCACCTGTTCTCTGTGGCCCAGGAGCTGAGCAGCCAGGGCTGGACCTACAGCTTTGTGGCAAGCTACGTGGAGATCTACAATGAGACTGTTCGAGACCTCCTGGCCACTGGGACTCGGAAGGGACAGGGGGGTGATTGTGAGATTCGCAGGGTAGGGCCAGGGAGTGAGGAGCTTACTGTCACCAATGCCCGCTATGTTCCTGTCTCCTGTGAGAAAGAGGTAAGCACTGATGGCACTGTGACTGGAAAATGGGGAGGAGTGAACAGGGTGACATGAGATGGAGGTGGATGGAGTAGGGAGCAGGAGAATGTTGGAGGATGAAAGGAAGGGGAGATGTGAGGATCAGTTGCCGCATTCAGTTTGGCCTTGGGAACTGTGAGGTAGATCTGCCTTAATAACTGGGGAGTGGGGAGGAGAGAGGCACCTGCTAATTCAGGGCTGTGCTGGCCCCCACCCACTGCCTTTCAGCCCTCATTTCCTACTACTCTCGTTGCTCACTACTCTAGCCATGTTGGCTCCTTGGCTTGTTCCTCACCTGCTATTCATACTCTTGTCTTGTATCAGGGCCTTTGCTTACTACTTCCTTTTGCCTGAATGATCGTCTTCTGGAATTGCTTGCTCCCTTAAGATCTGGCCATCCTGTCTAAAATTGCAACCCTCACCTCATCCTCACATACTCCTTATTTCTCTGTTTTATTTTACTCTTTAGTACTCTCAGACATGTTGTGTATTTTACTTACTTGTCTCTTCACTGGCTAGAAAGAAAGCTCCCAGAGGGCAGGAGCTGACTCCTATTCATTGTCATTCCCGACATTGCTCTGTACTGACTTCCTGCCTACCTTTATCCCTTGCTCTTCCCCCTCCATAGGTAGAGGCTCTGCTCCATCTGGCCCACCAGAACCGGGCTGTAGCCCGCACAGCCCAGAATGAGCGGTCATCACGCAGCCACAGTGTGTTCCAGCTGCAGATCTCTGGGGAGCATGCTGGACGAGGCTTACAGTGTGGGGCCCCCCTTAATCTTGTGGACCTGGCCGGGAGCGAACGGCTAGACCCTGGCTTAGCCCTTGGTCCTGGAGAGCGAGAACGCCTTCGGGAAACGCAGGCCATTAACAGCAGCCTGTCCACACTGGGGCTTGTCATCATGGCTTTGAGCAACAAGGTGGGAATGGGGTTGGGGCAAGTAGGAACTGGGGCTAACTGTGCTGAACCCTGTCCAATCATAATCACTGTCCCCCTCAACCTTGTAGGAGTCTCACGTGCCATACCGGAACAGCAAACTCACCTATCTGCTGCAGAACTCTCTAGGTGGCAGTGCTAAGATGTGAGTGAAAGGAATAGGTGGAAGGGATCTCGTGGGAACTGTAATGGGGTCAGGTGCGGGCTCAGACCTGGTCCAGGTCCCACCTGGCTACTAATGCTAGAGTTTGGCCCCCTCTTCTCTCTCCACAGGCTCATGTTTGTGAACATTTCCCCCCTAGAAGAGAACGCCTCTGAGTCTCTCAACTCCCTGCGCTTTGCCTCCAAGGTGCGGGTACCACCATGCCCAGGCCCTGTCAGGACGCCCGGGTGACTGTGGGTTTTTCTATCCCAACCCCTTCTGTCCTTTAGGCCAGGGGCACATTCATCCAGAAAGGATTTACACTGGCCAGTCATCTGCAGCACAAACCCACCTAGACTGATTTTTAACTATTGGCTTTTGGGGATTTTCAGTTAAGTTATTAAAAATAGGTAGTTAAGCCCTGGCTGGTGTAGCTTAGTGGATTAAGCACGGGCCTGTGAACCAAGAGATCACGGTTCGATTCCCAGTCAGGGCACATGCCTGGGTTGCAGGCCAGTTCCCAGCAGGGAATGCACAGGAAGCAACCATACAGTGATATTTCTCTCCCTCTCTCCTTCCCTTCCCCTCTGAAGATAAATAAATAAAATCTTAAAAAAAAAAATAGGTAGTTAAAAGGTCAAAATTACATAAAAAGCTATACATTCCTATCCACATTTTCCTCCCCATGTGTCATTTTTATCATTTCTTACTTTACTAATTCTAATGTTTCCTTTTGTAAATGTAAGCGATGTGTATGTGCTTATTCTCCTCCTCATATAAAAGACATCTCTCCCCCTGTTTTACATATATGTTATTATGCACTTTGTTTTGCTTAACAAGACTGCCTCAGGATCACTGCCCACTAGAACACAGAGATCATCCAATTGTTTTTACATTTGCCTAGGACTCCACTGTGTAGATGGACCAAAGTTTATTCACCAGTTCCCCCTACTGGACACTTGAATTCCTTCCACCCTTTTTCTATTACAAACAAGGTCATGTTGACTGACCCTGTATGTATATAGTTTTCTATTTGTTAGTTACATCTGACTATCTAGGGAAGGATTCCTTTAAATGGGATTTTTGAATCAAAAGAGACTTAGAGGTTTTTCACACCATTCCAAATAGTATGAGTTCAGGCTCCAAACCTCATGAGGGTCAGCTGTGGCCATGGCTGTGAATTCTCTAGGAGACTTAATGCTCCCTCAACTAGAACTAAGTTTCTTTACTGTCTGCCTCTGAAGGTGATTTTTTCTCTCTGGTTACTCATTTTCCTGAGGCTATAGCCTCATGATGGGTTCTGGCTTTACTCAGGGTCTCTGATCAGGTATGCCTCTGCTACACTGGGGCTTGAGCCTTTGTTGTGGAAGTAGTCAGCCGCCTTAGCACCCTTACCTGGTCTTCTGCTTTGATCAGGATTTCCCCTGCTATCTGGCAATTCAATTAAAGTTATATTAACACCAAACAACATGGATTCTTTAATATCCAGTTTATATTAAATTTCACCTGATTGTCTCAGAAACATCTTTTATACATTAGGCTTGTTTCTGATCAGGATCAAAGCAAGGGCCACCTATATTATTTAGTTGACATTATCTCTTAAATATCTCTTAATCCATAATAACCCCACCCTCTTTGGCCTTTATTTGTTAAAGAAATAGGATCATTTGTCCTATAATCATATTCTGGATTTTGCTTCCTCTTCATAATTTTTGTTGTCTCGTTTGATGATTAGATTTGAATCAGGTTTAAATTTCTTGGCAAGAAAACTTACACAGGGTGGTCACTTTTCTATTGCATCATATCAGGAGGCAACTAATATCCAGTTTTTCACGTTTAATGATACAAATATTAATCATTGGATTTGGGTGTTGTCAGCCTGATCTATCCATTAAAAAACTACCTGTCAACTTTTTCACCTAGTGATTTTACCAAGCAGTGATTATACCCAGATCTGTTATTTCATTAGGGAGTGTTAAAATGTTGATTTTTCTAATTTCCTATGTTCTACATTTATTAGTCCAAGTTTTGTAAGGTACTTCCCCTTTCCATTTATTTGGTTACTCTGAAATTCAGTCCATATGGGAAAGGCAGGATAAGTGCTAAATTCTTGATCAGTTTTCAGTATTATAAATTGATACCCTGGCAACTTCCAAAGGTGACCAGTGAGTTTTCATTAGGTGTTATCATTTTACAGATGGTTATATATTTGATATGTGTCCTTTGCAGTTGTCATTCTTTCTGATGCCTAAATTGCTTTATCTTAGTTGTTGTGTCCTTTGGACTGGTCCCCAGTAGTCTTTATTCCAAGTTTATCTTGTACATTTTCTGTCCTAGACTAGGAATCATTGATTTTCCAAGGAGTCTTGATTCCTAAATGAGTATTGTTATTGTACCATTTAGTTTATTAAACATTAGTGGTGGAAGGGCTTTGAGGTTTCTAGTCCATGGTACTGCTAGAAGTGAAAGTTCCTTCTGTCTCTGCTTCTATGCTGGTCTTCATCCCTACTCAGGCCTTTTCACCTTGTGCAGACATAGTGTGTCTAGTGAGCATAGAACTAACTATAACTGAGACCAGTGTGAGCTTGTCTTCAGAGCCCTTATTTCAGTATTCTCTGAGTACAGCCCTAATATTGGGGGCTGGGAGGTGAGCTTCAGAAACTGAGCCTCTTGGTTACTCTGAAAACTTTTTTATCTTGTCTGTACCCCCTGTCCGCAGGTGAACCAATGTGTTATTGGTACTGCCCAGGCCAACAGGAAATGAAGAAAGATCCAGATCCTCTGGGGGTGATGATGGTGGGGCTGAGGGATGCTTTTTGGGGGATGGAGGGTACACTGTGTTACATGGGCCTGGCAAATAAAAGTGTTTTTTTTTTCTTAATAAAGATTTTGTTAGCAGTTGCCCAAGAAAGGAGATATTTTTCTTATCTGTAAAGATGGGAACTGTCACTCTTCCCAGCATTTGTGTTTTGCAGAGTTACAGCCTCTTTTCTCCTGACAAGCCGTCCTCTGTCGTCCGGGTGGCCTTCAGCTCCCATACCCCCTGTCGTCCACTTGTCAGGAGGTGTGACACTTAGCTTTCCCTCTTGCCACAGGCTATCCTAACCCAGGAAAGGCGGAAACCAGAGCCCAAGGACCGGACTCACTCACTCACCCTCCCATTAACTGATGGCTCTTTCCTCCCGCCCTTTCCCTGCCTTCCCGTTCGAACAGCCAAGGCTGGCCCTGCCCGATGTCCATTGGCTGGTTCTCTGCGGCGTCACAGCTTCGCTGTTGGCCCTCCTGGTCCGCGCCCCTGCCCTGCAAGCGCAGGGCCGGAATCACGCTCGCTGAGCCCCTCCCGCCAACCGACAAAGGCCACCTCCCCAAGAAAGGAGGGGCTCGGTCTTCCTAGGTTCCGCGCCGTGGGAGGGGTCACGCGTGCGCAGAAGCATAGGGCTGACTTGCCACCAGGAGGGTGGGGCCGGGGCAAAGGCGGGAGAGAAGGGCGTGGCAGGGGCAAAGGGAATGGTGAATGGAGGGTGGGGTCATGGACTGGGGTGGCAGGGGGTGGGAGGGCGGGACTTAAGAGTGACCCTGGAGGTTGGGGGCACAGTTAAAGGATGGGGCGGGGACCAGTCCGGAGACGGGCTGCCGGGAGGGGTGAATTCCCTCCTGCCGACAGGGCAGGTCTCCCTTAGGAGGAGGGGGCTTCAGGGATTCCCTTTCCTGCCGAGTCCGACTGTCCGCCCAACCAACCGCAGCCAGGGCGCTGCTGGCCCGGCACCCTCCAAGCCTGCTGGAGGTGA
>CM052541.1:95875544-95897448 GCA_028533065.1 Trachops cirrhosus
GTGGTGCCCGCGCCGCCCCCAACACCCCTCCGGCTCCTCCTCCCCAGTCCTCCCCTCCCACCACCCTCCCCCTGAGCCGGTTTGTCCCTCCCCTCTTCTCCCCTCCTTCCCCCGGCCGCCTCCTCCTCCTGCCGCTGCCGCTGCTTTGGCTGCTGCGTCATACGCCCCAGAGCCGTCGGGACGAAGGGGCTGGGCCTGGGGACCCCCTGGCCTCAGCCTGCACGCCCCTGACGCCCAGACGTCCTCCTCTGCGCTGGGTTTTTGCCTCGGTGTCCCAAGTCTGCCTCTGCCCAGCTCCCGGCGGCCCCAGCTGTCACTGGTAAGGAAGCGGCGGGAGGTGTTCCTTGGAGGGGGGGGGGGCGGTGCGGCTGGGAGCCCGGGGTCAGCGCGTAGAGCGCGGGCGGGAGAGCCTCCCCGCCCTGGTGTTGGGTCGGGCTGGGCCGATTCAAGTCCCGTATTGGACTCTCGGTCACGGGTAGTAGAGACCGCGACTGGGACACGCCCCCCTCCCGAGGCTCTCAGGGAAGTTATCTAACCCGAGGGCAAGGAGCCCCGAATTTGAGGGTGACCTGACATAACCTGACACCCGGATGATTGTTCTGAATGAGACACGCGGGCCCGGGGAGGTAGCTGTTTCTACTCTGGAAAACATCTCCAGAAAAGCTCCCAAAATATATCTCTGCGTAACAGAGCACCTCGATGATGATACCTTTAAACAGCAGGAGAAGGTGACAGTAGAAACTGAGTAGTAGTAACCTTTGCTTCTGCAGCCATCATTTCTGTTAAAGTCTCAAGGCCAGGATATAACACTCAGGGGAGCTCTGGAAGCTGGGAAACTAGAGGAGGGTGGTTGTTAAGGAGAGGAGACCCAGTCACCATAGTTGGGAGAGATGGAGTCAGGAAGCTCAGGAGGGGTGTTAGGTGGTTTCCTATCCAGGTGCCTCAGGGATTTGGAGACTGGGACCACAGCTGCTGGAGTCCTTGACAGAAAAATAGGCAAAGAAAATAAGGAGTGTTTTTCAGCTTTCATAACCTGGCATTCCACTCCTGGCTAGGCCCCCCCAGGATGCAATGGCACAGCCCCCCCGGCTGAGCCGCTCTGGTGCCCCTCCACTTTGGGATCCAGCTTCTCCTGCTCCCACCTCTGGCCCCAAGCCTCGACTTTGGGAGGGTCAAGATGTGCTGGCCAGATGGACAGATGGGCTGTTATACTTGGGGACCATCAAGAAGGTAAGACCTTTGACCTCTGACCTGTCACCTTCCCCCATTCCCTTTATCTAGTTCTGATTCCCATTTTTATCTTCTGCCCTCACCCATTCCAGGTGGACAGTGCTCGGGAGGTGTGTCTGGTCCAGTTTGAGGATGACTCCCAGTTTCTGGTTCTATGGAAAGACATTAGCCCAGGTGAGACCCCAGAGGCCTAAGAGTGTACATCCCATGGAAGACAGAAACCTGACTTGGGGGACAGAAAGGGGCTTAAGAACAGACTCCATCCCCCTACCCCTCACCCTAACACTGTGTTCCCTCACAGCTGCCCTCCCTGGGGAGGAGCTCCTCTGCTGTGTCTGTCGCTCTGAGACTGTGGTCCCTGGGAACCGGCTGGTCAGCTGTGAGAAGTGTCGCCACGGTGAGAGGGCAGGATACCTGAATGGTCCAGCTTGTTCTGGACATTACAGGCTGCCTCTGACCCTTCCCACTGGTACTGGTCCTTATGCCACCTGGCCTGAGTCCCCAAGCCACTGCTCTGACCAGTCTCCTCAACCCTGTAACCTTACTTCCTCTTCAACGCAGGGAGAGGCAGCCATGGAATGGGGATGTGTGAACTTCACAGGCAGAGGGTGGTTCAAATACTCTTTCTTAAGGGTATGACTTTGGGCAAGTCTCTAAGTTACTAGGAGCCTTAGTTCTCTCACCTGTAAAATCAGGGTAATAACCTCACCCCCAAATAGTACCATGGTCAAGGATTAAATGAGATAGAGAAGACTCCTCCCAATACCTAGTACACAGGTTTACAATTCAGTAAGTGCTCTACCATCAATATCATTATTCAGCTTATCACCAGGACTGCCATGTTCCAAGGGCCCCAGCCCCTGGAGAGGGAGAGGGCACATCTTGGGTTTGCCGCCAGTGCGTCTTTGCCATCGCCACCAAGGTAAAGGCACTTTCCTATGAGAGTCTCCCACCCGCAGCCTCTCCCCAAGCCTTTCCTCGACCCACCGTCTGAGGTGGCCTGCCTGTTCTGTTTCTGCAGAGGGGCGGTGCACTGAAGAAGGGCCCCTATGCCCGGGCCATGCTGGGTATGAAGCTATCTCTGCCATATGGACTGAAGGGGCTGGACTGGGACGCTGGACATCTGAGTAACCGGCAGCAGAGCTACTGTTACTGTGGTGGTCCTGGGGAGTGAGTAATGAGGGGTGGGGGTTAAGGAATGAGTGATTCGGTATGGTGATGTGGGAAATCCCAGGGAATGCAAGAGAAAGAACAGGGAAGGGTATGGCACTAGATAATGATCGGGGTTTGGGGCCATTAAGGGGGCAAGTATCTGGAGGTCACTAGTCCTGTGTGCCCCATCAGGTGGAACCTGAAAATGCTGCAGTGCCGGAGCTGCTTGCAGTGGTTCCATGAGGCCTGTACCCAATGTCTGAGCAAGCCCCTCCTCTATGGGGACAGGTGAGACCAGGGCAGACTCTCCAGGAGCCCGGGGAGCCCTCTTGATCTGCCCCACCCTCTCAGTTTCCCCACCTCTGCCTGTCTCATCTGTTCTCTTCCCAGCTTCTGAAGTGTTCCTCACTAGTTCATCCTACCCTTGCTTCATGAGTCCTCCATAGCACGACACCATTTTCCCGTTTGATACGTGTTCTCTCCCTCTTGCTCACACCCAGGTTCTATGAGTTTGAATGCTGTGTATGTCGGGGGGGGCCTGAGAAGGTCAGGAGACTACAACTTCGCTGGTGAGCATGACCTCAGTGTAACCCTTTTCTCAACACCCCATTTTTCACTGTACCTGCCCAACCTCCCACTCTGGACTCCCTTGGTTTTTGTGATGCTTCCACAACCTTGACAACTCAATGCTTCTCCAGGGTGGATGTGGCCCATCTTGTCCTGTATCACCTCAGTGTTTGCTGTAAGAAAAAATACTTTGATTTTGACCGTGAGATCCTCCCTTTCACCTCTGAGAACTGGGACAGTTTGCTCCTCGGGGAGGTAAGGGGTAGTGATACAGTTTTGGGGGTTATGGTGGAATAAGATGTGAAGAAAAGTAGGGAGGGAGGGATCACTGCTTCCTTGAGCCTACTTTCCCTGCTCTTCCCCAGCTCTCAGACACCCCCAAGGGAGAACGTTCTTCCAAGCTCCTCTCTGCACTCAACAGCCACAAGGACCGGTAAGTTGAAGACAGGCTTAGAAAGGTACAGAGATGTGGAGATAGAATCCTGGGAGGGGAGGTGCTGCAGTCCACCTGGAAGATCATCTCTGGAAAAGATTCAGTAATGGCAAGAGGGGCCGTTTTCTACAGTACTGACCTGCATCATTTCTCTCCTCACCCCAGTTTCATTTCAGGGAGGGAGATTAAGAAGAGGAAGTGTTTGTTTGGTCTCCATGTTCGTATCCCTCCTCCTGTGGAGCCCCCTACTGGAGATGGAGCCCCTACCAGGTCACTGGTCCAGGGGGCATGGGGAAATTCTCAGGGTATTAATCTGGGGGTAAATATATATGAAGATGGGGAGGTCTTTGGGGTGGTCCGGGAGGGGGCTGGGGGGATAAGGAGGCCTCTTACAGCTTCCCTTCAGGGCAGGGCCCAGGGGGAGGGGTTCCACGTCCCCTGGGGAAGCGCCGGAGGCTGGAGCCAGAGCCCCTGAAGAGGCAGAAGGAGAAGATGGAGGAGCTGGGGCCACCTTCAGCAGTGCACAATCAGTCAGAGCCCCAGGAGCAGAGGGAGCGGGCCTCTCTGCAGAAAGCACTGCAGGTACAGAGACCTGGGGAATGCCATGGGGAAAATGCTGATATGGGAAGGAATCAAGGATTATCTCTCAATCCTTTGCTCCTACCTCTAGGCCTCAGTGTCTCCACCACCCCCCAGCCCTAACCAGAGTTACCAGGGCAGCAGCGGCTACAACTTCCGGCCCACAGATGCCCGCTGCCTGCCCAGGTCAGTGCTTCTACCCGCTCCAACTAGTTTTGCTCCCTGACAATCTCTCCTCCAATTATATATACCCTCTGGACTTTTTCACCCAGAATTCTTTTCCCTCTACCCCTTGGCTACCCACTTCTTGTCCTAGATAGACTTCCAGAACCAATGTCTGAACCCCAGTGTCTTGGGGATGGGGATTCCTCAGGGGCAGTGTTTGAGCTCTATGCTTGGGTAGAATGTCCTGTTCCCCTGCTTCAGGTCCTGACTTCTCTCCCTCCCCAATCCCAGCAGTCCCATCAGGATGTTCGCTTCCTTCCACCCCTCTGCCAACACTGCAGGGACCTCTGGGGATGGTGAACCCCCAGACAGGTGAGGTTTTACCCCTTTACCTTTGATACCCCTCGGCCTCTGTGTTCTTAAGGTCCTCAGTCTCCAACTATTTCATTTTTTGATCCATGCTCACCTCCATTTCTGGTAATTACCTGTGTGGCTGGACTCATAATTGCTTTCTCTCCTTAGGTCACCCCTGGAACTTCACATTGGTTTCCCCACAGACATTCCTAAAAGTGCCCCCCACTTGATGACTGCCTCATCTTCCTCAGTCCCATCTCCCTCCCCAGGTCTTCCTAGACGCTTAGCAACCTCTTCTCCCTTGTGCCGTAGTTTGTCTCCAGGTACTGGGGGAGGAGCCAGAGGTGGGGTTGGCTATCTGTCTCGAGGGGATCCCGTCAGGGTCCTTGCTCGGAGAGTACGGCCTGATGGTTCTGTGCAGTACCTGGTTGAGTGGGGAGGTGGGGGCATCTTCTGAACAACCTGCCTCTGCCCACCTCCCCATTCACACACACACCGGCACTTTCATACCCGACCTCTGACCTCACCTGCAGCTGGGATGTACCTGGGGAGGTAGGAGGTAGTTCTCCCTACCGCCCAGGCGGAATCCAGGTTGGGGAATGGAGAAGCAGTTCTCTCTTCTCTACTCCCTTCATGATTCCTGAGCTTTCCCCTACCCTGCTTTCCCATTTCCTTTGATGTTATTTTGTTACAGCTTTTAAAATATTTTTAAAAATTATTTAATCCCTGGGGACAGAGACTGAGGAGGGGAGGGATATAAAGGATCCCGGGTTCTGTATGATTGAAATAAAGATAAACAAATCTAGCAGCTGAGTCATTCTGAAAGAGAGAGCACAGGTACTAGAAGCACTTCTAATCTTCCCAACCAAATTCACATATGTTGACAAGAAAAGGCAAAAGGCAGAAAGAACCAAAGACAGGATTTATTAAGAGCCCAGTCATCCTCTGAAGTAAGAGCATGGAAGTATGAGGTCAGCATGGCAGAAGCAGGGCTGATCATGGTAGAGCTGTGTTGGAGTTAAAAACTGACTCTGTAACCTGGCGTACCCAATGCAGGTATGGGGAGTTTCCCTGTTCCACAGGCAATGCAATCACCTCAGCCACTTCATAAGGATGCACAGAGCTGCAAAAAAAGATGGGGGAGGGGTGTCACTCAAAGATTTACTCAAAGGAGCCCACCCCCTCAGACTGCCCTGCAAGTCCCACCCCTCACCCCAGCCATCTCAAAGCTCTCACCGAACAAAATCTGTCAAAGCTGGAACCAGGGAACTTCGGGTTTTAATCATCTAAGGGGTGAAGAAAAACAAGGTTCAACCCCAGAGTGGGGTTGATTTTGTTATCTCTTATGGGCAAGGGGCCAAAGGGAACAGAGAATTGAAGTTTTGGAGGGTGGGGAAATGATTCTCACCATCAGCACCTCACTGTCTTCTTCAATCTTTCCTTTCCACTCATAGCTGTGAAGGTCAGGGAAAGAGTATTATGGGAGCAAAGATTTTTTCCCCTCCAAGGAAAAAGTTTGCCAGTCAGCCCCTAGAGTTAGGTTAACCATGAACTACTGGGACTCACATGGATGTAATCTGAGGGATGAGGTTGACGCAGGCTGCCAGGCGCTTCTCCACCACTGCCCTGAAGGTGAAGAGACAGCCCCATTTATAGCACCCCATGACCCGGATTTTTGTACTGCTAGCCCAGAGACAGGTTTCCAAAGTTGGAGCAGGCAGAAAGCAGCGGGAGGTCACTCTTCTCTCATACCCCCAACTCTCCCTTCAAAATCATCCTATCTCCACACTGGAGTCCCCACCTGGCGATCTCCTTGGCGACCTTCTCATTTGGGCAGGTGACAAAGGCTGCAGAGACCGAACCAGGAACATAGCCGGAGTCAGAGGCCGGCGAGGGCTGGGGAGGGGGGCTTCCTGAAGCCATTGACAGCAGGGCTCGGGGTAGCAACAAAAGGCGGGAGGCCACAGAGAGCGGCGCCGGCATCCAAAGAAGAGACAGGAGCAGAGCAGCCTGGGGGCAGGCGGTGAATTTGGTGTCTCCCCACAAACACCCCAGGCAACTGCTCCCCGGAAATCCTTCGCTTGGATAGACACTCGGATTTTGCCCTCCCTCTTATGCACCCCGAAGGAAAAGGCCCCTGAAACCGAGAGAGAGACCTAAAAAAATTGAGGGAAAGGCTCGGTTTTTATTCCCTCCTCCGGGGCCAACTCTTGAGTTTTGGGTACGGGTGGTGGTGGGCAAGGCCTCGAGATGCAGGGGAGGTGGGGCTGGTCACTCACCCCTCCGCCGAGCAGGACTGCCGGAGGCCGCACCCCCCTCATGCAGCCTACGCTGCTAGAAGGCTGAATATCAAAGGCCGCAAGTAACGCCGAGAAAGGACCCCAAACCCAGGAAGAGCGGCCTCTTCTTACCTGGGCGGCAGCCACGTGACAGTAGGACAGGCACCACAAGAGCCTCCAGAACCAGCCAATCCCGGCTCTAAGGTGGCCCAGTTTGCCCTGCCTCGTGGGGGAGGAGCGAAGAGGGAGCTGACCAATCGACAAGCGAATCTGCAAGCTTGTGCGGAAATGGCACGCCCGTTTCCGTGTAAACCGGAAAGGGCTAATTGCGCGCTCAGGAGAGCCGCTGCTGCGTTCTAGTGTCACGTGAGGAGGTCGGTCTTCGGTTGGCGGCGTGTCAGTGAGCGACTCTGGGAAGCCAATCGCAGGCCAGCGCCGCAGGCCGTGTGATGAAAGAATTGTGATAAGCGGGGCTGTAGGTCCCGCAGACTCCATGCGTCAGGTTGTGGAGTGGGGGGTTCATTCTTAATCCCAAGAGCGTGCCTCTTAACAACCCCTACAGTTCTCAAGACCTGAAGGAGTGGGAGGGTCTGAGCTGAACCTCCGGGGGTGAAGAGAGCGCCCCCTGCCCTTTTGGCTAGGACCGACACCTGCCTGGGTTTGGGAACGAAAAATGATCATCTGAGAAGCCAACTATCCCTGGGGGTAGTGATTAGGCGGGCACTGTCGTGGCTAGGCCATGGCTGGGTGATAAAAGACTCATTCTAAAAGGACAGCGTAAGACCCCGTATATGGGATAAAAATGGGGCTACCGGCGCCTTGGCCTTCCTAATTTGAAACCCCCAAACTGGAGACAGATTGGTGAATCCAGGAAAAGTAGAGATGAGGGCTACAGGCTGGGGATTAGGGAGAGGCCACCAGGAAGTAGTGATGGACCTTTTGTCCCGTATCCCCTTCCTATTTCACTCTTCAGAACTGGTCTACCTGTCAGCCTTGGGTCTCCCTCCCTGAACTCATCCTCCTAGAAGTCAGGACCTGCCTACACATCCTGTGACCAAAAAATGGAGAGGGGCCAGTAAGAGGAGACAGCAGTGAGAGGACCAAGTAGAGAAAAAGGCTCTTGCCACTCCCTCTACCCAGTGTTCCTCCTCCCTCCAAGGTCTGGGGTCTCAGGTCAGCTGGGTGGGCGTGACTGGGCATTTCCCAGGCTGATATCAGACTTATACCTACGTCTCTGGGGTTGGGGTCTCCCCGAGATCTCTGTCTCCGGTTTGGAGTTTGTCTCTGACACACATTTCTGTGTAGTCTTTCAGTGTTGCACTGGTTTCTTTCTCAGGACTGGGTTTCCTTTTGTTTTTCTGTTTTAGGTATTTCTCTTTCTGGGTCTGTGATCACTCTCCAAGGTCTTTCAAAGTCTTTATGAATTTGAGGTCACTAAGTTCTCCATCTCTGGACAAGATGTCTTTCCTTCTTCCTTCCTTTCTCTCCCCCTTCTCCTTCTTCCCTGACCCCCAACCCCAAGGTCTGGAATTTTCTGAGTTACCAGTCTCTGAGTCTGTAATTTCCTTTCTGTGAGATCTAAATCGGGGGTCTCTGATATCTGAGTCTAGAGTTCTCTAATTCTATGTCTGGGTTCTTTCTGAATATGGGTCTTTTTCTTTGAGTCCAGGCCTGGGGTCTTGGTGTCTGAAATTACCGTTTGAGTCTAGAATCTAAGATTTCTGTGGCTATGGAGAACCTTTCTGAGACTGGTTGCTCAGATTTTGACCCCTCTTCTCAAGGAGGTCCAGATTTGGGGGGGGGTTATTTTCTTTTTCTTTTTACTGAGTTTGAGGTCCGTTTTTGTCTAGATTTTGGATTTGTGCCTCAGATTAACCCCCATCTCCCGCCCCACCCCACCGCCCCCGGGGCGTCAAGGTATCCTTCTCTGGGTCTGCATCTTTAGAACTGTCCTTTCTGTCTCTGGTGTTTTTGAGTCAGGGGTCTCTGTCTCTCTGGTTCTCACTGGGCAGGGGTGGGGGCTGCAGTCTCTCTCTCCTCCTCCTCCTGCTCTCTCCTCTCTCGCTCACTCCCCCGCCCCCCTCTCTCTCTCTCCCGGCTGCCGCTGCTGCCGTTGGCTCCCATTCTCCTCCTCCTCCTCCTCTCTCCTCCTCTCTGCTCCACTCCGCTCCTCTCTCCTCCTCTCTCCTCCTCCTCCACCTCCTCCTCCTTCTCCCCCTCTCTCTCCCCCTCTTTCTCTCTTCTCTTTCTCCCCCGTCCCCCGCCCCCTCCCCGCCCCCCCCGCCCCAGGCCTGATGAGCAGGTCTCGCGCCTCCATCCACCGGGGGAGCATCCCCGCGATGTCCTATGCCCCCTTCAGAGGTACGTTGGTGAGGGGAGGGGGAGGGCCAGTTGGAGGGGGTAAAGGGGGGAGGGGCAGGGCGGAGGAGGGGGCAGAGCCGAGGCCAGGGAAGAGAGCAGCTGAAATGGAGGGAGATAGGAGGACTGGGAAGACAGGACAGAAGCAATGAGGAAGAAGGGATTGGAGGCCACAGCACGGGGGTAGATAGGAACCTGAGGGGCCAGGAAACAGGCCTTAAAGGGGGCTGACGTGAAAATGGTGAAGGGGAAAGAGATCGCCAGAAAGGGTGGGAAGACAGGGTTGGGGGGGAAAGCGGCAGAAACAATTTGTAGGTGGGAACTGAGAGATGTGGAAAATATCAAGGAAATAGAAGGGCAGAGTCAGGAGAGGGGCTTTGAGGGGGAAATGAAAACAGGGGTGCAAAGAGAAGCCAAGAAGATGGGGGTCAGAATATGGTGGCGGGGCTCAAAGAATGGTATGGGGTAGAAAAGGAGAGGAGGATGGAGGGAGAGAATAAGGGGCCAGATGGAGAGGGAGGCTGTGTGTGAGGGGGGAAGGGATGGAGGGTCCAGATGGAAGGAAGAGAAGAGAGGGAATGGGTTGGGGGAGGAGAGACCAGGGGAGGGGGAGGGACAAACATGTGTGTTTGTTGGGCGGGGGGTGCGATACAAGTAAGATTGAATGTTGGGAGTAGGGCGGCAGGTTAGACTGCCCAGACATCGACCCTCATTAAGGCTTTGACCAGTGTAACAACCCCTGGGGTCTCATCCGTTCCATTCACGTAACCACTTTTACCCCCTCCCCCACCTCCAATCCTTATTTCCATTCCTCTTCCCTCCTCTGGTGTCCATCACCTATATCTTTCCCCCTATATGGTGTCCGTTCCTATGAGAGTCCCCCTTCTGTCCTTTCCCTATATCACAGTCCCTTCTTTGCTGTCCATTCTCTCTCCTTCTCCTCTTTCCAGTAGCTCCCTTATATCCCTACCACCTCTTCACCCCCTCCTTCTTGACCCTCTTGTCTTAATATTCCTATTAGGTCTACTTGATTTCCTCTGCCCCATGTCCAGTCAGGCCCTTCTGGTATATTTCCTTGTTACTAGCAATTTGCTATCATTTCTACCTCCTTTTCTAGATCCATCCCTGTCATCTGTCCCCCAGCCCATCGTCTATTCCCTACCCCATTCCCCTTTGTCACCACAAGTCTGTGTCTACACAGCTTCCCCCAATACTCCTGCTCGTCACCCATTCCTCTCTTGTCTCCTCTACTTTTTGATTTGTTGGAGATTTGGGGTGAAAAGACACAAGTTTTGATGGTTGGAACAGGGACCACAAGAGGCCTCCATCTGAGCTCTGTGTGATTTCTCATACTTATAAGCCTTTCCCTTTTCAGCTGTGTTCCTCTGTCTCTTGCATCTGCCTCCCAGAATCATCCTTACTTAAGTCCAGACAATATGTGTGTTTCCAGAGTTGCTCCTAAGCTAAGTTCCCTGTGTCCTTCCCTGCTCCCAGGAAGAAGGTGCCCCTGAAGTCTAACCTGCCTCCCTGTGGCTGTAGCCTGAACCATTCCCTCCCATAAGGGTTATATACATCAACTGACTTGTCCTCTGGGGGTCCCCAGAGTCTAAGTGTGTTGGGCATGTTGCCTGCAGCCTCGGAGCCTTGGTGAGCTCTGTGTATAGAAGATGTTGCTTATAGTGTCCCTGAGATAGTGAAGAGTTTCACAGTATTGGAGTTTTCTAGATATCTATATTCTGGGGACTCATCTCTGACTGACCTGCAGGTTGCGTAAATCCGAAGGACATGTTTGTGGACAGAAAGGGGCTAGCTAGATTTTTCAAAACTCTTTTACTTAGGACATTCAGTTGGAATGAAGCTCAAAGATCAGTTTTTCCCCCTGCAATATACCCATAATTAATTGTCCTGTAAAGGTGACAGAATTTGCTGTTTCTTCCTCTAAACTCTCTCACACTTTGATGCCTTAAGCCTCTTTTCTATCACTTTGATGTGACCAATTTGATTTCTCTCTTCCATAGGTCCTGTCACTGTGACAGTGTGTAGCATTGGGGTTTAAAGAGGAGGCCATATGCACAGATGGTGGCATGGGAAGAACAGTAGAGCTGGGGAAGGGTGACCCTGGGGGCATCTCCGAGCATGGGCAATCCTTGGTCTACTGTTCTAGTTTTGTCTCCATCCCAAGCTCCAGTCTTTGGAGGCCCCCTTTATGTCACAGGCCTGGATCTTCCATTCTTTCCTCCCCTCTTTCTTCCTCAAGCTCCCCACTGCACCTTGGGAAGGTTCCTATGTCCTTGGACTTGGCTTCCACACTGTCCATGGAGACTAGGTGGGGAGGGGAGTATTGAATCTTTGATCTCTGAGCATGAAGTGGGGGAAGAGATCAATTCAGTCTCTACTCAAACAAGGACATATTTCCTACCTCCTCACTCCCCAGCCCCTTTACAAGACCCATCCACCCTCTACCACCTGAAGAACCCAAAGGATGAACAGGGTTGGGCTAGGAGAGGAGGGAGCAGAGGATAGAGGAGGGGCAGGAGGGGAGGCCCACTCATATCCCTGATTCTGAAGAGGTAAGCTCCCTCACTCTTTTCCAGATGTTTAGCTCTCAGAATCTTATGACCACTTGTTCCTACACCCCCATCCTTCTTTCCCACAGCTGTGTAGCTTTTCTCTTACTCTCTTGCAGATGGGTCATGCCCCTTCCAAGTTGTCTTCTTCAGTTACTTGGATGCCCTCCCTCTTCCCAGACACCTGCCATCAACCTGTGTTTTCCTTCTGCCAGTTTTGTTGCCCTCCACCTTTTTATTTTTTTGAAGTGGATGGAGAGCTTCTTCACCTTTTTCTGCCTCTAAACTTGCACCTTCTCTGTCATGATATAATTCCTCTCCCTGAGCCACCCTTCCTATTTATTCCCTCAGGTTAACAGAGCCCTGTGATGTGATTCCTGGCCCTCTTTTTCCCCAGATATAGAGGCTTATCCTCTGTTCTTTTAAAGTTCTCAGGTGCCTCAACCCCATTTGTGATCTCAAGGCAGGAGGGATCCCCTTCTCTCACTTTGTGGGCTCTCACAATTTTAGGCCTCTGTCTCCCAAATGCATAGAACCTCCCCTTACTGTTTTTGTGTGTCTCTGTCCCCCAGATGTACGGGGACCCCCTATGCACCGAACCCAATACGTCCATTCCCCATATGATCGTCCTGGTTGGAACCCTCGGTTCTGCATCATCTCGGGGAACCAGCTTCTCATGCTGGATGAGGACGAGGTGAGCAGGGTGGGAAGGCTGAAAAATGACCATTGGGTAGCATGGGAGAATGTAGAGAGAAAGATGGGGAAAATCCACAGTAGTAAAAGGGCAAGAGACAGAGAAGGCAGACAAAGTGACATTTGCAAGTGGTGGGAGGAGGGTGGCCATTGAATTTGGGTTGGGATGTGGAAAGGGGCAAGCATTCTCTCACCTTTGTTAGGGGCTGTTTGAGGGCCACTTGCAGTATTGGGGAGGAGATGTGGTTCTGAAGATTTGGGGGTGCTTCCTGTTGTCACCTGCATGTATTGTGGGATAGGTTAGGATGGGAAAGAGAAACTGAAGGGTGAAGAAATGGGGATTACTTTGGAGGGAATCACCTTTAAAGTGAGCCTTGGGAACCCCTCCATTTCCCCCAATGAGCAAGACCTATCACTCACTATTCCCAGTCCTTTCTCCATCGTGGGGTGGAGTGCAGGGAAGGGGAATTGAAGGACTCAGAGAAAAGGCAGGGGATAATGGGGTCTTTGGGAAACTGGGAAGGGGCTGGGAGGTCCTGGGAGAGATGACAGAGGTCAGCGTATCTTGGCAGAGAGAGCAGAAGACTGGGAAGGCACCTGAGATCAGGGTTTAGGGAAATACTGAGAGGGCTTTTACCCAGGAACATCAGGAAGGAATATAAGGGAGGAGATGCCTGGAAATGAGGGGAACTGGAAGTATGGGAAGTTTTCTAAAAGAGTAAGAATATTGAGATGGGGGCAGGGACTAGCCAGAGTGCGAAAGACATGAAATGAACAGAGGGTTCTTATGGGAGGTGGTAGTCATGCATCGTGATTATAGAGCCAGGGGAGTATGGTTCAGACTTGGGAGCTGGGTCAGCTGTGGTGGATCCGTGAAAAGAAAAAGGAGATGCCAATATGAAGAGTTGATGCCCAGGTGTATGATTGTGGGAGTAGGGTGATTTGGGGGGCCAACTTTATTACTATTTTATTTTTTAGAGAGAGGGGGAGAAAGAGAGGGAGAGAAACATCCATGTGAGAGAGAAACACTGATTGGTTGCCTCTCGTACATGCCCAACTGGGGACTGAGTACACAGCCCAGGCATGTGCCCTGACCAGGAATCAAACCAGTGACATTTTGTTTTGCAGAACAATGCCCAACCAAGCCACACTGGCCAGGGCTGGGGGAAGTGACAGGGTATCCTATGAGGCCAGAGAGATGATGAGAGATGAGCCCCAAAAGCTGCTGGGGCCCTGGCCAGGTAGCTCATTGGCTGGAGCTACATGCCAAGGTTGCAAGTTTGATGTCCAGTCAGGACACATATAAGAAGCAACCAATGAGTGCATTAATGGGTTTTTATCTCTTTCCCCCCTTCCCCCTTCATTTCTCTAAAATTAAATAAAATTTTTTTAAAAAGCTGTTGGGGAGGTTGTGGTTAGATCCAGGGTCTTGAGGGAACTGAAGGGGGCAAGTGAGAGTGTGGAGAGATGGCCAGGTAGAGAGGTTTCAGACCTTGGAGTAAAGTCAAGGCACCTAGGAAAGGATGGTGACTTAAAGGGGGAGGTGGTTTGGGTAGTCAAAGTTTTAGGTTTTGGGGGACATGTGAGTGACTCAACTAGTGGTCACCAGTCTTGACCAAGGGTTTGGGGTCTGTAGGAGGAATTGGGAAAACCAGAACCAATAAGTGTGGGGACTGTTGTGAAATGTGAGGATGAAGAGGGAGGATAATGGATGGGGTAATGAAGGCATGAAAGAGATGGGGACAGGTTGAGGGGACTGAGGTGACCAGTGGCCAGCAGGCTGAGGGGCAACAGGAGTGGCCAGAGTCCAGTAGAAAGGGGGTGGGGGATAGAATTGGGAAAATGAATAGTGTGTAGGGCCACCAAAGGCTAGAACTAAATGGGTTGTGGAACTGGCTGGGGACTAGTGGGGTGGAGGAGATTGAGGGCTCCAAGAGGGGGTGGTTGGGAAGGAGGTGGCAAGGGGGAATGGGGATGAGGCTCAGGGAGAAGTAATGGCTAAAGGAAAGAAGGGAAGTGAGAGGTTGAGTTAAGGGGCGAGGGAGATGAAAGGTGGGAGGGGGGTGACCAGGCTTTCTGGGGTGTGGGGAGGTTGGGTCCGGGTCTGGCCACAAGCCCGGCGTGGGAGGGAGACAAGCTGTGGATCCTGATTATAAATGCAGCTTCTGCTACCCCTGTGACAAGCACAGAGCAAGGGAAGGGGATGGGGGGGAGGTTGGAGGTTGGGATTAAAGCAGAGAGAATGGAGGACTTGAAGGTCAAGGGGAAAGTGGATCAGGGAGTAGCAAACTCCTGGAGGGTTCCCGGAAGAACTGAGTAGGGTTTGGGAGAATTCCCTGGAAGATGTTTCATAATAAATGGAGGGAGAAGAGAGGAAAGTGGGACTGGAGGGAGTGAAGGAGAGAGGGAGGAAAGAGAAATTGACTCACCCAGAGACACTTATACTGTGGTGGGGCAGGGGCCGAAGGTGAGTAGGCCTGGTGGAAAGGGAGGTTCAGCCTGCTTGGTGGGGGAGGGAGAGATGGGACGGCCGGGGCGGTGAGCTCTGACACACCCCGCATCCCCCTAGATACACCCCCTTCTGATCCGGGACCGGAGGAGCGAGTCCAGCCGCAACAAACTGCTGAGACGCACAGTCTCCGTGCCGGTGGAGGGGCGGCCCCACGGCGAGCATGGTATGGCGGCCGAGCAGCTCTGGTGCGCCGGACAGTCGCAGGGAGAGGGCTGAAGGTGGACGGGGCTGCTGGGGCGGAGGAAGTAGGGGAACTGAAGGAGCAGTCTCTGGCTGGGAGGAGGTGGAGACAGTCTGGCGTCCCAAGAGTTGGAGCCTGGGAGGAGAAGGCGCCCTCCTCTGGGATCTGGAGCGGGACCGGGGCTGCGGGTGACAGTCCTTGCTCTGTTTCGTTCCCTTTTCCTCTCCAGCAGCGAAGTTTGACTTTTCCTGGTGCTTTTAAAAATAGTCTCCTTAGATCTTTAGCTTCCTGTTCGAGTGTTCCCATCCTTACCCCTCCCTTGGTCTAAGATCTTGGAGAGAATAACCTAGTTCCTGCCCTCCCCCCACCCCCACCTCTGCCCCACCCCCACGTTCCTGATTCTTCTTTCGGACCTGGCCTCTAGGCCGCCCCTCTTTTCTTGCCCCTTTTCCCACTTCTTACCACCTGCTTCTTTTTCCTACAATTCCATTACCCCTTTTCTCTTTCCTCCAGATTTGTCTTGTTTTCTCTACCCCTCTTGATTCCTCTGTCTCTCCGCCCTGCTTCCGGTGGGACGCCATCAGACCCCCACCCATGTCGTCTCCTTTCTATCTGTCTGTAAAGCTGTCTGCTCAGTCTGTCTCTCCACCTCTCTTTCTTCCTCCATCTGCCTCTTCGCCTGCCTCCCTCTTTCTGCCCCCTTCCACCCCCCTCTTTAGTCATTTAAAAAAAGATTTTTGTCTTCCTGAGAAGTTCACTTAAAAGGTTTCCATGGGAACAGTGAGGGGAGCTGAAGGCAGAGAACACAGATTTGCAGCCAAGGTGCAGAGAGACACCCTCAGCCCCGCCCCCGAAAGCCCCTTTTCACTGCCCCCTACCATTCATTCGGCTTCCAGGACCAAGGATCCAGGGCCTCCATCTTCTCCACAACCCTCGCCCCCCCCACCCCGCCCCCCTGGTGACTCCTTTCTTCCACCAGCTCCCCTCCCCTCAGGGATTCGGGCTTTCAGTTTTTCTTCCTCTAGAGCCAGTGGCCTGTCTTTGTCTCTGTGTCCCCTTCAGCCCTCTTCTGATAGGCCCAGGCCTCAATGCCCTTGGGGGCCAGCTCTGAGACCCTGGGTGGGTGGGTGGCTGGGGATGTGTGTCATTGTCATGGAAACCTCTGACCCTGGGTGTGTGTGGGTAGTACATCTCTGAGGCAGAGCCAAGTGGTGGTGGTAGAGGATTGTATACAGATAATATGTGTGTCTGTTACGTGCGTGTGTCATGTCCATATCTGGGAAAGGTTTGTGTGCACGTGCGAACACCTGTGTGTCCAGGCCAGAGTGATCACGTGCTCATGGAACATGTTTTTCATATGTCCGGTGGTTGGTTTCTCTGCTCACATATTCCCTATCTTTCTCTTTACCCTGACTCCTCAGTGTCTGGGGTCTAGTGGGAGTCTCCTGTGCATCTGCTGTGGGGAGGCTCCCGTGTGTGTTTGGATTTGGGGATGGTGTGTGGAAGTTGTTGAGTTGGGGTTCGGTAGGGGTTGGACCTGGGGGCCCAGGGGTATATATATTTGGGGGGAAGGTTTTAGTGAAAGAGTTGATAGCTCTTTGCGGTTTTCAGGAGGATGTGGAAAGTGCATGGGGCGTGGAGGATGTGCTGGGGACACGGGGGCCTAGGGGCCTGGGTCTGCGAAGGTGTCTGCTGGGGCTATCGAGGCTTGAGCCCCGGAAAGGTCATCGGACCTTTGAGGGGCATTGGAATCCAGGGCTCCTCCTCTGTTGGGTGGAGCCGCCGCCCCTCGTTCCCTCCGCGGTTTGGCGCGGTGGGGGGGGGGGGTTCTGCTCGGAGGGGATAGTGGGAGGCCCGGTTGGTTTCGGGGGGTCCCCTCGCCCCCTCCTGCGTCTCTCGCGCTGTCTCCGGGCGACGGGGCTCGTGACAGAGGCGGCCACGGCAGCATCGGTCGCCTAGCAACGGCGGCGGGGCCCGGCAACGGCTGCAGCGGCGGGAGCGGCGGCGGAAGGAACCGTTCCCGCGGCCGTCACCGCGCGGCCGTCCCGGCCGTCCCGGGACCCGCGCCGCCCCCACCGCGCTGGGCGTTTGGAGCGGGGGCCGTGCCGCCCCTTCTCCCGCCGCACCCCGCCCCTCCCCCGCTCAGGGGCGGGGCCCCTCCCCCACCTGGGACGCCCCTCGACCCCCCCGGGAGGCGGTGCAAGGTAAGGGCGGGGCCGGGCGGACAGGAAGCACGCGTGGGGGGTGCGCGGGGGCGAAGGTTCGCGTGTGCGTGGGATCGGGGAGGGGGTGAGGAAGCCGCCGCCGCGGCGGTGGCAGCTGCTCCCTCCGCATGTTTTCGCTGCATCTTCCGAGTGGGGGGAGTTATGGTAACTGGAGAGGGGGCAGTGGAGGTCCATGGGGGCGTTGGGGGGTTTGGGGAGCGGTCTTGGCCCATGGGGGACTAGGGTCTCGTGCGCGCGCGTGGGCGGCTGGTGTGGGATGGTCCTGGAGCCTCGTGGAGGCAGCAGCCCCTGTGTCCACGTTTGTGTTTGTGCCCATACTCGTGTCCCGTGTGTGTCGGTGCCATGTGCACACGGGGGCTCAGTTACTCTTGCACACATGTGCATCCAGCCAAGTGGTGCAAACCTGTCCTGTCTTATCCTGCCTCTGTCCCCTTCCTGTCTAGGGAGCTGCTGGACTGGCCACTGGCTTGTGGGGCAGTCGGTGACCATACTGGTACATGTCAACTTTGACCCTGAGCATGTATGTCCTTAGCTGGGGCTCAACTCTGGTCAGTCTCCTGTGTGTGGGGATGTATGTGGCTGCATGAGCAGGATTTTCTGTGTCCCTGGTGGCAGGTGTGTGCCTTTGCATGTGTGTTCCATCACTGATCTGGGTATGTGTGTCAGTCCCACATGGGTGTCCAGGGTGTGTCTGGTGTGCAAGGGGGGGTGTTCCTTGGAATTTTACTGTATATGAAACACCTTTGGCCTAGGCAGATGTGAGTCCCTACTTGGTCAGGGAGTAGGGACAGAAAAGCCAAAAAGGAGAAGAGTGGGCTAGAGAGGAAAAGTGGGGAGAAAGAGGGAGAGGAGGAATGAGAGAGGCTTGGAGAGGAGGAAAAGGAGAGCCAGGGAAAAAGAGTAGCTGGAGATTGCGAATCTGGAAGACAGTCGAGCAGATTTGGAAGAGAGCAGAGAGGATAAAAGAGTTTAGTAGGATGGAAACTGGGTGGAGACAGTGGGAGAAGGGGCTCCGGAGACTTGGCGGTGGGTGGGAAGTCAGGCCTTTTGGTAAAGTGATCTCTGAGAGAAGGAAGTAGGAAGATAGAAGACGGCATTGGTTCACGTAGGCCCTGTATGATCAGGGGAAGCCACTCAGGCTGGCTCATAGTGAGGCATTTCACAGTCATTAGAGGTTCCTGTCCCCAGTGAAGTGCTTTGCCCTCCATTTCTCTGCTCTCTTTCCAACTCTGTTCCTTATCCTGGTCTGCCAACCCCACTCCCCTGGCTCCCCATGAAAGCTGCCAGCTGGGTGTGACAAGGAAGAAAGGCCAAAGGGAAGGTTCTGTATTTAGGGGACTGCAAGTGGGGGGGGAGATTCTGTGGGTGGGCAAGATTTAAGAGGTTGAAGAGGCAGGAGTTTAAGCTCTTGCTGTGTGTGCGTGTGAGAGCAATTGTGCGTGTATATAGGGTGTGTACATGTGTGGGTGTTTGCACAATGCCTGTGTTACGGGTCTGTGTAGGTGGCTGTTATGTGTGTGCATGCCTGTATACGTCGTGCCAGGGATGGGACATGGAGACCTGGGATCACAATGTACGAGAATCAGGTTTGCTGTGTGCACGTACACGGGTGTGTGCTATGCTTTCTATACATGTCATTGCATGCAGCACTGACACCAGAATGAACTGAATTTCTGTCTCTCTGCCCCCTTTTCCTGTGTGTTTCTGCTACTCTGACTTTTGTGGCAGTGAGCCTTTGTAAGCATATGTGTATGTGTCCTCTGTGTACCTGTGACCTAGGTGTGAGTTCATGTATCTTAGTTCCTGGTCATATGTGGAAGGCTATATTACTCCCAAGAACCAAGCAAACCAATTAGCAAGTGACTTTCTTTCTATTAATTCTTTAGTTCCAAAGCAAAATTTTAGTGGATTTAAAGTTAGACTTTGTGCCTTTATTAGAGGAGCTTTCATCTGAAAATAATGGCTGAACTAGGTTCCCTGGAATGAGAGTGAGACAGCATACCTGAGAAATGCAGAGGCTAGGACAAAGTTATTCTGAGCCTTTATGTGCATTGTTGAGTGTATAACAGGAGGATAATTAACACATTTACTCCTTGTTTTTTCTTTATCCTGGTAGCAATCATGGATGCCTGTTTGAAATCAGGGAAGGGCGGGGAGGGGGAGAGGAAGGGGCTGTCCTGAGACAGAGTGGCTGTAGTTGTACCTTCCATGTGAATGAAAGATGTTTGTGCTTGTGGGATTCGGAGACACCTTGATGTGGCCGAGAGCATGGTGTGCTCGAGCATGTATCATGATTATGTGTGCGTCTCGGGGTTAAATGTCCATTTCTGTAATGTGCTGCCTACCTGATTGCCCGAAGCACTCGGGCCACTCGTGGATGGGCATCACCCCTGTGCCCACAGTTGTCTGTACACCTTCTAAGCACATAGATCTCTATTTAGTTTTGCATCGTGGTTCCCATATCTATGTACCCACACAACTCAATACATGTTTCTGTGCTTTACACTTGTATTCCTGAGGGACTGACGAGGGCTCCTATTTCATGGGATCCACATTTTTGTGTGCAGACCTCCTAACACTTGGGTAGGCAAAGGGAACCTGGGGACTGATTCTAGGGCAATTTGCCTACCTGAAAGTCTGGAAACAGACATGAAATAGTAGCTATGGCCCTCCCTTGCTTTGGAATCTAGAGGGTTAACTGTCAGCCCTTCCGGTCCAACCCCCTCCAGCTTGTAGCTTCTTGTTGCCCTGGAGATGGTAGCCCCGCCCCTGATGCAGCACCTGCCCCCCCATTGGCTGCAGTGGTGACTGTGGGACTGAGGGGGGAGCCCAGGCCTGGGCAGCCATTCTGGAGCTGGAGCCGGAGCTTGGCATCCCTCACTTTCATTCTCCTCTAGCCCCTCGACCCCCTAAATTCCCTGCCAGCAGAGCCTCTGCTTCCCTCCTTTGAGCTGCCACCCCTCTAGACTCTTGGCAGTCCTAAGCTTCATCCGCATTCACCTCCCCTCCTCCTCTTCTCCCAGCCCTCACTTGGGAGTCCCCAACCCCCACTGCCCGTTTTCCCCACTCCCCTGCATCTTAATCTTTTCCCTTTTACTCCTTCCCTTCTGAGTCCCTGCCACTGCAGTGCAAGTGGAACCAGCTCCCATCTCCCCTCCCCCCTACCTGGCCCTTCCTTTAATTTTCTGTCCTCAGGCTTCTTCCCTAACCCTTCTCTTCCAAGACTTCCCCCTCCAGTCCAGGGAGGGGGTCATGGGAGGCAGCCCTGGCCCTCCAGACAGACGGGGGTTCCAGGAGGAGGGGGGCAGGTACAAGATGTGCCCAGCTGAGGGGAGAGGAAAGCTTACCTATGGGCAATGACCTTAACCCAACACCCCCCCACCAGCTAGCCTCTTCCTGGGGGGGGTGGGCACCGAGGACCTATCTTCCGTGGATCCCTGTTCTTTATTATTTGGGTCTTACTGACCCTCCAGCCATGCCCCTCTGCTGACTGCCAGCCCCAGTCATGGGCCTAAGGCCTCCCACACCATCCCCCTCTGGGGGCTCTGGCTCGGGTTCCTTGCCCCCTTCTTCCCACCGCCAGCCTCTCAGCCACCGCTGCTCTTCCTGCTGCTTTCCGGGGGGTAGGTGAGGCTGGAGTGAGGGACAGAGGGAGGTGGGTGAATGTGCTGGGGCCAGGGCTGGAAACCTGGACTGACAGTGACCTCCTCCCCAACTTCCCTCTGGCCCTTTCCTTCCCTCCAGAATACCACTTGGGTCGCTCGAGGAGGAAGAGCGTCCCAGGGGGGAAGCAGTACAGCATGGAGGCCGCCCCCGCTGCACCCTTCCGGCCCTCGGTGAGTGAAGATGCCTGCCAAATGTGGCTCAGCTGGGTCCCCCCTTCCATTCCCAGCTGGAGCCCCAGAATTCTGAGAAAAGGGATAGGAGGGGGGAGAGAGAAACAGACTCCTCACCTCTTTGGTTCTTCCTTCTTTGCTCTGCCCTCCCTGCTTCTCAGACCAGCCCTCCCACCTTCAGAAGCTGGTGTGTATGTGTGTGTGTGCGCGCGTGCACTTGCACCTGTGGGGGCAAAGGAAGACAAACTGGTAGCAGGGTTCTTACCTGCCTTTCCTCGCCTCTAAAGACTTCCCTTTTCCCCGCATTCCACCTCCAGCCAGGGCTTCTACCAGCTGCGGGCTGAGTAGGTAGAACTGACCCTGCCCCAACCCACCCTTATCCCCATTTCCTGCCCCCCAGCAAGGCTTCCTGAGCCGGAGGCTAAAAAGCTCCATCAAACGCACGAAGTCACAACCCAAACTTGACCGGACCAGCAGTTTTCGCCAGATCCTGCCTCGCTTCCGAAGTGCTGACCATGACCGGTACAGGGCTAGAGCGGGAGGGATGAGTTGGTTGCAATAGAGGGGACTCTACAGTGAGATTGAGGAACGGGGGGGTTATCTGAGTACGGAGGTTGAAGGCCTCAGATTGGCTGTGGGATGTAATGGGGTAAGGGACAGGGAGAGGACAAGCAGAGAGGCAGGAAAGAGTGAAGTTGAAGCCAAAGAGGGACTCTTCTGGCCAACGAAGATAGGCTCCAGCCAAGGAATGAAGGAGCTATATGGAGGGACAG
>CM052541.1:95897948-95941397 GCA_028533065.1 Trachops cirrhosus
GGGGGGGGAATTGGGGGAGGGGTTCGTAGGAGAGGGGCAGTGTGATGTAGATAGGAGGGTATATGAGGGGAAGGCAGCAGGTTGGAGGGGGGCTGGGGCTGACAGATACTAATGGGTGAGGGAAGGGACAGCAGAGAGCACGACAGTGATGGGGAGGCTGGCACAGGTGGACAGGCTGGCGGGCTGGGGAGGGGATGCTATGGGGTTAATTCAGGGACTAAAGCGTGAGGAAGAAGTCCTCAGAGAAGGTCCAGAGTGCAGTGTCACGGAGGCTGGGATTGAGGGACATCTGATGTCTGCTTCTATTGCCGGCTTCTTGGGGTCTGTCTTTGGACTTCCCCCTCACCCAGTCACTCCCCGGGAAGAACCCTGTCCTCCTTTCCCCCATGTCTGGCCACCCCCAGGATTGGGCAGGTAGGGAACTGGGGGTAGGCGAGTCATACCTTTCCCTGCCCCCTCCAGTGTCACCAGAGCTGGATTTGGGACTGGTGGTGGTGGGGGGTGAGGGCATGGTATTCCTGGCCGTGGGGGCGGGGGGCCGGGGGAGCGTGGTGCTGACGGCAGTGGAGCTGGAGATGACGGGGCTGCTATAAATAGCTTCACGGAGGCTCCCACACCCGAGCTCCCCCTCCCGCTTTCCTACTGCTCTCTACTCTTCATCCCCTAGCCGTCTTCGTAGTGCTCACTACCCTGCTCCTGTGTTCTGTGCCCCCATCCCCCATCCCTCAGCCCTTTATCTTCTGCTTCCCCCCATATTTCCTCCCCTTGTCCCCCATCTCTGTTCCCACACCCACCTCTCCAGTTACCCCTCCTCACCTTCCCCCATCCTCTGTATTTCTGCACATATCTTTGCCTTCCCTTTTTCTACTTGACCTAGCTCTCTTCTTCCCCAGTCCCCATTTTCATTCTCACTTTTCTGCCCACAGCTTTATCCTGTCTTGTCATTTTCCCCTGAGTTTCCTTGGGTGCTGTAACAAGTTACCACAAACCCTGATTTTGCTAAAGCTTGTCCTCTTCGCTCACTTGTTAATTCTTTGAATTGTGAAATGTTTGTAAGCACTAGCTCTGTACCAGGCCCAAACAGACATCTTTGCACTTTTGGCTCTTTACCTGTACTTTGTCTTCCTTGTGTTGAGGCTCTGGATTTTGGAGGTCACCTGGAAGTCCCACCTAGAAGTATCCCAGCCCCACCCGGCCTCCTTTTTTTTTTCTTTGCCATGGTCCATTTCTGGGTTGAGATATTCCTAGGTATCCCCAGTCCTCACAATCCCTTAGGTGTGACTTAGGGGCCAGGGGGTTTCTTTAAGGGTTCTAGTTTCTCACATCCCTCACGTCCTTCCACAAGGATAGGCTGGTTTCTTTCTGTCTGTGTCTCTGTGGGAAGGGGGTTCAGGGGGTGCTTTCCCCAAGCCTCTGTCCTAGAGCCAGATTGATGATGCAGGCCCTGGTGTGTAAGAAGAGTGGGGGCCCTGATCCTCTCTCCTGAACCTCCCACTTTCTAGGGCCCGGCTGATGCAGAGCTTTAAGGAGTCACACTCTCATGAGTCCTTGCTGAGTCCTAGCAGTGCGGCCGAGGCCTTGGAGCTCAACTTGGATGAAGATTCCATTATCAAGCCAGTGCACAGCTCCATCCTGGGTCAGGAGTTCTGTTTTGAGGTACTGGGTCTGGTGTGCTGGGGAGGACTGTAGGGCAGGGTGGAGGAGGTTGAGGACAGAGAGGCCTCGAGAAAATGGCACAGGTGGGGATGTTGAGGAAACTGAAAACTCAGGGGCTGGGAAAAAGACCAGGGAGGAAGAGATGGTGGTAGAGTCTCTAGTCCTTAGGAATCACCTCCCCTCTTCAGCCCATCTCAATTCCACACCCCTCTCTAGGTAACAACATCATCAGGAACAAAATGTTTTGCCTGTCGTTCTGCGGCTGAAAGGGACAAATGGATTGAGAATCTACAGAGGGCAGTAAAACCAAACAAGGTATTAGGAGTATGGGGGGCAAGGCAAAGGTCAGGCCATGGGGAATCAAGGGGCCTGGGGGGAAGGTGAGACTTAGGAAAAGAGGGAACTGAGGTGAAGGGGACTTGAATGAGCAAGTGGTGACCCCCATTTTTCTCTGAGTCCCTCATTTCTTTTTCCTTTTTTTCTACCTCATGATCTGTTTCCCTGCTATGGAAATCATAGATTTAGAATTGATGGGGCTTCTGAAGTCCTCTGGTCTGTCTTACCCTGCAAGCAGAAATGCTCCACCAATATCCTGACAGGGGGTCACCCAGTCCCTGCTTACAGCATTTCTGTAGGACGCATACAACTGTCAGGCAGCCAAGTCTCTAGACCTTGGCTTCCCCTCTGTAGAACTGGTGGGAGTGGAGTTGAACTCCATGATCTCTAAGGTCCCTTTGGCTCACAAATGGTACGAGTCTTTCTCTCAAGACTTTATATTTCCTGGGAGAAATGCTCCCAATCCCATCAGCTGTTCCATGTATCCCATTTTCCAATGATATACAGTCCCTGTGGCCCTCTTCTAGGGGAACCCTTGTTTCTCAGTGCCCTTCTTAAAGAACTAGACCAAAGATGCTGGACACGATCTAACCCCTGCTCCTTTCATGGTGCAGCATTACCTCTGCCTCACGAAGGTCTGATGGCCAATTGTATTCCTCCACGCCCTTTTCACACTAACTGTATAGCCTCCTGTATTTATGCAGTTCTTTTATTTTTTTAATTAACTTCTGATTGTGTTTGAAGAACTTCCCAGTTCTCCCCTTCAAATTCTACCTTAGTATCTTTGGCTTATTATGCTAGCTTTTAAAATCTCCATACTGATTCCAGTGTCTGATGTATGAGCTACCTATATCAGTTTCTTAGGTCTGCAGTAACAAATTACCACAAATTGGACTGCTCAAAACAACAGAACTTTATTTTCTCATAGTTCAGGAGACTGAAAATCCAAAATCAAGATGTTGGCAGTGTCTTGCTTCCTCTGAAGCTCTAGAAAGAATCCTTCCTTGTCTCTAGAGCTTCTGGTGACTGCTTGGGGGTCTTTGCTTTCTTTGACTTGAGCTGCATCTGTCCAGTTTCTGCCACCATCAGAATTCACATGGCTGTCTTCTTTCTCTGTGTCTCTGGTTTCCAAATCTCCTTTTCCATGTAGACACCAGTCATGGCATCTAGGACCCATGCTAATCTTTTATGACTACTTCTCAATATGATTATATCTGCAAGGACCCTATTTCCAAATAAGGTCACATTCAAAAGTTCCAAGTGAACATGAATTTCTCAGTTTTATGATTTGTCTTAGATGTTCTGCCTCACTTTCTCACTGTATCTCGTCTTTCGATGTCTCTGTCTCTCTCCCCTCCCACTTTCTCCACCATGCCCACCCCACCATGCCAGGACAACAGCCGCCGGGTGGACAATGTGTTGAAGCTGTGGATCATAGAGGCCCGGGAGTTGCCCCCCAAGAAGCGGTACTACTGTGAGCTCTGCCTGGATGACATGCTGTATGCACGTACCACCTCCAAGCCCCGCTCGGCCTCAGGGGACACCGTCTTCTGGGGCGAGCACTTCGAGTTTAACAACCTGCCAGCTGTCCGTGCCCTGCGGCTACATCTGTACCGTGACTCAGACAAAAAGCGCAAGAAGGACAAGGCAGGCTATGTCGGCCTGGTGACTGTGCCTGTGGCCACCCTGGCCGGGCGCCACTTCACAGAGCAGTGGTACCCCGTGACCCTGCCGACAGGCAGCGGGGGTTCTGGGGGAATGGGGGGCTCAGGAGGGGGAGGGGGCTCAGGGGGTGGTTCAGGGGGCAAGGGCAAAGGAGGTTGCCCAGCTGTGCGGCTGAAAGCACGTTACCAGACAATGAGCATCCTGCCCATGGAGCTGTATAAGGAGTTTGCAGAGTATGTCACCAACCATTATCGGATGCTCTGTGCAGTACTGGAGCCCGCCCTGAATGTCAAAGGCAAGGAAGAGGTAGCCAGTGCACTGGTTCACATCCTGCAGAGTACAGGCAAGGCCAAGGTGAGTGTTGTGCACTCAGAAAAAGGTGACCTGGGAGTGGGCACTTCCTTGGGGGAGTGTACAGTGAGGATAGAGCACTTCTGTCTTCCTGAGGTTGGGTGGTACAGAGCCTGACGTTTGGATTTTCCTGGGCCTCAGGACTTCCTTTCAGACATGGCCATGTCGGAGGTGGACCGGTTCATGGAACGAGAGCATCTCATATTCCGCGAGAACACGCTCGCCACTAAAGCCATAGAAGAGTACATGAGACTGATTGGTCAGAAATACCTCAAGGATGCCATTGGTATGGCCCACCTTCTTCCTAAACCTACCAAATGTCTACCCCAGTCCTAAACCTGGCTACTTCAGACCCCAAGTACACCCTTCCTCAGGCTTTATGCTTCCAATCACTTGGTTCTTAGATTCTCCCAATCCAACAGCCCCTGTCTCTGCCCTTGGAGGGTGTGACCGTCCCTGTTGTGCTCCGCCCCTCAGGGGAATTTATCCGTGCTCTGTATGAGTCCGAGGAGAACTGTGAGGTGGACCCCATCAAGTGCACGGCGTCCAGTCTGGCAGAGCACCAGGCCAACCTGCGAATGTGCTGTGAGTTGGCCCTGTGCAAGGTGGTCAACTCCCATTGGTGAGACTGGGAACGCTGGGTTGGGGGGCCAGGGTCGGGGGAGCTATGTGTTCATCTGTTCATCCATCTGTCCATCCTCAAAGAGGACTGAGGACCACTTATGGGCAAAAGCATTGTGCGGGGTGCTGTAATATGAGGCCTGGCCTCTGCCTTCAGAAGATCCACCAGGATGAGTAGGAACCAGTTTGATGCATAAAAGTCAAGAAACAGTTGTAAGATGTGTTAAGTGCCAAGTAAGGGTGTCCTCCTCCCCCACCACAATGTAACATAAGGTCAGAGAAGGCAGAGCTTTGAGATAAAGCAGGGGAGGCTTCGTGGAGGAGGTGCCCCTGGGCTGGGCTGGGCTTAGAAAACTGGGTCAGGTTCTGATATTTGGATATGGTGGGGAAAGAGGACATTTCAGGAGAAGGCTATGGAAGCAGGCACATGCATGAATATGAGAAGGCCCAGGAACTTTCAGGAGACAGCAATTAGGACAGGTTTAATGGAGCACATGGCTCATAATGTGGTAAGACAGATGTCTGGACAAGGGGATTAGAATTAGAATCTGGAAGGCCTCAGCATCCCAGTTGAGGAGTTTGAGTTCATTGGTAGGTCATGGGATGCTGTTAATGGTGCTGGTGCCAAGTATCATGACTGAGAAGATTAATCCTTAGGCCGAGTGGGGGTGGGGGTGACTGGAGCAGAGGGAATGAGGTCCAGAATAGTTGGGGGCTACTGTTAATCAGCCAGGCATGGAAATCGGATCCTGACCAGGGTGGTAGCAGGCAAAGTATAGAAGAGCTATGGGAAAGGTCTTGAGGAAAGGGTCAGCAGCAGTTGTCCACTGATTGGAAAGGAGGGGGCATGTCTGTGGGGAATCAGGATGACTCAAGAATCCACGAGGCTGGTGTTTGGGAGACCTGTGGCTTCACTGGCAGAACCAGGGAAGTCAAGAGAAGGAGCCAGTTGGAGGTATGGGAATAGTGGTGAGCTCTGTTTTATCAGAGTCAGAGTTCAAGGTGTCAGTGGGACGTCAAAGTGGACCGTGGAATGGGAGATGGAGGGAGTGAGCTCTTGAGCCATTCCTGGGACAGGGGATCATGCCTCACTTCCCTGGAATTCAGAAGGGTTGGGGGGTCTGAGCTCCCTGTACCTCAAGTGACCCTCCATCTCTCTCCCATCTCTGTCTCTTCCTGGTGTCTGTTTCTCTTCTTTCCTTGTCTCTCTCACACGACCCCTGTCTCTCCCGCGTGTCCTCTCCCCTCACCTTCTCTCTCCCTCCATTTCTCTCCCCTAATCTGTCTGTTACTTCTGCCATAGCCCTCTTCTTCCGGCAGCCTCCCGTTTCCTCCTGCGGCCCCTCCCTACCTGTCTCTCTCACCTGTTTTCACGCCCTCACCTCCTGCCACCCCCCTCAGCATGTTCCCTGGAAGCTGAGGGTCTCTGGGGCTCAGTCCCGGTCTCTCTCTTTCTTTCTCTCTCTCTCTGTCTCCCCACCCTTTTCCCTCAGCGTGTTCCCGAGGGAGCTGAAGGAGGTGTTTGCATCTTGGCGATTGCGCTGCGCAGAGCGGGGTCGGGAAGACATTGCTGACAGGCTGATCAGCGCCTCGCTCTTCTTGCGCTTCCTCTGCCCAGCCATCATGTCGCCCAGTCTCTTTGGGCTCATGCAGGAGTACCCAGATGAGCAGACCTCACGAACCCTTACCCTCATCGCCAAGGTCATCCAGAACTTGGCCAACTTTTCCAAGTAAGGGAAGGTTCAGGCTGGGGGTGGCAGCAAGAATCTCCTGAAATGCTGAGACAGGTGTGGGTGTAAGGCCTTGTGTGTGTGTGACCTCTACTTTCTGGATTCTTTGGCCAGGTTTACCTCAAAGGAGGACTTTCTAGGATTCATGAATGAGTTTCTGGAGCTGGAGTGGGGTTCCATGCAGCAGTTCCTGTATGAGATCTCCAACCTAGACACTCTGACCAATAGCAGTAGCTTTGAGGGTTACATCGACTTGGGCCGAGAGCTCTCCACACTGCACGCTCTGCTCTGGGAGGTGCTGCCCCAGCTCAGCAAGGTCAGCAAACGCCCCTTTGTCTCATCCCACAGTTGTCTCCAGAGACTTCTGTGGCCTGGGAGATCACCCCCTGCACAGAATTTTCTCCCCTCCCTGCTCCCAGATGTATCACTACTGCTCCCCGAGCTCAGACACCTTCCATGTACGCCCTCTAAGGCCCTCATGGAGCTGGGCACTTATCCCCCAGGTAAAAGCCTCATCCTTACAGGAAGCCCTCCTGAAGCTGGGCCCACTGCCCCGGCTTCTCAACGACATCAGCACAGCTCTGAGGAACCCCAATATCCAAAGGCAGCCAAGCCGCCAGAGTGACCGACCCCGGCCTCAGCCTGTGGTGCTTCGGGGCCCGTCGGCCGAGATGCAGGGCTACATGATGCGGGACCTCAACAGGTGAGCACCTTGGGACCCCCACGCCTGTACCCTAGGACCCCTACTTTTCTGTTTTCAATAGATTTCACGGGGCTCTCCCTGTACCTCTGTAGGGCTTGAAAGAAAAGAAAAAGAAGCAGGTGTCATAGAAAATGGTAAGGAGACAGATACAGTTAGCGGTTAGGCTGTGAGAGCCCTTTAAAGCCAGGCGGATCAAGAAATGTGGAGCCCCCGAAAAATGCAGGGGCTTCTCCAGCTCCAGCTTGCTGTAAGCCTAGGGGGTTCCACTGCCAGCTCTGACTTGCTTTGTACCCATGCTCGTCCATGCCCGTCGCTGAGCTGAGGTTCAGCCTGCACGTTTTGGATCAGCCATGTCATGTCCAGATGTTCAAATATCTCTGTGCTAATTAGAAATGAGCACTGCCTCGGCCCCCACCAGAATCAGGCAGACCTCACCACCACCCGGTGCTAGAGAAGTGACACCTGGACCCTAGCAGGGCCGCTCAAGCCACTGCAGCTGTTCCGATGGGCAGTGCTTGCCTCAGCTGCTGCTCATCGTTTTGATGACTGCCCTGCTTGTTCCTCTGCCTGTGTCTCTCCCTCCATGGTGCCACATCCATTCCACTATTCCTGCCTCTCCTTCCATTTGTTCATGCCTTCTGCCCATCTCTCTCCTCTCTGTCTGTGCTTGCCCCTCTTTCCATCTCTCTCCAGCTCCATCGACCTTCAGTCCTTCATGGCGCGAGGCCTCAACAGGTGAGGGGCTCTCCCCTCCCCCGCCCTCCTCTCCTGTCTGTTCCCCCCTCCCACTCCAGTGGCCTTCACCTTCCTCCTCTCCTCTCCTCTCCTCTTCCATGCACCCTCACCTCCTCCATATCTACCCAGACTTGACCCTCATACCTCTTCTTGGCTGCCCCCATCTCCCCTCCTCTAAGCCTCACTCCCTTCCTGAAGGGGCCTTGTCCTTTCCTTTTCCCATGTATCCCCTCCCGCTTTCCCTGCCCTGTCCAGAGCTGCCACCACCAGCTCTCAGCCCTTCCCTGCGGGTCCCACTTTTCACCCCGGGGCCTATGCCAAACCACAGCAGGCTCAATTGCCAGTAGCCTTGGCCTTATCTTCTGCTTGTGTGCCCCTTCCCTTTTGACAGCTCTATGGACATGGCTCGCCTCCCCTCCCCAACCAAGGAAAAGCCACCCCCACCACCCCCTGGTGGGGGAAAAGACCTGTTCTATGTAAGCCGTCCACCCCTGGCCCGTTCCTCGCCAGCATACTGCACGAGTAGCTCAGACATCACAGAGCCGGAGCAGAAGATGCTGAGTGTCAACAAGAGTGTCTCCATGCTGGATCTGCAGGGTGATGGGCCCAGTGGCCGCCTCAACAGCAGCAGTGTATCCAATCTGGCAGCTGTCGGGGACCTGCTGCACTCGAGTCAGGCCTCCCTGACAGCCGCCTTGGGGCTGCGGCCTGCACCTGCTGGACGCCTCTCCCAGGGGAGTGGCTCGTCCATCACGGCGGCTGGCATGCGCCTCAGCCAGATGGGTGTTACCACGGACGGTGTCCCTGCCCAGCAACTGCGCATCCCCCTGTCCTTCCAGAACCCTCTCTTCCACATGGCTGCTGATGGGCCAGGTCCCCCAGGGGGCCACGGAGGGGGTGGTGGCCACGGCCCACCCTCCTCCCACCACCACCATCACCACCATCACCACCACCGAGGTGGAGAACCTCCAGGGGACACCTTCGCCCCATTCCATGGCTATAGCAAGAGCGAGGACCTCTCCTCAGGGGTCCCCAAGCCCCCTGCTGCTTCCATCCTTCATAGTCACAGCTACAGTGATGAGTTTGGACCCTCTGGTACTGACTTCACTCGTCGGCAGCTCTCACTCCAGGACAACCTGCAGCACATGCTGTCCCCTCCCCAGATCACCATTGGTCCCCAAAGGCCTGCTCCCTCAGGGCCTGGAGGTGGGAGTGGCGGAGGGGTCAGTGGTGGGGGTCAGCCACCTCCATTGCAGAGGGGCAAGTCCCAGCAGTTGACAGTCAGTGCTGCCCAGAAACCCCGGCCATCCAGCGGGAATCTATTGCAGTCGCCGGAGCCAAGTTACGGCCCTGCCCGTCCACGGCAACAGAGCCTCAGCAAGGAGGGCAGCATTGGGGGCAGCGGGGGCAGCGGAGGGGGTGGGGGGCTCAAGCCCTCCATCACCAAGCAGGTAGGTGAGGGTGGAAGGAAAGCAGGAAGGGAAGAGGGAAATGGGTTGGGTAGGTGAAGGTAGATTAGTTTGTGGTCTGAATTTACAATTTTCTCACCTTCTTCCACTTGTTAAATGTGTGCAGAGTGCCTGCTATGTGCCACGTGCTGCCGTAGGCACCGTGAATTTGGCAGTGAACAGACAAAAATCCCTACTGTCATGGAGTTCACATTCAGAGGGGATTTACAATGAATAACTTGCATGGCATTCACAAGGTGCTTGGAGTTAGAGCAGGGAACCAGGATTGGGACGCCTCTTTTGTCTGTGCTCACTCTAAACGCACCCTACTCTGCCTTCTCCCACCTTTCCTCTCTCTCTCTCTCTGTCCCCACCTCATCCTGTCTCAGCACTCTCAGACACCGTCCACACTGAACCCCACAATGCCAGCCTCTGAGCGGACAGTGGCCTGGGTCTCCAATATGCCTCACCTGTCGGCTGACATCGAAAGTGCCCATATTGAGCGGGAAGAGTACAAGCTCAAGGAGTACTCTAAGTCAATGGATGAGAGCCGGCTGGACAGGGTACGCCAGGCCTACCAACCCCAAGCCCCTGTCCTTCCTTTTACCCACAGGGAAGGGCTCTTGTCATTGCCAAGGGAAGCATCCAGGATTGCGTAGTTATGTGAAAAAGAAAAAGACTTGTTTTCTTGAGAAGACTTCAGTCTATTAGGAGAGACCAGATACAATCAGTCTGTTGAAACTCAGTTCCAACTCTTTATTTCATGGGTTATAACACATCATAGACTATCTGGAGAGAAACATATTCTACATTAGGCTTATCTTCATGTTCTTCCCCAGGAAGAACATAAGCCCTGGCTCCTATGACTGCTCAGGAAAGGGAAAGTTACTTTACTAGCAGCAGTGTGAGCTGATAAATTGGGTGGGAGCAGATGAGTTGCAATTACACTATAAGTGATGTCAGGTTGAGCCAGTCACTGCGCATGGGCATAGGTGACAGGGTTGGTGTTGCAAAATGGTGTGTGGAAAGACCGTTCAAACTCTCAGCTGGTGGTGGCCCAGAGCAAAAGACAGCAAGAGCTGTGGGGCACACACAAATAACTTAGCAGAAAGTTCCTTAGGAAGCCATTGCTCCAAGAACCCTGAAGGAGAGTGTGGCTGCAGAATTAGGTTAATGTTGATAATGTATGGCTCCAACTTGGGCAGCAGATAGAGCTTACTTGGGAGAATTGGGGTTTGAACATAGGAACATGTTGGGACTGTGGGGGAGATGGATTTGGTTCAGCAAGCTTCATGGGAGAATTAAGCCCTATGGGTAGTGAATTAACATCTCTTCTTGGCCTCTAGGATGGGGTTGGTTATGTGTGTATGCTCTTCAGAGAATGGGAAAAGAGTCTTTCAAATCATTGTTTTCTGTTTTGTGGTTCAGATGAGGAATCTTTGTTGAGAAAGGCTCTAGACTAGTACTGTGTAGTAGAGCTTTATGCGGTGATGGAAATGTCTATGATCTCCACTGTCCAGTATGGTAGCCATTGGCCACGTGTGGCTGGTGGCAATTGGGGGACTGAATTTTTAGTTTAATTTTTAAATAGCCACACATGGCTAGTACCTACTGTATTGGATAGCACAGCTCCAGAATTTAGAGCCAACAGGGCAGACAAAATGACTCTTCTGCACTCTGCCAGCCTCAGAATTCCAGGGTCATTAACAAGAGAGAGGCATTCATAGATTCTCAGCCTGGGCTCACCTGCAATCCAGACCCTCTGTCCAGGTTAGAGTCTTTTCTCTCTCCAGCCAGTGTCTCTCCTTCCTGGTCTCCCCCATGTGCTCTCTGTCCTGGGTTGGGTCTAAGGAGTTACCTTAAGTTTAATTTCTGGGTACAGTCATTCAGGTTGTGTCCATGAGTCTGTCTAGGTTCCTGTATGGGTCCTCATTTGTCCAGGTGCATATATGAGGACATGTATATACCTCTTGGGGTGTGGGAGTCTATGGCCATGCTTCACTTTGAGGGATCCTCAGCTCCATGAAGGGCCTTCAAAAAAGTGGGTGTGTATATATGATCAACAGGCAGGGAAAGAGATGAAGGAGGGGATTGGGATGTTCCTCATCCAGCAGCAACTGTGCTTGGCAGGCAGGGATGGAGGCTGGGTGTTGGAGTCAGGGCAGGGCACCTCTCACAGTGCGGGGTCATGTGCCCGGTGGGCAGGTGAAGGAGTACGAGGAGGAGATCCACTCACTGAAGGAGCGGCTGCACATGTCCAACCGGAAGCTGGAAGAGTATGAGCGGAGGCTGCTCTCCCAGGAAGAACAGACCAGCAAAATCCTGATGCAGTACCAGGCCCGACTAGAGCAGAGCGAGAAGAGGCTAAGGCAGCAGCAGGTGGAGAAGGATTCGCAGATCAAGAGCATCATTGGCAGGTGAGGGGCGGCCTGGGGAGGGGTAGCAAGGGAAAGCTTGAGGTTGGAGAGAGCCCCTCAGACCCCAAGTCTACAAACTTACACTCCCCTACACTTAACCCATCACCACACGGGAGGAAATCTCTTGCTCAGTGTAGCAAGTGTCCCTTTACTACACCCTGACTTCTCTCCTGATAGAGTAACTTCTGAAGCCCTTGGAAAATGTGCCTGTTAGTATCCAACCATTGATCACTATGTGTCTGGACCCAGCCTAGGCTGGGACTCCCCACTGGTTACTTTCAACACAGCCTGTGATTCTCACCTCAAACCTGGGTAGGGATCCCTGGCCAGGGTGGCTTCTGACCATCCCATCCTAGGCCACCCTTTCTTCTCCAGCCTTAGAAGGGTGTTCAATTAGAAAAGGAATGCCCCTTCTTTTATAAAGCCTGTGCACGTTCTCAACTGCTTTGCAGAGCTCCTCAGTTATCTTGAGAACTGGGTGGCACCCTGGGCCTCATTCCAGCCAGAGCCAGCTTCATTTTGATCCATTGTAAATGTTTTTGAGTAAGGTTAATTAGAAGAACAAGGTGTCATTTGAACTTTTTTTGAAAACCACTGGTATAATTGCTGTCCTTCATGAGACGTCTCCTTGAGAATCTGTCAAAGGCAGAGGAATGCTGAGATTATAGTGATCATAGAGATCCCTCTGAGGGGCATCACCAGGGCTGCACAGGAGATGGCCTGGGCTCAGTGAGGTAGCATGGGGGACATGGAAGCCAGGTGTTCCCCCACAGAGGGTCTGTGGAAGAGCACTGTCCTGAATGTGAGGGTGGAGGGACAGGGGTATCTGGATTGTAGAGGTCTGTGAGGCTCCGAAAGCTGTCCTTAGTAGAGAAATGTGAAGGTTCCTGAGAGGAAGAGAATAAAGGACAATGGAGGGATTATGAGGGCAGGGGAGGAGGATGCCTGAGAGCTGTCTGGGTTCCCTGGGGTCCGGAGTTCTATGGGCAGGTTAGTGCCCGCCACTAACCCCACTGAAGCCCGTCCCTTCAGGCTGATGCTGGTGGAGGAGGAGCTGCGCCGGGACCACCCCACCATGGCTGAGCCACTACCCGAACCCAAGAAGAGGCTGCTCGACGCTCAGGTGGAAATTACAATGTCATTTATCTTCTCTGTGTCCCATCCCCATCCATCCCACGGTCCTTTGTGCACTCACTGCACCAGCATCCCAGCCCCATTGCTGTCTGTCCCTCCCATTGTCCTCCGTTTGTCCACTGGCTGCTCCCAGCAGCCTCACCTCTCAGTGACCCCATCTTCATCCCATCGTCTGTGCCTTTGTCACTCTTGGCAGTGTCAGCCCTACCCCCTGTGCCTTCCCACCCTATCTTTCTCACTTCTGTCTGCGTCTCAGGACCTACCAGAACCTGACTCTCTCCGCCCCCACACTACACCCAGTTCCTGGAGTCCTTGTCTTTTCAGTGCCTGTTCCTGTTCAGTCAGGGAGTTCAGCTTCCTCTGAGTTCTTCTCGGGCCAGGAGGGCTAGAAGCTGCATTTCACCAGAATAGAGCACGAGGCAGTTTGAATCCTAGTTTCCTGAGGCTCTGAATGGTCCTCTTTGCTCCCCAATTTTCCTGACTCCTAGGCAGCCCTCACACAGAGTCTTCCTGACTCTTCAGATCTCGATCGCTCCCACCCTGTAAGCTTCCCCTTCCCCAGTGTTTTAAGTCCAGCCTCCTCTGGCCTACTTCCCCCTCTTGTCCTCACACCTAATTAGCTCTACACATCTCTGCTGCCCTCCCTCTGTTTTAGAACCTCCCTCCTGTATCCTTGCTCTCCCCAAATTCTGCTCACTTTCCCACCCATGCTCCTCCTCCTGCTCTGAAGGCCAGGCTTCCCCTCCACCTCCAAGGTTCCTGACCCCATGACCCCACTCTCTATCCCTGCAGCTCCTCATCAGGTAATTCTCCTGGTTCTGCTTTGACCACGGGTGGAGGACACAGGGGGAGGTGACTCCGGACCACTGCAGGTTGGTCGTGAAGCCCACTCCCCTCCAACTCTCTACAGCCTCTTCCTCCTCACTGCTGCCCTCCACACCTGAGAACCTCCACAGACCCTGCCCTCCTCATACCTCCCCCATAGACCCATCTCTGAAGGCACTGGCCAGAGAGAGTACTTTCTGCTGCCTCCCATCCAGTTCAGTGATACCTTACCAATGCCAGTGATGCCTGGACAGGCCAGCACATTCTCAGATCACACATCCTTTCCTACAAAACCTTCCCCTAGCCTCCTCCTCACTCTTAGTCCTCTTCCTTTTCCTCTCCAGTGTATGTCTGTCACCCCCCATTTCACCAGAGCGTCCTTGGGGGTTGGGGGGTTGGGGGTGGGGTTTGTTAAGGGTTGGCAGTGATGATGGATTGGGGGACCCTGGCTAGAGGGGCTGTTCTGACTACAGCAGGTAGGTTGGGGTTTCCTCTCCTTTCCCTATCCTTTGTTCTCTATCCCTGCCTCCTTCTACCTCTCATCTGCTTCTCTCTCTTTTCCTCCTTACATCTGTGAGGTAGAAGGCATCTGGGACTCCTGTTCAGCTCCATTAGGTGGGAATTAGGAGAAGCTAGTTAACTCAGTGAATAGGGAGGGATGCTTTGTGGGGCCTGAAAAGAATGCTTTTCAGATGGCAGAACAGTAGTCAGGGTGAGGGGAACAAGGAGGTACAAGAAAGGAGCCATGACAGATGTTAGAATGTGAACTGGCCCGTGTGGTACGCTGGCTGGAAGTGGGGTGAGATGACTTCCTAGATAAGACCGTGGGCTCTGTGGGCATGTTGATTCCCAGGCAGAGATGCCAGGAACAGCATGTTAAATAACCTCTCTTCCTGTCAGAGCTCACATCCTAGGATTGCTAATACCACTCACTCCCCTTCTCCCACCACCAGTGGCCTTGCCAGACACAACCCTACCTAAAATACTAATAAATGGGAACCTGCCGGCCCCTGACATCATTTCTGAGATGCTGTATTTTCTATGGGATTGATCTGCAGTGGGCAGTGGCTCCTCACACTGTAATTTAACACTCTGCCTGCCCAGCCTCTCTGTCAGAGTAGTTAGTGATCTGTAAACAGATGCTGAAAGGCACCAGGGGACCTCACCATTTAAAAGACTCCTGCAGTGAATTCTTTTGTAAAATGAATAATGGCACCCTAATTTATCTACTTTCTAAATTTGGGTCCATGGGGGTGTAGGGGCCTGCCTGTGTGCTGTCGCCAGCAGACAAGCAGAGGGAAGGGAATCTAAGGCTTCCTTCCTCCCCTGCTCTCCAACCACACTCAGGATCCCCTACCATCCTTCATTTCCTCTCTTGCTGACTTGTGGAAAGTGTGTGAGATGCTCTGCAAGCTAAGAAGGCAGGCAGCTTTGCTTATGGCTGGGGTTTTAGTGACCTTCTGGGAGGGGAGCTCTTTGATTTCGAAAAAAGAGCTGATTTGGGAGCTTCTACTTGGAATGATTTTGTATCCTCTTGGAGATAAGGTCAGACATAACTGGGTTGCCAGCCCTAAATTCCCTGTCACCCAGGAAATAATTTGGAAACTTTTGCTAAGCCATTTCAGGTATTGGTGCCTCTACAACTTAGCCATTATTTTAAAAATTAACTTTTTGCCTGTATTTTAAGGCAAGAGAACAGCCACAAGAAGTATAGTACAGATGGTTTTCTTCTCTACCAGCAGAGGAACAGAAGCCAGAGCTGAGGGCAACAGCCAGGAGTTGGTCCAGGAGCAGTAGGAAGAAATAAAATAGGACCAGGGATGGGAGTAGGGTCTGGTACGCCTCACCTTTTGAGTAGGAGCCCAGGGAGGGATTGAAAGGAATGTGGGGTTGGAAGGGAATGAAGCATTTCTGCTTCCTGTGGGTGCAGAGATTAGGGCATTCTGTGTCCCTGCAGAAGCTCCTAGTCGTTCTGGTTAGCATGAGAGAGAGGCAGCCCTCCCACATCACTTCCCTGAATCCCCTTCCTTTCCCCCCCAGTACAGTTAAACCTCTCTAATTTGGAATGTTATATTTGAGAAGATGGCCACTCTGAATAAGTGACAAAACTGAATGACAGTGTCTATTTAATGAAATGCATGTCTTCAAAATATATACAGTAAGTAAACTTCAATGAATAAGGCTTTCCCACTCAAGGCTGTTAGGGAGCATGCGTTAATGAATAGATAGTGTTGAAATTTTTCTGGTATAGGTTAAATGTTCCTCCTACAGATACATTTCCACTATTAATTTGCTTAGCACACCCTTTCTTCATACATAAAGGAAAACTCAAGCCCAGTTTTTATTCAAATTATGAAAAAATTCTAAATCCATGGGTGTTTGGATTAATGAGGTTTTGCTGTACTGCCTTCCCTGTTCCCTTAACACAAAGTTCCTACCTGGAATTGGGGGTGGGCTGGGCGGGGGAAGATACAAGGGTTAGGTTGGGTGGGGGAAGGTAGGAACTTTTTTCTTTTGAACTGGTATCCTGGTGTGACTCCCTGGGTTGAAGGTCCCTGTTAGGAATCTAGGGTAAGATTCTCTTCTCCCTGATCCCAGAAGATGTAACTTCTACTGAAGGTGAGAAACAAAATAGGAGGTGGGGGCGGGGGTTGTCCTGGGGGAAGGGGATGGGACATGGCTTATGAAGTGGGCTGGCTATAGGGGAGGCCCCATTGCTAGGGGACTGGCATCCAGGCCCCTGCGAAGCGTCTCAATAAGTCCGCGCTCTCCTCTTTGGTGTCTTGCAGGAGAGGCAGCTTCCCCCCTTGGGTCCAACAAACCCGCGTGTGACGCTGGCCCCACCTTGGAACGGCCTGGCCCCCCCAGCCCCACCCCCCCCACCCAGGCTGCAGATCACCGAGAACGGCGAGTTCCGAAACACCGCGGACCACTAGCCCACCCAGCACCACAGACCTCCCTGCCCATGCACCCCACCCTGGAACAGCACCAACCACCAGGACTGGACGAAGCTGAAGGACAGCGGGATTGCCTCCCTGAATGCCTCCTTAGGGGGCACCAGTCTCCCACCCCACTGCACCATTTCCAGGAGGGAAAGTGGGAAACCTTAGCTGCTCTTCTTTCCTTTCTGTTGGGGTGCTTCCCCCTGTGACCCCCAGGGACCCTTGCCCCAGGACACCACCTACCCCACACTGACCCCTTCACTCCGGGGTGCTATCCCCATCCTCTGCCTCATCGTTCCCCTGAGCACTGGGGGACAGACCCTCACACCCACCCTGGGGGTGTGGCACCTCCAAACTTTCAACTTCAGGGTGATTTTTTAGCAGTAACCAGAGCTGACAATCTAACTTCCCTCCACTACCCCATTTTGGCCTCCCCTGTCCCCCTTGTTATGGGGAGGGGACCCCAGGTGAGGGGACCCTATTACCCCTTGATTTCTCAGGAGCGTCTGGGGGGGCTCAGCACGCACAAACTCCTCCTCCTACCACTCTTAAATTTATTCCTTCCCCACCCAGAACCCAGATGGGGTGGTGGGGCCACCGGGGCAGGGTGGGGGCGGCAAGGCGGGGGAATGGGAGTTGTCTCCCTTTCCTCCCACACCTGATCTGCTCTTGGCTGGTCCCAGAGCGGGGTGAGGGGGCTGATGCCCCCCCCTCCCCCAGTGTGTTGGGTGGGGTGGAATTGAGGTTAGGGTGAGGGGTTAGGGTTTAAGGAGGGTGTGTATGTTAGGGAGGACAGAATAGCTGATCTGCCCTACCATGACACACACTGTCCCCCTGTGCCCCTCCCCTCTCTCTTCTTGGCCTCTACTCCCAGGGGGAGGGGGGATCTTACTCTAGGAAAAGCCATGTCCCTCTCCCCCAGGATGGGGGACCTGTGTGGAAGAGGGGTGCTGGGGGCCCCTTTCCATGACTCTGTCCCCTGGGGGAGGTAGGACAGGGCTGGGCTACCCTCTCATCCTCCCCACCCCCAATCTCCCTCCACCTCTCTCCTTCCCGCCAGCTCCACAATTTTTCGGTGTTTCTCTGTACATAGCTCTCTGGCGGGATAGGGGAGGTAGGATGGATGGGGTTTGGGGTGGGTAGGTCCAGGGAGGGGAGAATCCCCTCCTTGACACCCCCTCTTCCTTGACTGCTGCCCCTTACCCAGCCTTGCCCCCTCATCCCTTCATGCGTTTCAGACTCTTCGCAGACTCCACCCTTCTTTGTTTTGTATGGACACTACCCCTTCAGTCTCCTCCTCCTAACTACATATACCCAGCTGGGGCCAAATTTATACTTATATAAAAGTTGTAAATATGTGAAATTTTATCCCTGTGCCCTTTCCTTGCTTTCCCAACCTCAGACCCTACCTGGGACCCCCTTTCCTCCTCCTCTCTTATTTGGCTGTTGTAATTATTGGGGTTTGTACTGTACATATCTGGGGTGTGTGTGTGTGGGGGCTGGGGGCAACCCCTGTGTACAGAGCTTCCTGGGCCCCTCCCCCATGCTACCCTCCCCAACCACCACCCTAAGGGCAGGGAGATGCTCTTCCTACTCGTTTTATTTTTCTCTGGTTCTCCTTCCCTATCCAACCCCACTCCCAGCCTTCTTTACCCCCACCACTGCCTCTTTTTCTCCACTCCCAGCCCCATTTCCTTTTTTTCTGGAGTGTGTGGTGAAACAGAAAAATCATGTTTAATAAACGGAGATTGTTCTTTTATCGTTATGCTGACTTCCTAAACTGGGACCACCAGCTGGGTGATAATATCTGCTTTTTGAAAGGAGGCTCACGAGCAAAAAAAGCATTGTTTTAGGCAAGGGGCATGGAAGGAATCAGTTTACCTCACTAGTACTTGAGGTGATCAAGGCTGACTGGTTAAAGATTACATTCTGAGAAGAAAGTGAAACTGCAATTAGGTTAAATATTAAGGCGTAGTTTGCAGACAGGCCTGGCACAAGTGACTCCGTTTTGGACCTGCTGTTTTTCAACAGGGTTTTGCACTGGCCAAACACCCAGTCTAGCTCACCCCTCACTAATGCCTCACTTAACTCCAAGGAAAGAGGCCAAGGAATAACACATTATCTGATAAAAGATTTCAAATATCCACCTACATACATGCCTTGAAATAGTCATCTAGAAATAAGGGTTAATTGCTAGTTAAAACGCTCCCATGCAGAATGGAGGAAAGAACATGGTTCTTTAGCAGGTTGGGCTTTATCCCAGACCCTCCACTTGCCGGCCACAGAAAACGGAATGGTAACACCGACCTCGCAGGGAGGAGGTAAGCTATAGAATGATGTGGACAACACCTAGCCCACACTACAGGTGCTCACTTAGTCTCGCCCTCTTCGCGCCTACCGGGGTGCGGGCGCCATATTTAATATAGGGTGGCTCACTAGTTGCCCCTTGACAGCGTGGTGCTCTGCGGAGCCACTCCACCTCCGCGAGGCCAGCACCGCTTTTCACCGCACTGCCTCTCACAGCACCGCCTTCGCGCCCGCGCAACCTAGCAACACGAAGTTTGTAGGCCTCCAATTGGCTGTTCCTAAGCCCGCCCGCCTCTTCCGGCGTTGGCGTCCCGGGGGAGGCGGGGACTTCCGGCCGCGGCGGCGCGGTAGCTGCAGAGGTTCTACGTCCGGGCTGCCTGGCCGGCGCTCGTGGCTTTCCCGCGGCCCCGGGTACCCGGGAGCTGGGCCCTGTGGGCAACGTAGGGGAAACGGAGCGGCAGCCGGCGCAGTTCCGGGCCGACGGGGTCAGTCGGGCTCGTAGCTGAAGTACCTCGTTATCTTCTTCCAGAGGCCTGGAAGTTAAACCCACGGTTGGTTTTGGTTGTTTCTGTTTTGTTGGTGGGGAGTGCGCAGAGCTAATTTCACTGAAAAGTTTCCACGTGTCGGGGGCTTGGGGAGGCATGTGGTATTTGAGGCGACACGGTCTTATTCAGAGTTTCCGTAACCCCCGTCTCCTTTCCTCCACAGCCTTCATCCGGCGTGGGGTCTACCCCAGCCCCTCGTCTCCTGTCCTGTACTCGATCCTCTGGGATCACCTTCCGAGGGGGCCATGGATACCTCAACACCTTTGCCTCCTGTCCCCCAGTCCCCTAACTGCAACCCAGCCCCACGGACTATCCAGATAGAGTTCTCTCAGCATAGCTCATTGCTTCTGGAAGCCCTGAACCGTCACAGACTAGAGGGAAAGTTCTGTGATGTGTCCCTTTTGGTGCAGGGCCGGGAACTTAGAGCTCACAAAGCAGTGTTGGCTGCTGCCTCTCCTTACTTCCACGACAAGCTTCTTCTGGGGGATGCTCCACGTCTCACCCTGCCCAGCGTCATTGAAGCTGATGCTTTCGAGGGGCTGCTCCAGCTCATTTATTCAGGGCGTCTGCGCCTGCCACTGGATGCTCTCCCTGCCCACCTCCTTGTGGCCAGTGGCCTGCAAATGTGGCAAGTAGTAGATCAGTGCTCAGAGATTCTTAGAGAATTAGAAACCTCAGGTGGTGGAATTTCAACCCGTGGAGCGACCCCTTATCACACACTTCTTTCCACCACATCTTCAACAGGAGGATGGTGCATTCGCTCTTCCCCATTCCAGACTCCTGTGCAAGCTCCTGCTTCTACCCAGAACCCCGCTGGAGGGGACGGGAGTGAACTGGGAAATGTGTTACGGATTCAAGTTGAGGAGGAGGAGGAGGAAGAAGAAGATGATGATGAAGACCAGGGGTCAGCAGCACTCTCTCAGACTCCTCAACCTGCAAGAGTATCAGGAGTTCCCCATCCTCATGGCTCCCATCCACTGCCCATATCTGCTGCTCCCCGTAGGCTTCCAGATGATGAGAGTGCACCACTTGAGTCTCTGACCCCTTCTGCACCACCCCCCAAAATCTTCTACATTAAGCAGGAACCCTTTGAGCCTAAAGAGGAGATATCAGGAGGTGGAACTCAGGCTGGAGGAGTAAAGGAGGAGGCCACAGTGTTTCCTGGAGGGGACACTGAAGGGACTGAAGAGCTAGGGTTCTTGACACCCTCAGGAGCAGGGGCAGCATCTGGAGGAGGAGGAGGTCCATCCTGGAAACCAGTGGATCTTCATGGGAATGAAATCCTGTCCGGGGGTGGGGGACCTGGGGGAACAGGGCAGGCTGTTCATGGACCTGTGAAGCTAGGGGGGACACCCCCTGCAGATGGAAAATGCTTTGGTTGCTTGTGTGGGAAGAGGTTTGCAGTGAAACCAAAGCGTGACCGGCACATTATGCTGACCTTCAGCCTTCGACCCTTTGGCTGTGGCATCTGCAACAAACGCTTCAAGCTGAAGCACCATCTGACAGAGCATATGAAGACCCATGCAGGAGCCCTGCATGCCTGTCCCCATTGTGGTCGTCGGTTCCGAGTCCATGCCTGTTTCCTTCGCCACCGGGACCTGTGCAAGGGCCAGGGCTGGGCCACAGCTCACTGGACTTACAAATGACTACTGAGGCCATACACTAATTTCTAGGACAAGAACCAATGCTGCTGATGGATACTTACCCCTCACTACCATGGCACCCCATTCATGGATCTTGTAATCATGCCAAGAGGATAGAAATATTATGGATCTCTTGTTCCTGGCAGATTTGGAAACAGATTTCTCATCTCCAGATTTTTATTAATCACCTTACAGGAAAGTGGTTTACAGGTCATATGTAAATTGGTCATTTGCCCATAATAGACCTTTTCATACAGGAAACCAGATTTCAGATTAGAAGTTTATTTGGAGAAGAGTTAGAGAAAAAAGACATAATGATAAAGGTTTCATTTGGTCTCCATCTAGAGATATGTTTGATTTAGAGTTCTAGTAAAATTCAGAGACTAAGCTCTAAACTTTCCTTCATTGCTGAAATGTGAGCACAGTTCTTTTTTATGTAATTTCCTTGTTACGTCTTTCTAGAAGCCCCTCAGATTACAACTTGATTTTTCACTAGTAGATATCTTCCCAACACCTTTATTTTTATGTTATAGTTGAGCACTTTAACAAATTGCGCATTCCATGTGTCATTAGAACCCTCTTTAGTAGAGGGTCCCTCAACAGCCTGTGCCTCTTGTCTACTTTGACCACTACTGATTACTCATATGTTGATTACAGTGACTGGAATGTGACCATTGAATTCAGAAAATGGCCACTGACCTAAAATGCTCTCAAGGTAGCACCACTGCTCTGAATAAGTGGTTTTGGTCAGGGATTCAGGGCTGTGGCAGCACATACTAAAGGCTAGAGAGTAAATGCATAGTGGGACCACACCTCCTATCTTTCCATCCCCACCTGCTCATGGCAGCCCCTTAGTTGACAGGTAGAAGGGCAGCTTTTGAAGTGGGGAGATTGTTGCAGGTTACTTAATTTCTTCAAATAAACTTTGCCCTGAAATCGAGAGCTGACAATGGGCTGGACTGAGTAATTTATGTGGGAGAGACAACATGAAAAAGAGTTGCCAAGACTTGGATGTGTTTTGCAGCTGGGTTATGTTGATGGGGAAAGAATGGGGATAGTTCCACACTGGTGCAGAGAAAACAGTTGTGGACTTAAGTGTGCTAGATTCTAAGCCCAGACCTGCCACTGAGTAACCTCTGGTAACTTACCTTATCTTTCAGAGTCTGACCTCTTAACTTTTTTTTTGGTGCAGTGGTATGTATGTCCTAACTGGTTCTCTGCCTTTTTTAAAGGGTTTGGTTTACATGATCTTTACCTATAATATTGTTCATCTTCATGTATTTTGTATAATGTTTGGTTCTACAAACATTTAGTGCAAAGCACTGTGTCAAACTGATTTGTACTCTGCTCTCAAGGAGTTCACAGCTACTACTGAAGCTAGACAATGACAATGTAGTATGACAAGTCTATGATATTGGGCAGTACCAGCTACTGTAGTGGCACAGAGGAAGCTGAGCCAAGACCCGTTATAGGTCCACAGAGGTTTCACAAGAACTCCATGTGCAATGGGTGTGGGTGACTGAACTGATGTAGAAATGGTGAACATGAGTTGAGGTCAGTCATGTTCAAAGCATATTCCTCAAAACTTTACTTTTCCAAAGCATATTCCTCAAAAGTTACTAGATATGGCACCCAGAGAGGCTAAAAAATATGACTTTATGGCTGAGAAGGTGAATTGTAGCTGGTATCTGTCAGCCTCTCTAAAAGAGCCATGCCATGGTACCATTAAGAACTGTGAACACACTGGGAAAGGAGTCGGAGTAGGCTCCAATCTGCAAGCTACTGCAATCCCACCCACCTGCCATTCTTTTGGCACACTTCTGTAGGTGGCCAGGATCCTTTGGTTTTAAGCAATATAAGCTGGCACTAACTTAACCTTATCAAAATGAATCTATGAAAGGATGTGGGGTGGGTCCTGAAATGGAAGGAAGAGATGAGGGGACCAGCCTTTGGAAGGACAAGGCCTGGGTCACATCTGAGAGTTCAGGGAGCAGGAACTCCTGGGAATCTTTTCAGGTGATATGTTTTGGGATAATGACCCAGTCCTTATTTTTTGTGTCACTCAAAATTTCCCAGGTGAGAACTCTGGCCGGAGCACCTTGATCATATGTTCCATCAAAGTAACAGAGTGGACATGGAATCCTCAGGGGGCAGTTGAAGTCCTGAGATAGAAGAGTGGGGAATGGTTGCTAGCCAGACCACAGGACAGAGACCCACCCCAGACCATCTCTACATGTTACCCACCTTGGGGTCCTTAAAGCCTCAGCTATACCTGGCACTTGATAGGTATTCAAGATACGTTGAATCTGCCCAACTTCCACCTTTGCCTTCTGAACTTAAGGCAGAAGTGTTTCTGCCCTCTCCTTAATCCCCATAGCACTTTGTTATTACTCTGTAAAGCCAAGTAACACACCATGTTAAGAGTTTTATTTTAAAAGTTACTAGGTATTGTACAAAAAACCGTTTTCATGATGAAAGAGTTTATTTAAAAAAAACTTAAATGTGTACCTTTTTGCCTCTGTGTTTTCCTCCTTTAGTGGAAGAGATGTTCCTCCTACTGTCCAAGGCTCACCCCCTCTCAGAACCTTTGTGTAGTTATCTCCTCTGCCCTGTGTCTTCACTGTGTAGTTCCTCATTTGCAGTTAATCATGCTCAAAGGGTTGTGAGAATACATGCAAAATGCTCAGAACAGTGCTTTGCACTCAGGAAACTCAGTAAATGTTAGCTATTACCATGAGAGAACATTAGTCATTTACCCACATCTTTACTGGGAGTAGTTCTCTCAGGGATCACTTACATAAAGGGAAAAATATTTTCAACTGAAAAGGAAAGGAGGCATATAGCACTCACTAAGGATTACATGTTATCATTGCTATTATTACCCTTTTCATAAATGTTAGAGTTCTTCAAGGCTCTTTTCACCTTCTAACTTTATACACCCCTGGGTGATTTTTATCCACTCATCTAAGTTAAACCATTTACATACTGATGACCCTTAATTTAATATCCAGTTTACCTGATGCCCCCAGGCCCTCTTAGGGGTGTCAAGCTCATTTTCACCAGGGGCCACATCAGCCTCACGGTTGCCTTCAAAGGACTGAATGTAATTTTAGGACTGTATAAATGTAACTACTCCTTAACTAGGGGCAAGGAGCTTGGCGCTGCTGCCAAGTAGAAACAGGGTGCCAGGCTGGATAAAACAAGGTGGAGGGCTGGATTCAGGCTGCAGGCCTTGTGTTTGCCACCTGTGCTCTTACATTTGTTCTTTCCTTCCTTCAACAATAAATGCCTGCTGTGTACCAGGTACTGATATAAAGAGCAGAAGGAATCATAAGGGCTTAGACCTGGGATTATCACTTTAACAGACAAATATTAAACTACCTATGTAGATACTTCATAGATGTTTCAAGCCTAACATATCTAAAATGCTCTACTCCACCTCCAGCCAGCTATTTCTCCGCTTTTTCCAGGTTTAGTAATGGTCCCGTCATCTCAAATGCCCAAGACTGAAACCTAGGATTGTTCCTAACACCTGTCTCACCTCCTATACCTGTCCTACCAATGCTATTTCCCAAATATTTCAAATTGATGCATGCCTTCATTCTCACTACTGCTCCTGTAACCTAACTGGTTGTATTCTGTCTTGCTTCCCTCTATTTTTCACTCTACACACTATGACCAGAGTGATCTTCCTAAAGCAAAAAAGTACTGTTTCACCATTTTTTCAGCATAAACATTTCATTTGCCTCCTCTTGCTCTTTCATGAAGTCCAAATGACCTGGTCTTATTGCTCATTACTGTCTCCTCTAGGCCTCTGCTCTTTCCCTGCTTCTCTTGCTCATCTCTACCTGGAATAGTTACTTACCCAGAAATAGCTCTCAATGGGATAATTCCTACTCATTAGATACCAGCTTAAACATCACTTCCTCTATAATCTCCGTGATCATTAGGATCTCTGCTATGTGCTCTACTAACTCTTATTTTCCCATATATCATGAGACTTTCTTGGAATTCCCTTTATTTGGTAAGTATTTGGCAGTTATCCACTACTACCCATTACATGTAGATGCTGTTTTGGGCATGGCAGACATTGCTTGCCCTCATAAGATTACATTCCAGTACTGTAAAGGAAATAAACCAGGTAATAAGGTGAAGAGTAACAAGAGGAAGGTATACTGTGCACATTGATCTGGTATCCAAAGGAAAAGAAAGACCCAGAGATGCAAAGCAGAACAAGGAAGATGGTTCCTGTACAGTGTTTAGCAATGCAAAAGTCAAGAAAGAGAAAGGGGCCCTGGCCAGTGTGGCTCAGTGGATTGAGTGCCAGTCTGTGAACCAAAGGGTCATCGGTTCAAGTCCTGGTTTAGGGCACATGCCTGGGTTGCAGGGCCAGGTCCCCAGTAGGGGGTATGTGAGAAGCAACCACACACTGATGTTTCTCTAACCTCTTCCTCTCTCTAAAAATAAATCAGTAAAACCTTACAAAATAAATAAAGAGAAAGGGGTTGATATGTTTCATGAGGAAATCAGTGCACCTAGAGAGGAATGAGGTGTTGTCTTAGTCTGCTTGGGCTGCTATAGAATACCATAGACTATAGCTTATAAACAGAAATGTATGTCTCACAGTTCTGGAGGCTGGGAAGTCCAAGATCAAGCATCTGTAGCTTCTGCGTTGTGAGGACCTGCTCCCTAGTTCATAGACCTTCATCTCACTGTATCCTCATGTGGCAGGAAGAGAAAGGGAGCTCTCTGGGTTATCTTTTATAAGGGCACTAATCCATTCATGAGGGCTCCACCTTCATGACCTAATCACTCCCCAAAGTCTCTGCCTCCTAAAACCCTCACATTGGGCATTAGGAATTCAACATATGAATTGGGGGTGGGGAGGGTACAAACGTTAAGTCCATTGCAGATGTGATTGAAGAGGTGGGCTGGGGCTGGGTTTAAATCCCTTCAGATTGTGATGAGGAATTTGGATTTTATTCTAAATGCAATAGGAAGCAAAAAAGAGGTTAAAGTCAGGAGTAACATTTTAAAGAAATTACTCTTGCTACAGAGTGAATATTGTATCATTAGGGGGCAAGAGTGAAAGCAGGGAGACCAATTAAACTCCGTAGTGCAGGTTAAATCAGCAGATAGGGAGAGAAGTAGATGGATTAAGGGTATTACATTGGGAGGTGGGAATGACACAGGACTTCCAACAGATTAATGTAGATATTGTGAGAGCAAAAAATCAAGGAAGACCTCTAGGGTTTTTACTTGAGCAATTGAACTAGAGGCCATGTGCATGAGTGGAAGACAAGAACAGAAGAACTTGGGAGTAGATCAGGGTTTTTTGTTTGAATGACTAGAGGTTATCCAATGGGCAGCTTGATATAATTGTTCGGTGTTCTTCCAGACCAGGGTTGGCAAATCTATGAGACCAGATAGTAAATGTTAGGGTTTGTATGTCAAGCAAAATAAAGTATATAAGCACATAAAAATTAAAACATCAAATTTTTTATTGGAAGAATACAAAATATAATTGAGTACACTTTTTTTTTTGTAACACAGGTCCACTACTTAATTGGGATTCAAAGTTAGTGTTCCCATCATCAAAACCGATTGCAAATGTTTATCTCTCTTAATGCTGATCTGTAATGAGATTTTACATATTTCATTTTTGAAAATGTCTTCACACAGCACAGCCAAATACTAATAATCAATCCAAAGCATATTACTTTAATTGAGCATATTCATCACCTAAAAGGCATTTATAGAATTCTGTTATATTCTTCTCTTGATACTCACCTTTTATCATGCCATTACATTGTAGATTAATCACATCTGATTGACAGGTGGAAGCTCCTTAATTGTGAATTTAAGTACAGAAATTTTTTTGTAGTTACAGTGAGGTCCAGAAAACACTGCAGGGACTGTATTTTGAGTCAGAGGAATCTGCTGCAAATTTATATGGGAATAGAGATTTTGCTCTATGTTTTAACTTTTGATAGCACAGGGAGTGTGCCAATGAGTGTACCTGTTAGTTAAACAACTTTGATGACTTGGCTGCAATATACATTTCACATATAAGCACTGTTTTGCCTTGTGATTTTAGATTAAATTCATTAAGAAACATCACATCTGCAGCAAGTGTCCACTGGCAGATGAATGGAAAATGAAGTATGATACATACATACAATGGAGTGTTATCCAGCCTTAAAAAGGAAGGAAATTCTGACATAGGCTACAATGTGAATGACTCTTGAAGACATTATGCTAAGTGAAATAAGCCAGCCACAAAAGGACAAATACTTTTATGATTCCCCTTACACAAGGGACTTAGAGCAGTCATGTTTGTAGAGATAGAAAGTAGAATGGTGGTTTCCAGGTGCTCAGGGGCAGAGAATGAGGAGTGATTGTTTAATAGGTACAGAGTTTCAGTTTGGAAAGATGAAAAAAGTTCTGCAGATAGATGGTGGTGATGGTTGCACACCATTGTGAATAGACTTACTGCTACTGAACTATATACACTCAAAAATGGTTTAGGCCCTGGCCAGTTAGCTCAGTTGTTTAGAGTATCATCCTGATACAGCAAGGTCAGGGGTTTGATCCTCAGGGCACATACAAGAATCAACAAATGAATGCATAAAAAGTAGAACAACAAATCAATGTTTCTCTCTCTCCCCCTCTTCCCCTCTCTCCCTCCCTCCCTCCCCCCACTGCCTCTCTCTTTAAAATCAGTAAGTAAATATTTTTAAAAAATTGTTAAAATCAAGGATCCCCAATTTTCCTCCGCCCAGTTCATGGATGCCACTTGAGTTATCACCTGAGCTCCGCCTCGTCTGTCCCCCAACCCTGGTCCATGGAAAAATTGTATGCCACTCAACTGGTCCTTAGTACCCAAAAGGTTGGAGACTACTGGTTTCAATGGTAAAATTTATGTGTATTTTGCCACAATAAAAATAAATAAATGAACCACTAATGACCTAATGAATCTAGATATTGGGCATTAGTAGCTGTTAACATCTCCCAAAAAGAAACAACCAGACATTATTTGCTTCTTATGGAAAATACCACCACCACTACCACCTATGAATTATTCTGGCCCAAAATATCAAACTTGAATGTGATCAAGTCTCAAGATATAACTACCAATTCACAGAAAGCGCAGAGGGCAGGGAAACATTAAACCACAGCACAGTGATGCAATCTGCACAGCTAGACTGTAGGAAATACTAAGGAACAAACAATGCATTTTCTTCATCAAAAAATTGCAAAGGGGAAAAAGTGATGAAGGGAAACCTATGGTTTGAAAGATTTTAAAGGACATTAACCAATTATAATGTGTGGACCTTATTTGGAACATAGCTTTTTAAAAAAAATTTTTAAACTTGGCTTTTATGAGACACTGGGAACTCGAACCACTGGCTGGACAATTGATGACATTAGGGAGTTATCATTAAAATTTTTAGTAGTGATATTGGTATTGTGGTTAAGGTTTAAAAGGGCCTTTTTTTGATGGCATCGGTTATTTATGATTAGATAAATTTATCCATAGTTACGGATTGAATAAAAATGCCAAATATATATAATGAGCTCTAGATAACTATAAATTAAATTACAACTTGTATATGTATAGTCCATTTTTTTTCAAAGATTGAGAAATAAATTTGGAAATAGCTATACACTTTAAGAATGTCTAATCAGATATTTTATATTACAAATACATTCTGGTTTGTGTTCTGGTCCAAGTTAATAAGACTTTCTGCTTGACTCTTAAAGTAATCAATTGCTCTATGTATTGATGTAGAAAGATCTCCAGTATATATTGTTGAGTGAAAGAAGCAGAGTACAGAATAGTAATAAAGCATGCTATGTTGTATATGAGAGACAGTGAGGGCAGGGAGGAAATAAAGATATAATATTTGCTTATATTTGCAAAAAGAAGCACTGCTAGAATAAACAAGAAACCAATAAAAATAGGAAGTTAGATAAGGCCAGAAACAAGACTCTTGTGCTTTAAGATTCTTCTATGTGTATTTTTTTTTTTTTGTATTTCACAGTCTTTATAGAAGTATAGACATTTAATAATGGTGGCATGTACAGTCCATGCTTATGACCAAATCATACCACTGAAGTGGACTTTTCGGTACTCTGAATCATGTATTCCATTACCTAATCAAAAATAAAAGTAAAATTTTTATTTTATTTAAATATTTTATTTATTTATTTTTGGACAGAGGAGAAGAGAGGGAAAAGGAAGAGAAACATCAATGTCTGGTTGCCTTTCACAAACCCTGCACTGGGGAACCTGGCCTGCAACCCAGGCATGTGCCCTGACTGGGAATAGAACCAGCATCCCTTTGGTTTGCAGGCTGGCACTCAATCCACTGAGCCACACCAGCCAGGGCAAAAATTTTAAATTCTTTTAGTTTGAGAACAGATGAACCATATTAACTTGGTAATAGAATCACATAGAGAGAGTTAGTTCTAAAGACTTTACATCCTTAATGGGCTATACTCTAAGGACCAACCCCACCCCCCAAAAGAAAAACTCCACCTAAAATTCAGACTTTAAACTCTTAAATATTAAATAAAATTGCTTAAATTTTAAACTTCTCCCAGAAGTTATATTGTTCATAGTATTACCAGTACTGAAATTTTGAAAATACAGTATTTTCTTATAAATAGGTTAAATGACAGTAATTATATTAATAATGTAAGGAATGAACATTTTACTGTAAAAGATATACAGTTATATAACCAAAGAAACTGTCTTTCTAAGTGAAAACATGAAAATATAATAGTATTAAAAGTTAAAAATCAATATAAACTCATGAGTTTTCAAATATCTATTTTCTGGCCCTCTCCATTGAAATGGATGTTCCATGGTGGGGCAAAGGTGTACTGGTCACTGTAATGAGCAGGTATCTTCGGAATGAAAGACGAGCAGGCAATTCTACAGGGAACTGTCTGGCAATGGCAATTGTAGCTCAGCCCTGTTGAAAAGCCCAGTAGGTGCGTTGTGGCATGCAGGAGCCAAACCCACGGATCAGTTCTCCCACAGGAAATCAGGCCTGCATTATACCTAGGCTGCTTTGTGACTTGCTCTTGCTAAAACTCCCTCACCCTGAGTTGAAGCAGCAAATGCTTACTGCATATCTTTAAAGTAACTTCCTGAAGTCTGTGCTAATTCTCCCAAGGACTAAAGTGTAACCAGACCAATTACTGTTATCATTCTCTTTCGTTTGCAACATTTTTTCCTTGTTAATCTGTAAGAAATCATCAGTAACATCCCTTCTGTTGCTATCTGTAAAAAGTAATTATCTAAAGCAAACCTAAGCATAATGAATGAAAACCTTCTTTGATGTATACTATTAGAAAGCCAATAATAACCTGTCAAGGCAAGGGTGGGCGCTGTCCCCTTGAGAGAGTGGCCGTGCCGTCCCTTTTTCTTCACAGGACTCAGTAGTCCATGTGAATTTGTCTCGTCTCATCCACAACGCCGCGGACGCTGCTGGCAGATGTCCACATCACAATTCCACAGAATATGACAGAATTTATTATAGGGTAATTTACTTACAGGAATGTTGGGCTAGAGGAGACAGACAGTCCAGTATTTTTGCACAACTTCTTTGTTAATAGACTCTTGCTCCAGTACTTTCTAAATAGTATAACCCAGGTACTGACGAATGACAAGACAAAGGGACAAAGAATGCGGTAGCACCAGAGACCATGTCTCCAGGTGATCTTGTTATAGATGATTGTTTATAATTCATAGTCTTACCAGTTTGATATTTATCTCAGTTGTCATGCCATTCCAGGTGTTACTAACAAGAATATTTGTGGCTAGCTACATTTAGCCACAGATAACCATCAACTAGCAAGCTTTGGTATGCTACCTAAGGACAGTGAGGTTGCTCAAAGGTCACAGAATGAAAGGACACAAAGATGGAGGTGGTTTTGTTCACATCAGCTTCTATACAATGAACTAGAAGCAATGAGCACCCCCAGTACCCATGTTGTGGTCTCTAATCCCATTCTCCATTAAAACGAAGTATGGATTCTTCTAGAAACCTCTGATTCAAGTCTATCGTAGGCACTTTACAAGATGTGCCTGGGACACGTTTTTGTGTTAAGAAGCCAGAAAGCTTTTGGAGATAATGTCATGTCAAAAGGGCCCAGGAGCCCATATGAAAGTTTTCTCACTAAACGAAGTTGTGACTATCTGAGCAACTAAAAGAATAATGAGACTTCTGGTCAAGATGGTAGTGTGGGCAGACATGGCTTGCCTCTTCAAACAACTACATCAAAATTACAACTAAAATATAGAACAGCCATCATTCAGAACATCAGAAATAAAGTTGAATGGAAGTCTATAAACTACAGAATTAAAGAAACCACATCTATCTGGACTGGTAGGAGAGGTTCAGATGCGGAATGGGCTGGTCCCACACCCACATGGATAAAAATTTGGGAGGGATATCTCAGGAGTGAGGAGATCCAGATCCACACCAGCAACCCCCAACCCAGAATTCCAGTTCGAGGAAGATAAGTCACCACAACTTCTGGCTGGGATTGAGTCAGTGGAAGAAACTGCTAAGAACCCACACACAGACTCACCTACTCAGACTCACTCCCTCTGACCTCCAGCATGGGTGTAGCAGCTTGAAAGGCATCAGTGGTGTACAGGGATAAACTGAAGTGTCTTGCATCAAGGCAAGCAGAGGCCATTGTCCCTTTGCTAAACCCTACCCCCCATATAGCAAGTAGGCGAGTGCCGTATCTGAGACTCCATCAACCTGGTTAGCACTGTTTTACCCACCTTGGAGATCCCCAGAAGCTCTACCCCATCCAATTTGTGGGCCCACCCAAGTTGCTTTTCCAGAAGAATGACTGGTGTTGGCCACTAAATTCTATCAAACAAGTGACAGCTGGCTTCAGTGAGCCCTAGCAGCAGCCAGATTAGATGCACAGCTTGGCTTCACTTGGGAATCTCCAGGCCCAGCACAAGTAGCAGTCATCTCAGATTGCTTTACAGCTTAGGCAGGGTGCCCTGGGCAACACAGGTGGGGCCTGACCTTGGCCTGCACAACCCAGGAAACCCCATAGCCAGCACAACCAGTGGACAGCTACAGACCACGTTGGAGCACCACCACCCTGCCCCTGCACAGCTGATCCTCCACAGACAGTGGAGGTTGGTGGTCAGTGGTCACAGCCAGTCCTTGCAGCTGACTGGCCTGGGTAAATACCTCCCATAGATTTGCCAACACCAACCAAGGCTCAACTACAAGAGGAGGGTGTACTCAGTCCACACAGACACACCTGCAGTACCCAGCTTGGGAGATGCTGTGCCATTGGACCCTACAGGACACCTACTACATTAGTCCACACTACCAAGACAGAGTCAAAGCAGATCTACACTGAGACTCAACATGAGAGTAAATCAAGAGTCTGATTTGTTACCACCTGAGACAACTATAAAAAGTTTACTTAATTTTGAAAACTGGTAATAAAAGAAAAAATAGTAAGCATTTGTTTTGGTGTACCAATAAAAAGTTATTTTTGGATAACCAAATAATCCTAGTCAATGAAAAAAAACCACAGAATTCTAGTTAAACAATATAAAAGAAATAAAATAATTAGAAAAACAAAATTTCACAAACTTCCACAAAAGTATTGATTTGGGCAAGATAATCAATTGGTGTTAAAACCAAGAGATGACTGAGGGTTGTAAACATTCATATAGAGTCAAAGTTACACCACACAGAGCACTTTCTAGTCTTAGGAGAGAAATGTTAACTGCAAACCACATGATCAGACTGTCACCACCCTAACCCGGGGGTCAGTTTTAGTATTACAAATGGTTGATCATGTGTCTTCTAATGGAATGCAACATTAAGTACACAGCAATTTGATAACTATATGACTTTGTTCTTTCCAGTACCTTGTTTCCTAGTTCAGTCATCCCTCAGAGGATATAATCCATTCCTAAAAACATGTTGGATAGTGAATTTTTAGATAGTGGGACTCTGTACATAATTATTTTAAATGGAGAAATAATAATAATTTACTCTCAGGACATCTAAAAACCCCAACCAATTTCCCTCAGTACTTGAAACACTAAAAAATACATGTAACAATTCACCGGGGTTTTTGTGTTTTTTTTTGCTTAATATAATGCCTTTAAAACACTAGTTACCCAATTGTTCAACACTTAATTTACTCATTAATGACTTTCTTTGTGCAAGAACATTATTGAATGTGAACCGTATTTTCCTTTTAACTGCAACACATGTGCTGTAATGCAAATGAACAGTGAAATAATGTTAAAGACACATAATGGAGGCAGATAACACTTAGCAATGATAAAATAAACAAGGAAAGTTTTTAAACATGGTTGCTGAAGATTGCAGTGTTTCCTGAGTGAGGTTTGGAGGTGAGAAGAGAGAACTGGAGGCTGTAGTCAATGCTGCCGTTTAGTGGCGGGTAAAGGTGGAAGAGCCTCAGAAGGAGTGGAGCAGTAAGCGTGTGAGGCCCATGCAGGCCTGGATCCACGAAGCTAGTGGATAGTCTGCTTGCCTTGGCAATGGAGTTCTCAGAAGTGAGTCATCTTGTGAAAGTATGGACAAAGCTGACAAGAAGTGCAAAGCGGAGAAGTGTTACATTCCCTTTGCTTATGTTATGCAGCTTCTGATAACCCTGTGCTGTGCTGGAAGTTGCATTTTTTACTGTGATTTCCTCTGCTCTTGTCATAATTATGATCTCTTGTAAGCAACAGAAACTGTCCTCTCTACACGATCTAAAATTTCATTTAAATATTTCTTGTCAAGTATCAGTGGCTCCTTGTATTAGTTTGCTGGGGCTGCTATTACCAAATACCACAGGCTGTGCAGCTTAAACCACAGATGTTTGTCTGCTCACAGCTCTGGACACTGGGCGCTCAAGATCAAGAGGCTGGCAGGTTTGGTTGCTCCTGAGGCTTGCAGACTGCCGCCTTCTCACTGGGCCTTCACATGGCCTTTCTCAGTGCACAGACACTCCTGGTGTCTCTATTTTTACAGGGACAGCAGTACAGTTGGATGAGCCCCACCCTTATGACTTCATTTAGCTTTAATCACCTCTTAAAGGCGCTGCCCCCAAATGCAGTCACACTGAGTATTAGGGCCTCAACACATGAACTGTGTGCAGACACCGCTCAGTCCACGGCGCTCCTCTTCTTTCAACTTAGTCCCTCCCAACATTATTCTTCCAGTGGAACATGTTTCTTGGAAGGATATTTGTAAACTTTTCCATGGTCAACTTCATTTTATTAATGTTTTTATTTTTCTCACACACAGGAAGTGCGGTATCCACGGTAAGTGGAAATGTGAGTGTGGCCATGCATATATCTTTTTATACTTTCACCTTTAGAAAACCTTACCACTTTGAATATACATGCTTCTCTAGTCTTGTAAGTTCACTTGCAGTCTTCACAGTTTTTCCACTTCAGTCATTTTCATTTTCTGATGTGGGGAGTTGATACAGAAAATGTATAATGTTAGATTGTCAATCCTTGCGCCAATGCCACACCATCTTAAAGATGATCATATTTTTATGGTGAGTCGTGGTACCTCCGACTTTGTTCTTTAACTCCAAGATTTTTTTGCTATCCTTTGCCTTTTGCAATTCCATATACATTTTAGAATCAATTGAACAATTTCCACAAAATACCTGGTGGGGTTTTGCCTGTGAGTACATTAAATCTATTAATTAACTTGAGAAGAACTGATAGCTTTATGATATTGAATCAATAGTGTTTTTATTATTGTAAAATACACAAATTTAAACTATGTGTTTAAATTCTTTAACTATTTTAAAGTAATATTGTGTATGAAGTACATCCGAAACACCATGCAGTACCGCCTCTGTCTAGTTCCAGAACGTGCTGGCCACTCCAGACAGAAACCCTGTGTGCATTAGCAGTCGCTCCCTGTTTCCCCATCCACCAGCTCCTTCAGTCTGCTTCTGTCTCCATGGATTTGCCTATCCTTTCTTAAAAGTTTTTATTTATTGATTTTAGAGAGGAAGGGGAAGAGAGACAGACAGACAGACAACAGACATTGATTTGTTGTTCCACTTATGTATGCATTCATTGGTTGATTCTTGTATGTTTCCTGACTGGGGATCAAAACTCCAACCTTGGCATAAGGGGGATGATGCTCTAACCAACTTAGCTACCTGGCCAAGGTGGATTTGCCTACTCTAAATATTTCATATAAATGGAATTATGCAAAAGTGGCCTTTTGTGTTTGGCTTCTTAGCATGTTTTTAGAATGAGGCAAGCCAGTAAGTCAAGACAAGTGGAACAGGGAAACTGAGACAGGCAGTTAAATGGCCAAGCAGTTTACTGCCACCAGGTAAATCTCAAAATCCTATCTTCCCTAAGCAAGGACACTTAAGAATAAATGGTTTATACTTCCCCTCTCCAACCAGAGGGTGAGTAGCTTAAATAACCCTACTCAGGGAGCTAGATAGCAGAAATCCAGTTAGTGCAATTTGTGTCAACCACATCCATGAACAGATGAAGTTGAGGGAATAAATCTCATTTTGGCACATCAGCATAAAGCTGATGAATATTATATTGAGACCCTCCCCTAAGACTCCCCTAAACTCCCAGCCTTTAAAAACCCTCAAAACCAAGGACCAAGCGTACGCTTTCCCTCCCCAGAGCACAGGAGCATGCCTGCTGCACCTTTCCCTTTCCTCTCTCCTTCCCCCACAGGCAAGCATCTCCAGAAGTCCCAAGGTCCCCATGAGACTTGCAACCAGGGTGCAATGAGCATCAGCAGCTTATCTCGGGTTAACACCCTGATCCTGTCCCCAAGTCCCCCTTTTCTTTGACTTCCAAGTGAACCAAAGCAGCCCAGCCTAAGCTCTCCTGTTGCTTCTTCTATGCTAAGCCCTTCCTTGTTTCACTGTCCCGTTTTAATAAACATACCCGCATAGTCACCTGGATTCATGTTGTGAAATCTTCCCTGCATTAAGTCAAGAACCCACACACTACTGGCCGGCCCTAGGCAGACTGTCTCAGGGCCAGGTCCCCTTTATGGTATCAAAAGTTCACATAGAGGGCCCTGGCCTAGTAGCTCAGTTGGTTAGAGTGTCATCCCAACACACCAAGGCTGTGAGTTCAATCCCCAGTCAGGGCACATACAAGAATCAACCAATGAATGCATAAATAAGTGGAACAACAAATTGATGTTTTGTTCTGTCTCTGTCTCCCTTCTTCTCTCTCTCTAAAATCAATAAATTTTAAAAAGTTTGTGTAGGAGACTGTTCAGCGTGGCGTGGGTCCAGCTCCCACTCAGAGATGCACAGGACCCACACCCACGGATAGGTTCTCCCATGGGGAATCAGGCCTGCAATGTACCTAGGCCACTTTGAGACTTGCTTTTGCTAAAACTCCCTCACCCTGAATTGAGACAAGTGCTTACTGTAACTTCCTAATATCCATGCTAAATCTTCCAAGGATGGGTGTAACCGGTTCAACTACTTTCCCTTTGCATTTGCAAATATCCCTCCTCTGTGATGTGATTAGTGGCATCATCTCCTTTGTTTTCTGTAAAAGGTAACCACCTAAAGCAAACCTGTGCATAGCAAATGAGGACCATCCTGTAGTGTGCCCAGAAAAAGAAATAAAGGACTGTCGTGGCAGAGGCCACAGCTTTTGCTCCCCTTGAGAGAGAAGCCGCTTGCCCTTTTCCTCCACAGGACTCGGTAGTCTGTGTGAATGTCTCTCCCCCATCCACACTGTCTCGCACCCCGGCTCATGGGGTCCCCATCAGCTGGCACCCACGAACAGGGACCTAGGGCTACAAGCCCTCATTGTGGACAACACACCAACTTGGTTGGAATACGCGCGCATCAGCCCAGGTAAGGGCCCATGACACCAAGTGCTATTCGGGAAGGTCGTAGGGTGTGTTGGATTTCAGAGGAAAAGTGTTTTCTTCCTAGGTCGCCCTCTCTTGCGACTGCTTTGCAACTGCACCTGCTTTAGTAAGCAGGAGCCTTGCTCTCTTGCCCAACTATTTGCTGCAACCTCTCCGGCTCGGGTGGAGCAGTTAAGAGCCACAAGGGCGCTCGCTGCAACACTGTAAAAACACCCACAAGCCCATCCCCGCGGCACAACCCCCAACTAGGTCTAGGCTTGGGAGAAAGAGCAAAAATTTTCCCTTTAATCAGCTTTAAAAACATCAACTAGTTACAGGACAATTTACAAGCATCTCATCAAACATTCTTTTAAGCCACCTCTTTCGGTCCCTTCAGTTTTGCCTTATGTCTCTGTCTGCCGGCATAAGGATTTAAAGGTGCAGGTGGAGAAAAGGCAAAATTGAGACTGGTTTTGTAATCGCCATGCTTTGCGGTGGGAAGAGTTTCAGAAAAAGGTTCTTTTATTTGTTAAAAAATTTCTTTAAACATTTCTGCGAATCCTCAACCATGGGGAGCAGACTCTCTGGGGAACAAGAGCAATGTTTGAAGCTAGTTCAGCAGCGTTTGGGGGCTGCTGAATGTCTCCCTGATAAGGGATCGTTAGATTTAGTCATTTAGGAAAAAGTTGGGCAGAAGTTGAAATAGCACGAGGTGGTGTGAGATAAGACTCTAGGTCAGTGTCTCACTCCCTCCTTTAGAGGATTTAATTCGAAAATACTGGTTTGCTTGAGTTTTGTTTTTGTTTTGAAATGAACTGCTCAGTCTCAAAATATTTTGCTAAACCTCTGGTAAATAGAATAGGATCTCTAATGTTGTTACATCATAAGGATTCTACTCAGAAAGAATTTAAATTGATTGTTTAAAGAAAGGACTAATACCTCACTTCCCTCAGACAGTAAAAAGCACAGGAAGAAAAATGACGAGAAAATGTGTCTTTTAACCACTCTGAATCCTCCTTCTGGAGGCCCAGGGACTGCTTTAGTCCTAGGAACAAGTCCTGTGGGGCTTAGCATCCTCCCTCCCTCTTCTCCAGCCTCCCTAAGGTTGTCAAAGGCAACAGATAATGAGACAGCTCACTTCTGAGCACACTCATGGAATGCAGTACTCAATAAGAATTAACAAAAAGTAAATGTATTTACCAGTAGAGAGAAAACTGTTTTGGAAAGTTATGATCATGAATTTGTCAATCTGAAGCATGCTGTAAGTGGGATGGGTGTGTGATGTGTTAAAAAAATATTAAGAATCCTCCTTGTTTATGCCAGAGCTGTGACCCTTTATTGTAAAAATGAAATATAGGTGTACTGTCTCCTGGAGAGAACTAGCCCTTCTCCACGGAAGGTTAAGTACTACTTTTTAACTCAGTACCTGTAAACACTGATCATTTCCTTGGGGAAGAACTGGCTATTCTCCCAGAGGGACGGTTAGTCAATCGAGTCACAAAAGGTCCTTGGTATGTACCCATTTTTGTCTGAAACATATTTTTTCAGAGCACCCCCCATCTTTCCCACTTTCCTTGTAAACTCTGAACCTAGGAGCTACCAGGTACTGAGAACAACAGGGCAATTAACTTGCTGCTTAAACTCATTGCAGCTTGCAGAAACAGCAGGGGCCTGTCCTTCCAGGCTAAGCAAATTATTAAAGAATGTCCTGATTGCCAAGCCCTTAGCAAGGCACCCCCATCTACGGAAGTTAATCCTCAAGGACTGGGTTCTCCAATAATTTGGCAAACAGATGTCACTCATTACGCTCCCCTTGGAAAATTCAAATACGTTCCTATTTCTATTGATACTTATTCTGGTGCCCTATGTCAGGGTGGGTGTGGCAGGACAAAATGACGGCCGAACTACAACCCGGAAAAGACGGCTGAGGTTAGGCCAGAGAGCCGAAATGGCGGGCTTTGCCATGGCAACCTGAACCTGAGGAGAACCACCAATGATATGCTGCCACTTGGTTCAAAGGGACCAACCCCCAGCTCCGGTGAAGAGAACCACCCAGACTTGGGGTATAACCACCCACCCTCCGCCCTACCCCCGTCCCCGCGGAGCTCTTTGTTTGGGGCGACTTCCTCGGCCCCGCCCTGTGGACCGGGGAACCTCGCCTGGGTGCGCAAACCCCAGTAAAGTCCTACACTGCCTGATTTTGCGGCTGATTGGCATTTCTTCCTCAGGGGAGCCTAAGAAAAACTTTACACTCTACATGCATCTGCTTTAACAGGAGAATCTGCTAAAAATATACAAGCCCATTGGCTTGAGGCCTTTTAGGCTCATCATTTAGGATGGCCTCAGCAAATTAAAACTGATGATGGCCCTGGATACCTTGCCCATTCTACTTAGGTTTTTCCTGAGCGTTGGAATAGCCAACATAAAACAGGAATACCTTACAATCCAACAGGTCAGGCAATTATAGAACGGGCTCATCATACTTTTAAAAATCTTAAAAACAGAAAAAAGGAGAGTCATGAGTCTTTCCCCCCAAAATTTGATTATGTTAGCCATGTTTACATATAATTTTCTAAATTGGGATAAATCACTTTGTATTCCAATTGAGAAACATTTTCAGAAGAAAGAGCCAAAGTCACCTTATCCTCAGGTTTTATACAGAGATCCGCTGGGAGATGGCTCTTGGCAGGGCCCTGTAGACCTCTTAACTTGGGGAAGAGGGTATGCTTGTGTTCCCATCCCTACAGGTCCTGTCTGGCTACCAGCCAAAAGAGTAAAGCCCTATCATGAGTGGGACAGACACCAAGCTCTGCTACCTGGAGCCGAGAACCAATCAACTGACAGACCAGATGGCCCAGCTGACCCTGAACAACCAGAAGGAAAATGAACACACACTGTCACTCACAGGCCTGGGTCCGCCAACGTAGGAGCATGGGGCCTACCCCAATGACAGGGACCGAGGCTCAAGCGCCTCCTGCAGAGGGCAACAACCCCTCGGTGCCCCATAATGTTCAATGGTTGAACCCTAAAAACTGGTTCAATGGACTGAATTTATGGGTTTGGGTCATGGCAGCCCTTGGATGCTTCCTTGTCTTAATCCTTATTTGTGCTTTGGGGAGACTGCAGTGTAAGATTGGATGCATCATGTGTGACCTATCCCCTAACTACATTCTGGGTGAAGGCCTGAGAAGACAGTCCCTTTACTAAGGCAGTGACAAATATATTAGTGAGGGGATCTCCTGAGTCCTTGAAAAGTTCTGTGGTTGCTCCCATTATAGGCCAGTTATGACTGTACGTGCCACCTTTAAGATGGGCTCCTGATTTCAGTGAGGGTGGTGGTATTCCATTGTAGCACGGGCCAGTGGGAGCATTTAACCGCCAAAGACAAGGTGGGCACATCAACCGTAAAGGGCATCGGGGATGTTTCAGTAATCAGAACACCTTGCCCTGCAGAGATCTTCAGTGGTAGCTGACTGATCATGGTGGCCCAGGAATGAACTAGAGAATTGGCCTACTAGAATAATGCTTGAGCTATATAACAGGAAAAACTCTAGGGCTGGTGCCAAACCCCTGACTTTAATTACCATAGTAGAGAGTGCTGCCTTTTCACCCAGTTTCCAGACTTAAGTCTGGAAGAGGTCAGCTTCCCTTGAAGGAGGACCTTGCATCACCTTCACAAATAAACTCAGTCTTCCTTCAGCATTCCCTGCAGGAGCCTGCAGCCATTTACTAGAGCAGGTGGCATTGGGGAAACGGAAATACCTAGAGCTGTCAGGATTACAAGACACTGGCTCTGAACTGATGCCAGTTCTTTGGGATTCAAAATGACACTGTGGCCCACCACTCAAAGTAGGGGTATATGGTGGACAGGGGATAGATAGAATCTCAACTCATTTCGAGTCACAGTGGGCCCAGTTGGCTGATGAACTCATCCTGTTGTTATTTTCCTGGTTACTGGAAATTAATTAGAATAGATATACTTGGTAATGGACAGAATCTCCACATTGGCTCTGACCTATGGGGTCATTATGGGGTCATTATGGATTCACTATGGTAGTCAGGGCCAAGTGGAAGCCTCTAGAACTTCCACCCATTGCCAAGATAATTAAACCAGAAGCAATACCGCATCCCTGGGGGAAATGCAGACGTTAATAACCCCATCAAAGACTTGAAAGAAGCAGGGCTAGTGATTCCTAACCTTTCACATTGAATTCACAAGTTTGGATTGTGTGAAAGTCAGGTGGATCTTACACAAATGAGTATGGACTATTGTAAACTTGATCTGGTGGTGACTGACTGCAGCTGCTGTCCACATGTAAGATGTAGTCTCTTTATCGCAACATCTTTTACTGGACCTATGATTCATCTAGAAGTGTGTGTGTGTTTAATTTATAAAAATATGGAGACTTAAAAGTATCTTTTTAAAAAATCATTTCTGCCACACTCCCCTTCTAGGGAGCCCACCCGTGCCTTTTCCTTCCCATCCCCGCCCCCTTGCAGGCGAATTACCTTTGCCTTTCTCTCTCCTAAACTCCAAGGGCCCTTTATCTGCCTCTGTAACTTGCTTCCTGAGCCTACACAGCCCAGCTGGCTCACTTCTACTGTCTCTGTAACTTTCTACACTTTGTCGCCACGGCTGGTGTGGCTCAGTGGATTGAGCTCCAGCCTCCAAACCCAGGGATTGTGGTTTGATTCCCAGTCAGGGCACATGCCTGTATTGTGGGCCAGGTACCCAGTGTGGGGTGAGTGAAAGACAACCACACATTGATCTTTCTCTCCCTCTCTTCCTCCCTCCCTCCCCCTCTGTCTAAAAATAAATAAATAAAATCTTAAAAATAAATAAAAAGAAAAAATAAACACACTTTCTCTTATAATTTTTAAAAAAATCAAGTTCTAATTTAATTGCATTGTGCTTTAAGCATACAGTTTTGTGTGATAACCTTTGCAGTTTGTTAAGACTTATTTTATGTCCTAGTATATAGTCAATTTTTGCCATTTTTGTAAATGTACCATATGTACTTGACAGGAATATGAATTTTCTAATTATTGTATGCAAGATTACTTATTTATGCCCTGGTCAGGTTGGAAAATTGTCCTGTACATCAAATGTTAGGGGTTCGATTCCAGGTTGGGGCACATGCCTAGGTTGTGGATTTGATCCCAGTCACGGAGTGTAGGGGAGGCAACCAATCAATGTTTCTCTCTCACATGGTTGTTTCTCTCTCCCTCTCTCTCCTCCTTTCTCTCTAAAATCAATTAGAAAAATACATATTCTCAGGTGAAGATTTTAAAAAGATCACTTATTTATGGAGTGCTAATATATTTCTTAGCAACTTTGTCTGCTTGATCTAGAAATATCTGAGATGTATGTTAAAATCTTCCATTGTCATTGGGGATTATAAACTTCTTTTAATTTGGTCAGTATTTGATTTTATGTTTATAGGCTACATTACTTTTAAATACAAATTAAAAATTATTTACTTTTCCCAGTGAATTACTCATCTATGATTATGTAGAGATTCTCTTCATTTCCAATAATGCTTTCTTTTGGTTAGTTTTTTGTCTCATATGTCTTTTCCATCCCTTTATTTTCACTTTTTTGGTGCCTCTGTTTGAAATGCACTGTAGTAAATAGCATACAGTTTGATATTTAAAAATCATCCAATCCAACAGTCCTAGGAAAGGTGGGAAATTATAGTTATTGTGACTAGTGGTGTATCTGAATTCGTGACAGTGGTCTTGTGTGTCATTCTGTGGTTTTCCTATGCTGTTTCTTTCCCCTTTCCTGCTTGCAGTTAGAATGATTGTGTTTTCTTTTTCTCCTTTATTTCCTCTTCTGTGGTTTAGAAATTATCCTTTCTATTTCTATCCTTTTAGTAAATGTCTTTGATACTTTAACATGCATACTTGATAGTCTAAAGGTTGTTAACTTCTGTACCTTCTTTCAGAACAGTAGTGGCCTCTGATTGCTACAACACTGACCACCTCCCTTCCATCTGGTGGTAAATGCCCAGCCTTCGGTTGGATCTTAGTTTATATGCCCCATATTGATGTTATTGTTATTGCCTTATGCAGTCAACAGCTGTTTAAATGTACTCAACTCCTCATTTGTAAACTCCTCTCTCTTGCATCAGAGTGTTCAGTTTCCTTCGCCCTGAAATACATCCCTGAGGGAACTTTCACTGAGGATGCATGATAAACTCTGAGTTATTCTTGGAATAAAAATGACTTTATTTCACCCTCATTTTATAAATTTAACTTACTTTATATTTTTAAAATCCAGGATTTTAGATGTCTCTGTATTCTGATCTTAAATATTTGTGTCTACATTTTATTTTATTTTTTTAATATATTTTATTGATTATGCTATTACAGTTGTCCCATTACCCCCCTTCATTCCCCTCCACCCTGCACACCCCCTTCCACCCACATTCCCCCCCTTAGTTCATGTCCATGGGTCATAAGTTCTTTAGCTTCTACATTTCCCATACTATTCTT
>CM052541.1:95941897-95959163 GCA_028533065.1 Trachops cirrhosus
TTTTTTTTTTTTTGGTCTGGCCATGCCTGTTATGCGGAGGCCTAAGCCTTAGGTGTTCACCAGGGTGGGGCACCCCAGTCTCTGGGTTGTGACGCTGTATGTGGGGGCGGGGTCCAAGAGGGAACAATGGTGCTTCCTCCGCTCTCTGGCGGACTTCAGTCCCTTCTGCCGCTTCCCTCAAGCAAACTGGGCCTTTCTGGTGCTGATTCCCATGTGGGTGGGCTTGCGCACCCCGTGGGTCTCTCCAACGAACTCTCCTGTGAGGCTGGGAGTCTCTCCCTGCGCCTCAACCCCCACCGGTGTTTTCAATCAGTGCCCCGAGGCTCTGTTTCCCAGCGCTGGGATCCTGGGACTTCCCGGTCAGCCAGCCGCCTTGATCGCAGTGTCTTGCTTCACAATCACTACCTTGCTGGGTCTGCTAGTTTCCACCCCTCCACCGGCCGGGGTTTGCCAGCCGCCGCTTGCGTGCCCTGGGTCCACCCGCTGCGGTCTTGGGTACCCGGGATCCCTTACATGCCAGGTCCCAACCTCTTTGTTACTCGACCCCTCTCTGCCTGGTTGCCCGACTCCACCCCTCCTACGGGTCTGGATGAATGCGTCTATTTTAACTCCTTGGTTGTCCAACTTCCATACAGTTCAATTTTCTGTCAGTTCTGGTTGTTATTCTGTTTTTAAATTGTTGTTGTCCCTATCTTGGTTGTGTAAGGAGGCACAGTGTGTCTATCTACGCCTCCATCTTGGCCGGAAGTCTGTGTCTACATTTTAAAAAGATCTTTTGCTCACATAGCCAAATTAACATGAATGAATCTAAGTAAATAAACAATAATTTCTTAATATCATCTGATATTCATTCCATATTCATATTTTCCCAATTATTCCAATAGTGTCTGGTTTTCCAGATCACACCCAATCCAAAACACATATGCATCAACTTATGGACTGTGTCCCCTAAGCTTCCTTTGATGTCAAACAATCCCTTTTTCCATGACACTGGTTTTCCTGTGGAGTATACTACCTTCTGGGTCTGACTGCTTCTGTGTGGTGGTATTTGACATTGTCCTCTTTCCTCTGTATTTCCTTTACACTGTAAGTTAGATGCCAATGCTTGATTAGATGTAATTCAAGCATTATTAGCCAGACCACATCACAGGTGATGCAGTATTCATATCAGAACACAATAATATGTTATCTAAACATTATTGTACCAATTCTATGCAAGATTGTGCCCTTTGTTAATGGTTTTCAGGAAAATAGGTTTCTGTGTAATAGACACTACTGTGACACAATAAACAGGAGACCGGGAAATGTTGGGAAAAATACACACTGAGGACAGTGGGGCACATACACACAACTCCTAACCAGCATGTAGGAGAATTTTTCTAGGATGTAAACTTTAAAAGTAGCATGGGTGGGTAGGAAGAACTTGCATCTACAACTTTACCACTTGGTACCAAATCACTCTCCAATTAGCCAGTTTACACCTCCACCAGCACATATGTTTTCCCCAATACTTGATATTTTCAGATTTTTAAAAAAAATTTTCTAAGGTAATTATGTAAAATAATATCTCATTGTGGTTTTTAAAAAGTTATTACACACATCATGATATTTCACCTCTAATTCCTGAGTATTCATTTTATAAAAATAAGGACATATCCTATTTAACCATAATATCACTATCACTAATGAAATAATTTCTTATACCATCTAATATTCAGTCTTTATTTATGTTTCTCCAATTATCAAACAAAAATTGGGAACAATTTAGGTAACTCTAAACAGGAGTAGACTGTATGCTGCTGGTTTGCTCAAGCCGTCTTCATCCCCGAATGACGGGAGGGCCGGGTGGCATCCTCTAGGTCGCCAGATAGTTCCTCTGAGGATGATGAAAGCCATGATCCTGTGTTTCCTAATTTCTGTTGTTGTTGAGAAATACGCTACTTGTCCAGCTATTGTTGCTTTGTGGAAAACATTTGTTTTCTTTCTGATTTCTGTTCAAATATTCCCCCATCTTTGAGTTCTTCTGTTTCTCTCTGATGTGTCTGGGTGAGGATTCAGTGTATTATTGGATTCATTTCCTGAGACTGAGATTTTTTTGTCCAAAATCAGTTCTGGAAGACGATCAACCACGATCTCTTCACATCCTTTCATTAGCTGTTGTAAGAGCCTAAAATAATACCTGGCACATATTAGGGGCTTATAAATAGATGTTGAATAAATTTGTAAATAATCAGAGTTTTATCCATTCCCCTTCATTATCTCTATCCTCTCCTGCCAAATATTTCCAAACATTTGTTAAAACATATTCTATTCCATGCCTCTTCCTCTTTTTTGAACATTTTTATCTCTTTATCTTTCTGTGCTACATTTAAAAAAATATTTTATTTATTTATTATTTTTAGAGATGGCGAAGGGAGGAGAAAAGAGAGGGAGAGAAACATCAATTGGTTGCCTCTTGTGTGCACCAGGACCGGGGACCGACCTGTGAACAAATGGGGTGCAATAAAAAGAATTAGGTATCAATGATTACAAATGATTATTATAAACTCAGTGGATGGGTTGAACACAAGATTAGAAGTAGCTAAGGTTAGAATTGGGCACTGGAAGATAAATCTGACAAAATTATAAAAAATGTAGGCCAGCCCTGACCAATTCGGCTTAGTTGGTTAGGCATTGATCTGCAAAGTGAAAGGTCGCCGGTTCAAATCCTGGTCAGGGCACATGCCTGGGTCGCAGGTCAGGTTCCCAGTGGGGGTCGCAAAAAACCATCACTTGAACTATATATGTATTTTTTCCCAGTTTCAGTTTTAATTCAGGTCAGTTACCCCAATGGATCATAAAAATGTGTTAAATAATTAATGAAAAAGGAAAAAGAGCCCTGGCTGGTGTAGCTCAGTGAATTCAGTGCTGGCCTGCAAAGCAAGGGGTCACTGGTTCAATTCCCAGTCAGGGCACATGCCTGGGTTGCGGGCCAGGTCCCCAGTGGGGGGTGTGCAAGAGGCAACTACACATTGATGTTTCTCTCCTTCTCTTTCTCTTTTCCCCTCTAAAAATAAATAAATAAGATATTATTTTAAAAAAAGGGAAAAGAATTCATAAAACTACAAGATAATTGCATTTTAAGTAGAGAAATTTTTGTTTCCGATTTTCTTTCATTTTTCCAATTTGGGATTTTGTTTGTGTACAGAAAAAGGCAATCACAGGAATCATATTTATGAGAAATCTCTCCAGGGGTGCCCAGCCTTTTGGCATCTCTGAGCCACACTGGAAGAAGAAGAGTTGTCTTGGACCTCATGTTAAATACATTGTGACACATAATCACAAAAAAATCCCATGATGTTTTAAGTAAATTTACAATTTTGTGTTGGGCCACATTCATAGACATCCTGGGCTGCATGCGGCCCATTGGCCACACTTTGGAGACCCTTGCCCTAGAGTTTCCAGAATCTAATAAAAATGTCTCCTAGAATAGCATTCCAAGTCCAACACAGCAAACCAATGTAAATTCCATGCCTTAATGAGGAGTTTGTGCATGTAGCCTCAATACAATTTTACTCAATAAACCAGAAACAATAAGGCTGATTGGTGGCAATACATTTCAATAGTAAGTCCTGTTACCCAGCCACAGAAAGGCTGCTAGGGTGTGCCTACTGAGCTTGTCCAGGGATGAGTTTCCAGGGACCAGCCAGGGGTGTTCAAGAATTGCCAACTATTTAAATATTATCAGCATAAATTGCATTTAGAGTTTGGAGTAAAGAAATCTGATTTTAATACGGTAGATTCAATTCACTACTTAAAACATATGGTGTGAGCCTGGTCTGCATGCTAAACCCTCCCTGTCCCTAGCTCCCTCAGCCTCTCTAGAGCGGAGCTGAGACCACTGTCTCCCTGCCCTTAGTCCACTGTGCTCAGCTCCCACTGGGACCATGCCATGTGAGGTGGCACGGCACCTGCACAGTGAATATGTATTTGGTTTACAACTTGGGACAGCTGAAGGAACACAGGCTTTGCAGTCAGGTCAGACACGTGTCTGTAGCTTACTGGCTTGTATGATTTGGGCTCTTTCAGTCTCACAGGGCAACAAAATCTTGTATGTCCTAAGAAGTATCTGATGATGAATAGAGACAAGAGAAAAATCTTCAATCTTTAACTATGTCTGTCCATTTTGGTTTCGAGAGTTTGCCTAATCAGCTGGTCAACAGATAAACTCAGCAAGGCTTCTGTTTTAATATTCTCTGTGTTGATGAGGTTGGAATTGAAAAATCAATGCTAACTGATACATTGTTTTACACTAATTTTGAAGACCATGAATCCTCGCACTTTTATTTTTAAAAAGATTTTATTTATTTACACTTAGAGAGAGAAGAAGGGAGGGAGAAAGAGGAGAGAAACATCAATGTGTGGTTGCCTCTTGCATGTCCTGCACTGGGGACCTGGCCCACAACCCAGGCTTGTGCCCCGACTGGGAATCAAACTGGCAACCCTTCAGTTCGCAGGCCGGTGCTCAATCCACCAAGACATACCAGCCAGGTGTGCAAACATGTGGGCAAATATCCTCACATTTTCACCCACATGTTAGACTTAAAGCTCAGACATATAAACTCCAAGAAAGAACTGTTTGATTGAAACTGACCATTGTGAATACAGTGTGATTCAATAACCAAATAAACAAAGAGGAGAGCTACCAACCAATAGTTGACTACATAGATGCTCAGTTTGAGGCCAGGTCCAAGAGCTGAAGACTAAGCATTCTCTCTTCAACTACCATGATTCTCATATCCACATGTGCCTCTTTCATCTCTGAAGACACTTGATCTCTTAACCATGAAGAGCCTTGACAAGGCGAACATTATACCAGTGATTGCCAAAGCAGATGCAATTTCTAAAACTGAACTATGGAAGTTTAAGATCAAGCTCATGAGTAACTGGTCAGTTCACTCATTTCACGAGTGAAATGGGGCCTGACTATACCAGTTCCCAATGGATGATGAAACTATTGCTAAAATCAACGTTTCATTGAATGGACACTTACCATTTGCAGTTGTAGAAAGTATGGGTTATGTACAAGTGGACAATGAAAACCACTGCTACTTTGCAAAGCTCCAGGAATGCTCATCTGTACAAACATGGAGGGTCTGCGAGGACAGACCCACACTAGGCACTACGAACTGTACAGGTGCTGCAAACGGGAGGAAATGGGCTTTAGGGACGTGGGCCCAGAGAGTAAGCTGCTCAGAGTTCAAGAGACCCACGGTGACACAGACACAGATTTCATGGGGAATGCCCATCTGGGAAAGGAAGAAGAAATGAAGCAGATGTTTGTACGGGGAGTAAAGGAGAAAGAAGCTGAAAGAGAGGTACAGGCTGAATTTGAGCACCTTAAAAGAGTTCACCAGGAAGAGAAAATGAAGCCTGAAGAAAAGAGAAGGCTTTTGGAAGAAGAAATAGTCTCTTTCTATAAAAAGAAAGCTACTTCCAAGGTACACCAAAACCAGACCTTTATAGCAATTGATGGGAACCTGAAGGACAAGGACCATAAAAACTTCAATTTTATGTAACAAAAAAAAGTTTCCAGATAACAGAAGGTCATCTCAAGCAAAAGTTATTAAAATGTTAGAAGTATCTTGCTGTTTTTACTTGCTATATCACTTATTCTGTACTTGGCAAGTGGTCAGTTACTGCCATTCATGGAAAAATACTTTTAAGTATAAGGTCAATGCATAAGCCAGAGTGGGTGATACGACATATCCATTGGGGCTGGAAGTTTTTAAGGTGCTGGTTTGTCATGAATCTAGATCATTTCTCCTGCTGCCCACGTATGGTCGCTCTGCAGAGCGTTGTGCCACAGAGCAGTGTCAGCGCCATTGAAACACCAGACTCATTCATGTTATGGATGTTTTTATATTCTAAGGTGAACTTTTCTTGTATGTAATAAAGATACAATTTTGGGAGTATGTTTTAAAATGTATTATGTACTGGAAACTCTAACCTCTCAATACTCTTATGGAACTTCTTTATTTTTGATGTAAATATCCAGTTGATAACATGATCTTAAGCTTTTGTATCAAATTTTATATAACGTGATGGCTTTCCATGCTGCAGTACACCTTATTGTGGTTGATGAAACAAAATCTGTTTAAGAGTAAAAACATCCAAGTATATAAACAGTTTTTGTAGTGATAAGTACTTTTGAACCTAGGTGTTATCACAATATTTTCATTATGATGTATTTTTTAAGAATTTATTTTTACTTATTCTCAGAGAGAGTAGAAGGGAAGGAGAAAGAGAGGGAGGGAAAGATCAATGTGTGGTTGTCTCTTGCACACGCCCCACTGAGGACCTGGCTTGCAACCCAGCCATGTGCCCTGACTGAGAATCGAACAGGTGACCCTTTGGTTTGCAGGCCAGCACTCAAACCACTGAGCCACACCAGCCAGGTTCATTATGATGTATTATATAGTTGATGCTGAAAACTCTATCTTCCAGGGGAAAAACCAATAAGATTGAGTCATATTATTAATAATATTTCTGAAGAAAATATCTATAAACATCTGAATGTTAAAGATATAAAAATTTAGATAATTTATATCTTAAAGGATAATTGAATACAGTGCCTTAGTAGTCTCAGAACAATTAACTTTTTCTTAACACTCATAGGTATATAATTTTTCATTTTTTATACTTGAACATTCTAAATATTGCTGTCATTTACTCTTGACAAATAAACTGTATCTACATATTTACTTTAAAAAACATATGGAATAAGTTCATTTAAAGTACTGATCTGGGTCTCTTGGTTTAATCAACTTTCTGCCGGAAGTTAAAGCTTGTTGTTTGACATATATTTGAGAGCTTGTTTGGAGGTTCTAGCAGGGGAACACAACTACTCATATACCCTTGACTGAGGGCCAGTCCTCTCCTCTGGTTGGGAAGGTCATCCTCTTCAACCAAGTGCACAGCTTTGGGAGTGATGCACATAGAATGGTGAGGGAGGAAGGGGATAGCTGCACAGCCAGCCAGATCATCCAAATCAAACCTGGCAACCAATGGTGTAACAGATGTCACAGCCAGATTGCCCTTGTTATGCAAGAAACTCCCAGAAACTCGGTTCTCCTCACTGATGCAGTAAAGTATTACAGGTCAGTGAGCCATTAATGTGCAAGCAAAGTTTATTAATACTAACTTCTATAAGAAAGCAAAAGCAAGGGTGGCTAGAGCAAGAATGGCCAGAGGCCAGGTGGCTAGGACCTGAGTGGCCAAAGGACGGTGGCCAGAGGCCGGCTGGCCAGGGTCCCCCCATGTGGCAAAAGAACCAAGAAGCCAAGAGAATGAGTCCTTTGTTCTGAGGACTTATATAGTTGGTGGGATGGGGGTGAGGGAGTTAGTTACACATTGAGTGATGGGTAAAGGTGGTGCCAGTTTTCCTGGGAGGTGTGATGACCCAAACATATGTATGTGTGGCGGTCTGTTAGTCTGAATCCTTATCTTGCTCTAGATTCTATTTATTCATTTTTGTACATGACGAGAGGCAGGCAGTTAACCAAAGTTGGTTTATGGGTTTTTTCCTTGAACTCTGTAGTCCCCCTCCCCTTCTCCCTTCCAGGCCTTGGAATGAATACACAGTCTCAAGGTTTTCCTTTTCCCAGATAGTGGAGATGATACACACAGACTTTCAAGGGCTCCCCCTCTTTCTACACTATCATAGTTTCACTTGCTATTTGGAATGCCTGCCTGCTTTATTGGACCAGGCTCAGGGTTACTGGACCAACGTGTAAGCTTTTGCTTTTAACCTGCTGTATTAAGTTCTTTGTTAGATTGCAGTGATGAATGCCCTGCCTTTATTTCCCCTCTGGCTGCTCATGCTACCATAACACCCTCACATCCTGACATGTGTTTGATACATGCTCTTCACTTCTCAGATTTAGCTCTAGGTTATATTTTATTATGGGGACTTAAAATTTTTTCATAGCATTAAATAATTAACTAAAATTAAATTTAACCATTAACCAGAAATATGAAAAGATGGTTTTGTTCATACATTTAGCAAAAATAAATGATACAAATAATTGGAGTCAGTGGGAGAGTAACTCTACCCAACTATTTGATCAGTTTTGCATTTTGACCATAAGTTTATTTTTTTATTTTTTAATTTTTATTTATATTTAGAGTGAGAGAAACAGAAGGAGGGAAACATCAATGTGTGGTTGCCTCTTGTGTGCCCCCAAGTGGGGACTTGGCCTGCAACCCAGGCATATGCCCTGACTAGGAATCAAACTGGCAACACTTTGGTTCGTAGACCATGCTCATTCCACTGAGCTATACCAGCCAGGGCCCATAAGTTTATTTTGTCAGACTCTGAGGAGACCAACCACCATTATAAAAAAAGTACTGACATGATAAAACTATTTTATTTTTCTAAAACAGCCACATCATATGTGTATTCTATAACAAATGTATAATCACATTAACGAGACCAACTAAATGATTTTAATACCATGACAACAGTACAAATAAAATATTGTTAAAATTCAATTTCGTAATCATTTCAACATGCAAAAAATCACCTTGGATTCCTATTCAGTTAGAGCTCCTTAAAGAGAAGCTTTTACTTCCAGTCAAGATGGCAGCATAAGTGAATACAGCTCACCTCCTCACACAACCACATCAAAATTGCAACTAAACTACAGAAAAACTATCATTCAGAACCACCAGAAATTGAGCTGAATAGAAGTCCTACAACTATGGAATTAAAGAAGAAACCACATGAAGACTGGTAGGAGAGGAGGACACATGAAAACAGGCTGGTCCCTACCCACATGTGGCAGATAAAAATGGGGAGGGAGCCCTGGCTGGTGTGGCTTAGTGGATTGAGTGCCAGACTGAGAAGCAAAGGGTGGCCAATTTGATTCCCAGTCAGGACACATGCCTGGGATGCGGGCCAGGTTCCCAATGCAGGGCATGCAAGAGGCAACCACACATTGATGTTTCTCTCCCTCTCCCCCTTTTGTCTAAAAATAAATAAACAAAATCTTTTTTAAAAAATGGGGAGGATATCTCAGGAGCAAGGGGTCCCAGCCCCACACCAGATCCCCCAGCCCAGATTCCAGTGCCAGGAAGATAAGTCACCATAACTTCTGGCTATAAAAAACAGCAGGTATTGAAGCCCTGGAAGACAGAAACTCCTAGAGTCACAGGCAGTTCCTCTTAAAAGGCCTGCACACAGACTTACTGGAACTCACTCCCTCTGAGCTCCAGGATGGGGGCAGCAGATTGAAAGGCACCAGAGACATATGAGGAAGAACTGAATTGCTCAGCATCAGGGCGAGAGCTGGGGGCCAGCTTTCTCCCAGACAGAAGTGCTGGCAAAGGCCATTGTTCCTTTTCTGACCCCTTTCCCCAGAGAAAGAGCAGGTGGGCCCCATATGTGAGACTTCATCAACCTGGCTCATACTGTTTGTGCCACCCTGGGGATCTCATACAACTTTTGGGCCCACCCAAGCGGTTTCTAGTGGCTTTTCCATATGAATGGCTTGTCTTGGCTAATGCTTCAGAATTTCCTAAATTCTCTCAAACAAGCAGCATCTGGCCTCAGAAAGCCCCATACCTCTTGCTAAGTGGCCCCAGGCCTAACACTAGGAGCAGCCAGCCTTGGATCACAGCTTGGCCTTACCTGGGCACCTCCTAGCCCAGCACAAGGAGCAGCCATCCACAGATCACTTTGTAACTCATCCCAGGTGGCCCTGGACAGAACACAGTTAATAACTAACCTTGGACGTGCCAGCAGCAATCAAGGCTCGACTATAAGAGGAGGTATACACAGTCCAAACAGTGGGTGCACCTCAAGTACCCAGCTTGAGTGATGAGGGAGGATGTGCCACTGGACCCTACAGGACACCTACTACATTAGTCCATTCTACCAAGTATGGGAGATACAGCAGCTCTACCTAATACTAGAAACAAATATAAGGAGGTTGCCAAAATGAGGAGACAAAGAAACATGGCCCAAATGAAAGAACAGACAAAACTAAAAAAAAGAATAAACAAAATGGAGATAAGCAATCTACTAGATGCAGAGTTCAAAACACTGGTTATAAAGATGCTCAAGGAACTTAGTGAGAACTGCTACAGCATTAAAAATATCCAATCAGAAAAGAAAGGATACACTAATTGAATTGAAATAAAGAACAATTTACAGGGAATCAACAGTAGAGTGGATGAAGCTAAGAATTAAATTATCTGTTTTGGAATATAAGGAAGCAAAAACATCCAATCAGAACAGCAAGAAGAAAAAGGAATCCAAAATAATGAAGATAGTTTAAGATCCTCTGAGTCAACCTCAAGCATACCAATGTTTGCCTCATGGGGGTGCTAGAAGATGAGAGAGTGCAAGAAATTGAAATCATAATGACAGAAAACTTCCCTAACTTGGTGAAAGAAATAGATACAAGTCCAGGAAGTGCAGAGAGTTTCAAAAAGATGAACTCAAAGAAGCCCACACCAAGACATCATAATTAAAATGCCAAAGGTTAAAGACAGAGAATCTTAAAAGCAGCAAGAGAAGAGTAGTTAATTACCTACAAGGGAGCTCCCATAAGACTGTCAGTTGATTTCTCAAAAGAAACTTTGCAGGCAAGAAGAGATTGGCACAAAATATTCAAAGTGATAAAAAGCAAGGACCTACAACCAAGATTACTCTGCCCAGTAAAATTATTATTTAGAATCAAAGGACAGATAAAGAACTTCCCAGACAAGAAAAGCTAAAGGAGTTCATCACCACGAAACCAGTATTACATGGAATGTTAAAGGGTCTTCTTTAAGAAGAATATAAAAAGTATGAACAATAAAATGGCAATAAATACATATCTATCAAAAATTGAATCTATAAAACACAAAATAAACAATCAAGCAGAACAGAAACAGCACAGATACAGAGAATGTTTTTGTGGTTGGCAGATGGGAGGGAGGTGGCAAGATGGGCATACAAGGTGACAGGATTAGGAAGTACAAGTTTGTAGTTACAGAATAGTCATGAGGATGTAAAGTACAGCATAAGGAATATATTGGGTTGGCCAAAAAGTCTGTTTAGTTTTTTTCATAAAATAAAAGACACATTTTTCATTTTCACCAATAATTTCATTGATTTGGATATTTTGAGTATGTTGGCTATCTCCTGCTATTGGCTTCTAGTGGGTAGAGGCCAGGGGTGCTGCTAAACACCTTCCAATGGATAAGACAGCCCCACAGCAAAGAATTATTTGGCCAGAATGTCAATAATACTAAGAAACTTCACAAACCACTTTTGACATATTCAATCAGTCACAGAGCCTTCCCCATACACAGAGCACAAATCTTTTTTTTTTTTGCATTTTTACCTTTCTTGAAATAATAAAACATAATACACCAAAAATGTTGCATATTTTCTTCCATCTTCAATATTAAAATGGCTGCACAAAATTCACCAATTTTGATAACTTTTTAAAAATGCACACTGATATGAAAGCTGTCACAATAGAATTTAACAAAATTGTTTCAAATGAAGTTAAAGACAACTAAGCAGTACTAGAGCCATTGTACAGAAAAAAACTAAATGAACATTTTGGCCAACCTAATAGTAGCCGAAGAACATATATGCATGACTGATGGGCATGGACAATGATGTGGAGATTGCCTGAGGGAGTGGGGGGCTGGGGGGAGGGGGGAAGGGGGAAAATTGGGACAACTGTAATAGCATAAACAGTAAAATATAATTTAAAAAAGGAAGAGAAGCTTTTTTCCTTTTTTCAGTTTCCACAAGTTACAGAGTGAAGTTCATTATTCCAAATGAACACATTCCTTCCATATGTGTCTTAATAAAGCCGCTGCCACCTACACCAGGGAGTTCACCTTGTACAAGCCTGGGATGAAGGTTTTCATGCTACTTTTTGCACAGGATTCTGCATGTGTCAGGACCCAGGGTCAGGACTGCTAGGTGACAGTGGGCACATATGCCGATTATACGAAGCACTACAGGTGCCTCTCCACTTCCCTGACTCCTGGCCAATATTGTGTATTTCCTACCTTTTGTCTCTCTAATTGGTATAAAGTGGTTATCTCACTGACATAAGTTTTTCATTTCATTTACTGCATTTATCATTTCTAGAAGTTCAATTTGGCTCTTCAAAAAATCTATCATACTACTTTTTCTAGTTTCTATTTTCCTGAAGATATATTCAACCTATTTCTTTAAAATAATAAATTTACTTATTTTATAATCTGTATCAGACAGCTCCATATCTAAAGTCTTTAGGTTGGGTTATGTTATTAGAAAAAGTTTTGAGCCCTTCTTCAAGCATATTTTTTTTTTAAAGTTAGAATATTATCCTAAACCCTGACTAACTCTGCCAGGGAGAACTTTCCAGCACTCTGGTGGCACTCACATGTACCCACACTATCCCCTATCCCGTTGGGCACACAGCTTCTGATGGCCACACTCTGTGCCACCCCTGCCCCCAGGTGTCAGATTTGGAGTCTGGTAGCCCCTGAAATTAGGTTTCTGAGGCAGTGGGCTGGAGCCTAATTTCCTTGAGTCTCGAGTTATCTTTGACACAAGGAAATTGTGTCTCATATGCTGGTCATTATATTTGAAAAATTATTTATAGGAATAATTTGAGGGCCAGAATGAAGGTAATTTCCTCCACAGAGAATTTGTGTTTGCTTCTTCCAGGAGCTGGGAGCATTGTCCATGCTGAGTTACCCAGGTCAAGGCTTGGGAATCCCTGGGTCACCCAGGCAGAGGAAGGCTGTAATGCTGGCAGGTTGATCCACTTCTAGTTTACCCTCATCCTGGTTTACTAGGGGGAATGGGTCTCCTGGTAGACTTCCCACCTCCCTTTGGGCAGGCCCTGGGCTGTGATGGAGAACTAGTCATCTGAGGAGACCATGAAAAGGTGAGTTCACTCTTTCCTACTGGGCAGAAGATGTGAGGGAGTGGCCCTATCTGCCCCCTCCTTGGCTCCTGTGACCTACAGGGTGATGCTGTCCCATCCTGTCAGTTCTATACAGAGGATGCTGTCAACATTTTTCCTAGCTTATTTCTTGTTTTCAGCGGGAGGGTTGCTGGAGAGTGTTCTTGCTATTACCAGGAAGAGAAGTCCTGTTGTTTTAATTTGTACTTCTTTGATTAGTGGTGAATCCCAGCACCTCTTCTTATAGGGGTAGCATTTCACATTTCCTCTTGTGCGAAATGCCTATGTGTTCCTGTGCACTCTTGGCAGTTTCCTGCTTTTCTCTTGTTGATTTGCAGGTGTTCCTTAAATGCCCTAGCTACAAATTCCATGTTAATTTTATATAATGTCTTTTCCCAGTCTGTTATCCATCCAGTCAGTACTTTTATGGTGATCTTTACTGAACATAAATCCTCAACTTTGATGCAGGCAAATGCAACACATTTTTCTCCTCTGGAAAGTTTGAAATGTGTCAGTATTGTCCTTAATAACAGTTCAGACAAAGCCAGTTCTTCCAGCACCATTTGACCTGCACAAAGCAGTGGGTCGCTGACGTGCCTCTGTTGTTCACCAGGTTGTGTTTTCACAGGTTGCTTCATTTATCAGAGCCCAATAAAAACCACAAGTCCCTCGCATGTCTTGCTGCTAAACATATACCTCCTTCTTCTGTGCTTGTGAAGTTGTTTTAGATCTTCAGGTAGAGTGCAGGTCTATTATTCTTCATCTTGCTTCAGCCCACCATGCCAGTCTCCTAAGTTATTTTTGGACACTGATTCTGTCATCCAACACTTTGGCTGTCCCAGTGTTTGCCACCTGGAACTTGGATGGGTAATATGTCATCCATCCATTCTCCTATCCAAGTAACTGGTAAGATATGGGACATGAAAGGACTAAGCCCTGGACTGTGTCCTGGGCTGGAAGCGTCATTCAGGTAGACACTGATAAATTAGTGATAACATTCCACAAAACATTCATATTTTTAAGCATATTTTATTGATTATGCTATTACAGTTGTCCCACGTTTCCTCCCCTTTATTCCCCTCCGCCCTGCACCCACGTCCCTCCAGCATTCCTAATCCTCTTAATTCATGTCCATGGGTCATACATATAAGTTCTTTGGCTTCTCCTTTTCCTATACTATTCTTAACCTCCCCATGTCTATTTTGTACCTACCAGTTATGCTTCTTACTACCTATACCTTGTCCCTCATTCTCCCCTCTCCCGCTCCCTCCTGATAACCCTCCATGTGATCTCCATTTCTGTGATTCTATTCCTGTTCTAGTTGTTTACTTAGTTTGTTTTGGTTTTTGATTACTAAGATTCAGTTTAATAATTGTGAGTTTGTTGTTATTTTACTGTTCATAATTTTGATCTTTTTCTTAGGTAAGTCCCTTTAACATTGCATATAATAAGGGCTTGGTGATGATGAACCCCTTTCGCTTGACCTTATCTGGGAAGCACTTTATCTGCCCTTCCACCCTAAATGATAGCTTTGCTGGAACATGTAATCTTGGATGTAGGTCCTAGCCTTTTATAACGTTGAATACTTCTTTCCAGCCCCTTCTTGCCTGTAAGGTTTCTTTTGAGAAATCAGCTGATAGTCATATGGGAACTCCTTCGCAGGTAAGTATCTCATTTTCTCTTGCTGCTTTTAAGATTCTCTCCTGAACTTCCAGCCAAGATGGAGGCATACACAGATACACTTTGCCTCCTCACACAACCAAAAGAAGGACTACAACCAACTTAATAAAATGAAATGAAATGAAATGAAATGAAATAAAATAAAAATCAGAACTGACAGAAAAATCAAACTGCATGGAAGTCAGACAACCAAGGAGTTAAAGAAGAAATGTTCATCTAGACCAGTAGGAGGGGCAGAGAGCCAGGAGCCAGGGTGGAGAGGACCCCACAAGGCAGCGCCTGGAGGACGCTTGGCAGTCCACATTTTCATGCGGATAAACCAGGAGGAACAACTGGGGAGCAAGACAGACCACATAACCCAGGGTTCCAGCATGGGAAAAGAAAGCCTCAAACCTGTGGCTGTAAAAACCTGTGGGTGTTGCAGCAGTGATAGAAACTCCCAGCCTCACAGGAGAGTTTGTTGGAGAGACCCACAGGACCCTAGAACGTACACAAACCCACTCACCCGGGAATCAACACCATAAGGGCCCAAATTGCTTGTAGATAGTGGGGGAAGTGACTGAAAGCAGGACAAGAGCCAAGCAAGTGGCGCTGTTCCCTCTCTGATATCTCCCCCACATACAGCGCCACAACACAGAGATGTGAGTTGTGCTGCCATGGCTAATACCTAAGGCTCCACCCTTTACGATGTAAAAGATACACTGAGACAAAGAAATATGGCCTAAATGAAAGAACAGATCAAAACTCCAAAAGTAGAACTAAGTGATGAAGAGATAGCCAACTTATCAGATGCAAAGTTCAAAGCACTGGTAATTGGGATGCTCACAGAAATGGTCAAGTATGGTCACAAAATAGAGGGAAAAGTGAAAGCTATGCAAAGTGAAATAAAGAAAAATATATAGGGAACCAAGAGTGAAGGGAAGGAAACCAGGACTCAAATCAATGATTAGGAACAGAGGGAAGAAATAAACATTCAAACAGAACAGAATGAAGAAATAAGAATTTAAAAAATGAGGAGAGGCTTACGAACCTCCAGGACAACTTTAAACATTTCAACATCCAGAGCATAAGGGTGCCAGAAGGAGAAGAGAAAGAGCAAGAAATTGAAAACATATTTGAAAAAATAATGAAGAAAACTTCCCCAATCTGGCAAAGGAAATAGACTTCCAGGAAGTCCAGGAATCTCAAAGAGTCCCAAAGAAGTTGGACCCAAGGAAACACACACCAAGGCACATCATGATTCCATTTCCCAAGATCAAAGATAGGGAGAGACTCTTAAGAGCAGCAAGAGAAAAGGAGGCAGTTACCTACAAAGAAGTTCTGGTAAGACTATCAGCTGAAAAGAAAGGTCTCAAAAGAAACCTTACAGGTAAGAAGGAAGGGGCTGGAAAGAAGTATTCTAAGTCATGAAAGGCAAGGACCTACATCCAAGATTACTCTGTCCAGCATAGTTATCATTTAGAATGAAAGAGCAGATAAAGTGCTTCTCAGCTAAGGTCAAGTTAAAGGACTTCATCATCACCAAGCCCTTATTATATGAAATGTTAAAGGGACTTATCTAAGAAAAAGAAGATGATCAAAATAATGAACAGCCCTGGCTGGTGTGGCTTGGGGGATTGAGTGCCAGCCTACAAACCAAAGGGTCGCTGGTTCGATTCCCAGTCAGGGCACATGCCTGGATTGCAGGCCAGATCCCCAGTAGGAGGCATGCAAGAGGCAACCACACATTGATGTTTCTCTCTCTCTATCTCTCTCCCTTTCCCTCTGTCTAAAATAGATAAAATCTTACAAAAAAAAACTATGAACAGCAAAATGACAACAAACTCAAAAGTATCAACAAATGAACCAAAAAAATAAATAAATAAAGCAACCCAGAAACCAAAACAAACTAAGCAAACAACTAGAAAAGGAACAGAATCACAGAAATGGAGTTCACATAGAGGGTTATCAGTGGGGAGGGGGAGTGGACACAATGGGGGAAAAGGTACAGGGAATAAGAAGCATAAATGGGGACTTCCGGCCAAGATGGAGGCATAGGTGGACGCTCTGTGCCTCCTCGCACAACCAAGATAGGGACAACAATGATATAGAAACAAGATAACAACCAGAACTGACAGAAAATTGAAGTGTATGGAAGTCGGACAACCAAGGATTTAAAAATAGACACTTTCATCCAGACTGGTAGGAGGGGCAGAGTCGGGCCGGGCGAGGGACGCGGAGCGGAGAGCTGAGCACCCGGGGCGGCGCACAAGTACGCAGCAGGCAGACCCTGGGCGCACAAGCAGCGGTGGCTGGTGGGCCCCGGCCAGGGGGTGGCGACCGGCAGACCCAGCAAGGCGGTCATTGTGAAGCAAGACACTGCACCGGGAAATAGAGCTTTGGGTCACTGACTGAAAAGGAAGGTCCCACGGGGTGCACAGGCCCACCCACACTGGAATTGGTGCCAGAGGGGCCCGGTTGGCTTGCAGAAAGTGGCGGAAGGGTCTGGGGTCCTACAGAAAGCAGAGCAAGCGCCATTGTTCCTTCTCGGACCCCGCCCCCACATACAACATCACAACCCTGCGACTGGGGTGCCCCGCCCTGGTGAACTCCTAAGGCCCCGCCCCTCACTACAGGAGCTCGACAAGACCAAAAAACAAAAC
>CM052541.1:95959663-95986878 GCA_028533065.1 Trachops cirrhosus
GTAATAAAATGACAGCAAGCTCACAGTTATTAACAACCACACCTGAAACAAAAACAAGAAGAAACTAAGCAAACAACTAGAACAGGCACAGAACCACAGAAATGGAGATCACATGGAGGGTTAGCAACAGGGGAGTGGGAGGAGGATAGTGGGGGAAAGATACAAAGAATCAGTAGCAATGAAGGTAGATAGAAAATAGACAGGGGGAGGGCAAGAATTGTTTGGGAATTGTAGAAGCAAAGAACTTATGACACATGGACTGAAGTAAAGGGGGAGAATGTGGGTGGGAGAGGGTGTTCAGGGTGGAGGGGAATGAAGGGGGGATAATAGGACAACTGTAATAGCATAATCAATAAAATATATTAAAAAAAGAAATAAAAAAATAAAATAAAAGGTCAAAAAAAAAAGAAGAAACCACAATAATTTGTTACTATGTTTACTCTTAACATAGTATGTGAAAAGGCTTTATGTGTTGAGAAATTTCAAAACAATTTTCTGCACAATGTGCTAACAAAGATTTTGTTCATTAAAGTGTTCTAAATCTTTTAAAAAAAAAGAAGCATAAATGGTAGGTACAAAATAGACAGGGAGAGGTTAAGAATAATATAGGAAATGGAGAAGACAAATAAATTATATGCATGACCCATGGACATGAACTAAGGGGGTGGGGATGCTGGTGGGAGTGGGGTACAGGGCAGAGGGGAATAAAGGGAAGAATAAAATGGGGCAACTGTAATAGCATAATCAATAAAATATACTTAATGAAAGAACCTAGCATTAATGCATAAATAAATGGAACAACAAAATAACAAAAAGATTCTCTCCTTTCATCTTTGGTAATTTAATTATGATGTGTCTTCCTGTGTTCCTCCTTCAGTCCAACTTGTTTGGGATTGTCTGAGCTTCCTAGACTTGCATGTTTATTTCTTTGTGATACTTGTCACAAAGGACCCACCCTGGGTTGTGTGGTCTGTCTTGCTCCCCAGTTGTTCCTCCTGGTTTATCCGCATGAAAATGTGGACTGCCAAGTCCTCCAGGCGCTGCCTTGTGGGGTCCTCTCCACCCTGGCTCCTGGCTCTCTGCCCCTCCTACTGGTCTAGATGAATATTTCTTTTTTAACTCCTTGGTTGTCTGACTTCCATGCAGTTTAATTTTTCTGTCAATTCTGTTTTTATTTTATTTTATTTTATTTTAAATTGGTTGTTGTCTTTGTTTTGGTTGTTCAAGGAAGCAAAGCATATATACCTGCACCTCAGTCTTGGCCAGAAGGTCCATAAATGTTCTTAAGGATCATACAATGTCTGAACTGGGCTCAGTGATGGAAAGACAGAGGTGGCAAATGAGATGAGTTCTTCTCCCTGAAAGGGTTCACCTTCAAATGGAGGAGACAGATGTAATTAAATACATGTTTGAAAATATAACATACACTTGTTCAGTGCTTTTGGCTTGACAAAGAACCCCCTCACTAATTGTCTCTTTTAAGTCCTATTTGGGATAGGTGTCAAAGAGGAATAAGTTTACTTAACCACAGACCATCCTCTGTTTTCCAAATTATCCTTGGGATTGTTAGGAAATTAGTCAAATACTTTGCTGAAATTCAGGTGCATCGTGTCTACAGTACTCTTGGAAGTATTTCACACAGAACGGAGATCAATCTGGCCTGAATTGTTCCTTGGGAATGCATGCAGCTCCCCTTCCTAACTGTTTTTTAAATTATTTGTTCACAATTTGCAGCCAGCGTCAGTGTAGCACTCCTCCTCCAAAGTCTGGGAGGCAAGTTCTCTCTGCTGTGATGGAGTTTATCAGGACCAGTTCATTCAAGAACATGAGCTGACAGTTCTAATTGTTTATCAGAGGAGGGTATTTTCCCTTCACCCAGCAATTCAGGGGGGCCTGGGGAAGCCCTCTTTCAGGATCCACTGCCTGAGGTGGCAACACGTTTTTTTCTCCAGCAGGAGGGGGTTCCTGTCCAATTATTGAATTATAAAAATCATTTAGCAGGTCGTGACCAGCACTTCCTTTTGAATGAAATGTAATAAATAGAATTAAAAATATTAGAGAACTCACAGAGGTAATAAGTGCATGTACATCTACATGTGCTGGGCTAAGATCTAAAATACATCTCTTACTGTGGGTCTCAGTGAAACCGAAGTTTGAAAGCTGCTGACATAGTGATCACGTTCATCCTCCTGAGTCAGGTACAACCCGGTTCAGCTGTGTGACTTGGGCACATGCTAAACATACAAGAATTTCCTCCACAAAACAAGGTGGTACTACCTATCTCCTTGGGTTGTTATGAGGATTAAATGAAATAATAAGTGCAAATTGCCTAGTTCAGCACCTGGAATGTAACACGTTGGGACAATGTGGTTATTTTCTAGCTTTCAAGACATGCACTCATGGCCTGTTCCTTTGTCATTCCCAGTGCTATGAATTGCACTTCTGATTCTCTATCCTCCATTCTCTATTCAGTACTTTGGAGAAGCAAGTCTGTGACTTTCTAGCAATCCTGGATTTTATAGATATTCTTTCTCCATCTCAGGGGGTTTCAAGGCTCATAAACCTGTTTTTCCCACTACTGGATGCCGGTGTCACCTTCAGTTTGGGGGCAGATCTGCGTGCCCAGCCCCTCATCCCCACCCCACATTGGGATACGGGGCTCCCCGATCCCTCCAGTTATTGAAGTGGGGGTGAGGGAAGGGTTCTTTTCTAAAGTAGGCTCTGACAGATGATAGATCCAAATTGCCAGATTTGTTAACATTTGTCCATTTTTAAACCATCCCTAAAGAGAATCATATACATGGTCCCAGCAGGCTCAACCATAGACCTGCAGAACAACCATGGCATCTGGATTCATATTTACACCTATAAAGAGCTGGTAATGTTTGAAATTAGCAATGGCATGCTTACTTTGTTCTGCAGCCCCTGTCATAAAAGGCTTTACTCTTTCTGGTCGTGACTCTTCACATTTCCCTTTGATTGATTTCATGTAATCTTTGATGTACTTCTTTATCTTGTAATTGTTTAATATGTTTATTGATTTGAGGGGGGGGAGAGAAACATCAATCGGCTGCCTCCAGTATGCTGGACCAGGGACCAAACCTGCAACCATTCGGTAAACAGGACAACACTCCAACCAGCTGAGCCACCTGGCCAGGGCTTTGATGTACTTCCTGTAGGCTTCTTTTGTGAAGCTAGTTTCCTGCAAATGATGGTTCATGACAATACCAACACCAGTGATTACTGTGCCCTGGGGGTCCTCAGCGGAGGCATTTCCACCATTGAGTGAGTCATCCATGTTACCTCTGTCCTACTGACCATCTTCCCCTCCACCTCCAGGCACAGTCTGACTGCAATCTCCCAGATGTTGCAGATGTGGGAGAACATCTCTTTGTGCCTGGTGAGGTCCTGGTAGATGATCATGAAGGAGTTTGGAAGGAAATGACAGCGGCTTAGCCTGGAGCTCATATAGGGGTGGCACTGGGTTGGGGGGGCAGGAAAAAAGCTTTAATTTCTCATTCTGATTACAAAATACATTAGAAGCACATGACATAGAAAGTGGGCCTCTCCAGTAATTTCATTTCTGACAACAAACCACAGAAACAGCTGAATACCTGGCCCATCTTATCTGTAGTGGGATACTGGTGTATAAACACACTACCAGCAGCACATGTAAAATAAGTAGAAATGTTTGCCGCCATCACATGATTTGAAGCACAGTGACCTGCAGAGGATGGAGTGGAATGAGGGGGCTTATGTTGTGCTGGGATAGACCCACTGCCATCCCTGCAACGTTTCTCCAGCTGGAGTTGGCTGAAGGGGACAGAAAGCGACTGCAAGGAAACACTTCGAGTTGGCTTTCCTCAGGCTGGGAATGAGGGCAGAGAAGGGGAAGAGCTAGAAGGTTGCAAGTCATTGCTGTGGCGGCAACAGAGGAGGCCAGTGAGGTAAACCTGTGGGAAAGGGCTGCACACACCCCATCCTCAGTGACTCCAGGAGAGGGCCAGCCACCCTCCCTCCACACCACCGCCGTTCCCACCACCACTGTGGTGCCCAGGCCAGAGCTCAGGGACCAGCTCCTGAAGGTGGCACACGGCAGTGGTCCTCCTGGGTATCTCCTCAAAGCAAAGCCCTTTCCAGAGATACAGGAGACAGATGATTATATCTCCCTCCTCTTTTCCTCCAGTCCATTCCCCCTAGAACAAGTGGGCTGAAAGAATAGGGGACCCAACTTACTTAGGAGGATGTCTCAGAAAACCTGTTTGATAAATGTATGTTTCAACTAGACTTGAAATGCATCCTCTCCCCAAACCATCTGCCTAAAGGTGCTACCCCTTTCCAGTGAGTAGCTGGCATCCAGGCATCACTATCTTTGGCTACACATCCTGTGGCCCAGGCTCCTTCCTAACACCTTGTTAAGTTCTTTTGTTCAAGGCTGAGATGTCTTCAACCCACCATTCCTCAAAGCACATCACTGTCTGTGTCCCTGTTTAAGAAATTATATGCAAAAGAGCTGGGGTGGGCTTTACCACCGGCCATCTGGATACTGGCCTTACGCCAAGCCTAGGCGAGTGCCCTGCATACAAGGAGACTGCTTCTTTCCCCTGGAAGCTTGGGAAGTGGGATTAGCTATGTGAGGACAAGTTTCTTTTGGCTGCAGGGAGGGCATGCATTTGTTTTATGGATGCTGCCTCAGTACTGGAGGGCATCTGATTTCTGCAAGTCCCTGATTCAGGCTGAGGGCTACCAGAGGTGCCCATGCCAGCTCGAACTTACCTCTTCCACCTCCTGCCCACCAGCCTTGACGGTGCTATCTTCCCACCCCCAGGCAAGCTTGTGTGGTCTGTAGAGACCCTGATGCAGTGCACCCACTGCAACAGCTGATTCCAGAAAGGCCATGGCTGTGTCACAGGAATACTGTGACAAATCCCCTCCCCACCTCCTCCTTCCCCTCTTCTGAGAATGTGTGTGCAATGTTGCATCCAACTCGAAGAGCTGAGTATAGCAGGATCCTTGCTTTCAGCAGACAAATGTGACTCAGTCTTACCCTCTAGCTCTAGACATGCTTGCGGTCTGCACTCCCTCTGCCCCCACTCTCTCCAGAACCAACAAAACCTGCAGTGGAATGGTGCCCCTACAAAAGGTGTGCCCACATCCTAACCCTGGAACCTATGAATGTGAACTGAGTTGGGAAAAGGGTGCTTACAGATGTAATTAAGAATCTTGAGATGAGATCATCCTGGCTTTGTGGATGAGCCCTGAATCCAATGACAAGTGTCCTAAGAGACACCAAAACAGAATGGAGGGCCTTGTGAAGATGGAGGCCCAAACCAAAGAACACCTGGAGCCACCAGGAGCTGGAAGAGGCAAAGGATTAGGCCCTGGAGTCCTTGGAGGGAGCACAGCCCTGCAGGCATCCTGATTTTGGACATTTGGCCTCCAGATCTGTGAGACAATAAATTTGTTCCTTTAAGCCCCCCAGCTGGTGTGATTTGTTATGGTGGCCCCACGGGAACTAACACACCTACCGTGACAAATCCAGTGGTCCAGTCCCAGTCCTGCTCTGCCCCACCCAACAGCAGCATTTGGAGGTGGCTGTCCATCCTTCAAATGCCTCCCTCTCTGCTTTCCTGACTCCACATGCTGTGTTCCTGCCTCATAGGAGCTTTCCCAGTCTTTCCTGCTGGATCCGTCATTTCTCCCCGACTTCTGAATGTTAGAGGCCCTGGCTCAACCTTCATGGATCCCCTTGGTGAAATCATCCAGTTCCATGGCTGTAAACACCGTCCACATGGTGGACACTCTGGGATTGACCTCTGCAGGAATCTGGCACACAAAGGGGTCTCAAAAACTCTTTGGAGAAAGAGTGAATCTTTTTACATGAATCCTTATTTTATTGATTAATTTAAAAGATTTTATTTTATTTATTTTTAGAGAGAGGGAAAGGGAGGGAGAAAGAGAAGGAGAGAAACCCCAATGTGTGGTTGCCTTGAGTGCCCCCTACCAGAGACGTGGCCCACAACCCAGGCATGTGCCCTGACTGGGAATCAAACCAGAGACCCTTTGGGTCTCAGGCTGGCACTGAATCCACTGAGCCACACCAGCCAGGGTTATTTTACTTTTTTTTAAATCCTCACCAAAGGATATATTTTTTATTGATTTTTAGAGAGAGAGGAAGGGAGAAAGAAACATCTATGCGAGAGAGAAGTACCCATCGGTTTTCTCCCATACATGCCCCAACTGAGGATTGAACTTGCCACCTAGGGATGTGCTCTGACTGAGAATCAAACCCACAACCTTTTGGTGTAGGGGAAAATGCTCCAACCAACTGAGCGACCCGGCCAAGGTAGAAACCCCATTTTAAATGTGTTTACCATATTCACTTTGAAATCACTTTTAGATTTACTTCCTTGCTGTTCTCATAAAGCCCTGTGGCTTTTGAGTGACTGGGTGCTAGTCCCTCAGCTCTTTTATGGCAGAACCTGGTCTCTGGATCTTCCATGTGTCTCCTCCTAATCCCCCTGACAAGGTGGGAGGCCCCCGATGGCTCATTCCATTGATCATGCTCCCCTAGGATTTCTCTGCAGAAGACATCCAGTCAGTGTGACTCTGTCCTTGATTAGAAAGGCTTCTAGCAAGGCTTTCTCTCTAGGACGGGTTGGCAAAGTATGACCCCTGGGTCAAATCTGGCCAGCCACCTGTTTTTGTAAAGAAAGTTTCATTGGCAAACAGCCATGCTCATTTGTGTCCCCACCATCTGGCTGTCCATGCACCAACAGCAGAGCCGAGTAGCTGCAACAGAAACCAGAGGGCCCACAGAGAAAAACTTGTTTACTCTCTGGCCCTGTACAGAAATAGCTTGCTGACTCGGCTTTGGAACATTTGAATAAGATACAGTGAAGACTTGCCCCTCCATGGTTTGTTTGCACAGTCTATTCTAAATCTATTCTGGAATAGAGTAAGGTGTGACCTTTTTTTTTAAAAAGAATTTATTTAGAGGGGAAGGGAGGGAGAAAGAGAGGGAGAGAAACGTGTATGTGTGAGAGAAATATCAATTGGTTTCCTCTTGCACAAGCCCTAACCAGGACCAGAGCCACAACCAGGCATGTGCCCTGACTGGGAATCGAACCAGAAACCTTCCCCTTTGCAGGACAATGCCCAACCACCTGAGCCACACCAGTCAGGGCAAAGTGTGATTTTTTTCTGCTTTCCCACTCAAGGGCTTTGAAAGTATGCGAATTCTATTACACTCATGAAGGTTTCCGTGATCATTAACAACCTTCCTCCTCCCTCCTGATCTCAAGAGGAGGCTTTGATTAATAAGGTTCTGTGCTTTATGAGGGCCTTCCAACATCTGTGACACTCCCAGGTGTCTCTCCTGTGTGACTGCTGATGGGCCCTGAGTGTCCAGTTTTGGCTGAAAGCGTTCCCACTCTGGATCCTTAACGCTCCTTCAAGGTATGAATTCTGTGATGGGCGATGATGACATGGGACTGGTGGTCCCTGAAGGCCTCCCTGCACTCTCACCTGGGAAAGAAGGGCTTTTCTCCAGAGTGAACCCTCAGAGGAACTGAGGGTTGGGAGCTTTTACACTCATGGGCTTCTCGCCACTGTGAACTCCACAGTGTAGTTAGTGCTGTGGGGTTCAGAACAAGCCACCGAGATGTGCCTCAGTGATATGCAGATTGTTTCATGCTAAAAGCAACACCTACCAGCTGAAGAGAAACTTCTGCCCCTTCCTTAACTACCTAGAAGAACTTGAGTTAAGTGCCTTGCCCATAAGAAGAGATTACCAAAAATAACCTCTTTTGACCTGTCTACAGGGCAAGGCAAAGTACTAATCACTAACATATGTTCTCCCTGCGATGGCCCTTTGAAGCCCCAAGGCACCTCACCTTAGCTCAGAATGTCAGAACCCACGTTCGTTTCTGTCTTTGAACTTCTCACGTATGTTGGATTCCCACACATATGTATGGAGTTCAACTTGGCTATTTTCTCTTGCTAATGTGTCTCATGTCTATGTGATTATCAGACCAGCCAAAAGAACCTTGAGAGTAGAGGAACCCTTCCTCCTTCCTCACAGTGTAACACATCAAACTCTTCCACACTTATGCCTGACGCACATGGCCTGTTTAGGCTGTGAACGGTCTGGCATGTAATAGGTGTGACTATCTCTGAACTTTGTCCTACATTTTTTATGTTCTATTCAGCTTTTCTCTAGTGTCCACTGAGTGGGCAAAAAAGGGGGCCGCATCATAAACCTGACAAGCTCAGAGGAGGCCAGCATGGTGGGCCCTCCAAACTCAGAGACTGAAAGTAACCACATACGATGGTCTGAACATAAAAATTCCTAGCTAAAAGCAAATTATGGTGGGGAGTCATGCCCTAGGCCTGTAGCTTCCAGGCAAAGGTCAGCCTTTACCTCAAGTGAGCCTGTCTACTGTCTTCACATCTGAGCTAACACACCTTTGAAATGTCAGAGTAATCTGCTTCTCCAGACCCCTCAAGGCACAACCACAGGCACCAGGGCAGAGACCACAGAGCCCGTCACTGTTATCTTGTTCCCTGCACACCATCTCCATGCGCTGTACATGTTAGCCATTAACTGTTCTGTGCCCACCAATGGAAAAGAAGTCCGTGTCTCTCCATTTTACTCTTTACTCAGGCTCAGGGAATTTTCTCCCCACTTTGCTTTCTTGCCCTGCCCCTTAATCTATTAAATCTGCCACCAGTGGATTTCGTGTAACCTCCTTTACATCTCTTCCTTTATTCTAATGTATAAAATGAGCTCCAAAACTGCCATTCTCCAGAGCATTTTCTCAATCCAAAGATATTTTGCTTCCCGGCAATCATCATCAGTTTGGCTCAAATAAACTCATAAAAATTCTCTACAGTTTTTAACATTTCTTATATCGACAACCATTTGATCAATAATAAAAGCACTCTCCTGAGAAGAGGCCTCTCTGCCCTCCTTGCAGATATCCGGATATACTTCTTCCATCACGTGTGCGCTTGCTGATGGGAAGGAAGGGCCTTGTCTTGGAAGGTTCTCCTACACTTGTTACTTTCATGGAGCCTTTTCCATCAGTACTTCCATTACGAAGTACTGATGAGTGGCTTCAGTGACTCAGCACTCGACTGCCTCCCATGTGTTGTAAGCTGTGAAGTAGGGCTAAAGGTTTTGCCACGTTGCTCACACTCAAGGGCCTTCTCTCTGCTGTGGATAGTCACAGCCCTAGACACAGTTTCCCACACTTTATGCCAGCATGGGGTTTCTGTTGGGTGTGGTGAGAACAGTGTCTGTTTCTCCACGTGTTCTCACACTTCCTACCTACAAGACTCTTCCCACAGAAGCCCTCTGGGCTGCAGGACATGTGAGCACAAACCTCCCTCCTGAGTGTTTTCTTACCAGCAGCAGGTTTGTGACATGCTTGTGGGTCCCTTACTGCACACATCACACTTGAAGGATCCTTTTTTCTAAGATGCCTGTGGTTTCTTGGAATTTGCAAGATTCTTCAAAACTGGATATCTGGAGCCCAACCTTTGGGAGTTCTCCCAACACCTTCCCTCCACACTTAGTGACCTCAGAAATACCACGCTTTCAGGAGGATTCCGCCTTCCTGGCTCTGCTCTCACCATCTGGCAAATAAAAACACATGACCTGATCCCCATTCTGAGCAAAAATCAACTTGAGAAAACAGAACAATCATGTACAAAGAGAGAATGGCAGTGTGCCGCTCTGATCGTCATGACCTAACAGTGAAGGCAGGGAATAGGCAGACGGACACCTCCAAAAGCCAGTGGACAAAGAAGGCCGAGCACACTGGTAAGACACAAAGGAGAGTATGAGGGAGGGAACGAAAAACAAAACAAAATACCTGGCAAATAAAGGAAGTCGACCCAGAAGGAAAGGGGCGAGTAAACAAGGAGGCAGGCAAAGGGAGATAGCTGAGCGCCAACGTTTCCCATGCAGGTGGCAACCAGAGGAAAGGAATGTGTTGTAAGGTATTAACGTGGGGGTTCCCTTTCAGATTTCCACCTGGTGGCCTACAGCCCAGGAGAAAATGAGGAATCATCAAAACCAGTGTTCTGCCCTGGGTTCTCGGACACTTTCAACGCACAAGGGAAGGAGCTGCACAAGGAGGGGGCTATGGATCCTCCCTCCCTCCCCTGTGCGAGCAAAGTTTTCTGTCCTTAGCTACCTACAGATCTGGTACTCATGGTGCCTCCCCTTGTGCTAATCTGGTAATGATCAGATTAGGCTGGAATAAATGAAATTCTGTTCATAGCACTAAAAACAGGGAAGAGCATTTCAGAGACTGCAACGTGCCTCAGCCCTTGTGTCATCATGAAACAGGTACAGCTGGGGAAACAACCGAAGAGCTTGCTGGGGAAGCAGATGGGCAGCGCTGCACTGTAAGGGGACGGCTATCTCAGGACAAAAGTAACCATCCCACGGGCAGGGTCTTCAATACAAAGGTGGAGCATCTGGGTTGGGGAAGCAAGGGCAGACTCAGAGCACAGGAAAGCTGCCCGTCTCCAGAGAGGGAAATATCAGAAACCAACATTAATGGGAAGCAGAAATAGTCCACATTTCATCAGGAGGGAGCATGCAGCTTGCAAGGACACAGAGACCAAAACTGAACTGAACTCTTTCCAGGGGTGTCCAGCCTACGGTCCACGGGCTGCATATGGCTCAGGAAGGCTATGATTTCAGCCCAACACAAAATCATAAATTTACTTAAAACATTATGAGATTTTTTTTTGTGATGACGGGTCTCAATGTATTTAATATGTGGCCCAAGACAACTCTTCCAGTGTGGCCCAGAGATGCCAAAAGGTTGGACACTCCTGCTAGACTCTGGGTACAGACAAATGGGTGGAAGCAATAACTTGGTTAGCAATGGGTGAACTGAGTCATATCATGTGCCCAAGATTCTCCATCATCACATCCTAACAGAGATGCCTCCTGGAGAGATCAGACAGTGCCCCATGTATGGCCATGGCCTCATGCATCTTCTAAGGTCACCCAGTCCTTAAACACATGATTCCTGCTGCCACTAGAGGAATAACCCCTGAGAGGCAACCAGATTCAACAGGATGAAGAGGAGGCTTTGAGTATGTGTTTGTGTCTGATGAGCAAGAAATGTATGGAGCAATAGGCCAAGGGCCACATCTAGGAAGACTCTTCCAGCCGAGAAGGAGATGGTCAGGGCTGTCTTGCTCAGCAGATGCCACAGCAAAGGAAGTGCAAGGGAGTAATTCTGTTTTCCTCTTCTACCATCAATACCTCTGGTCACCAAATGGGTGTAAGTGGGGGTGTTCTAAACCAATCAATTCTCAGATACCAGCTGGGTGCCTCACAATTTAACTCAACTCTGACACTGTCTACCTGGAGACAGCATCAGGTCCCAGGGATTAAGGGCCTAGGCCTATAAGACTCTATTACTTCAGACACCAATCACAAGTCCAGGTTGTCACCTGTGCTTCTGACTGACTGGCTGTAAACCAGAGATTCCCATGACCCCATCCTCAGGTTCCATTAATTTGCTACAGCCATGCACAGAACTCAGGAAAACAGTTTACTTACAAATGATATTAAAGTATACAAACAAACAGCCAGATGAAGAGATACGTAGGCAGAGTGGCAGGAGCTTTCTGTCCCCCGTGGATTTAGGGGGTGCCACCCTCCTGGCAAGTGGGTGCATTCTTGTTCACCAACCCAGAAGAGCTCATCTAATCTCATTGTTTTTATAGAGCTTAATATCCAGCCCCCTGCCCTTCCCAGAAGTCAGGAGGTTGGGGGGAAGCTCCAACCCTCTAATCACTAGGTCTTTCTGGTGACCAGCCCTATCCTGAGTCTACCCAGGGTTCCCACTCAAAGTCATCTCATTAGCGTAGACTCACATACACTCAAAAGGGGCTTATTATAAGTAATAAGAAAATCCTATCACTCAGAAAATTCCAAGAGCTCTGTGCCATGAGTCAAGGACAAAGTCCCAATATATTTATTATACCACAGGAAAAAATGCAAACCTTATTTGGGTGGCAAGGCAAGGTCATGTGAATGACAGCAGAGGGAAGCTAGTCTTACCAGACTCCAGTACTGGGGCTGCAGCCGCCACAACCTGGCCTGCCTTGTGGCTTTCCTGTGCAGAGGGAGGGTATTGTGGGGCCATGGCTGGCTAGACTGGGGAAGTTTGAGTTAAGACAGAAAAAATAAGGCAGTCCCCCTACTCTGTGCTTTTGTCAGTAACCACAGACCTGCTAAAGATGGTCCTATCCCATTTAACAAGATACTGAATTCTTTTTCAGAGACAGCCGGCCAAAACTGCATGTTATGCAGCCTGGAAGCATGCACACAGGAAAGGACTTTAACCTTCAGCTGCACCTGGAACCAAAGTCTAGACCCCTCACCACCGCCTGCCCCTACTCCTGCACACACACAGAACCAAAGGACTTGGACATGACTGAACTTGAACACTGGAACCGTTTCAGAAGCCAAGGGTCCATTCTCCAGGAAGATCCAGTGCTAACACCATTTACCGTAAATGGTCAAGTTCCAAGATCCTTCAGTTAAAACTTGCCCCACCAGAACTTCCACACATGTGTTCCCCCAAACTCCTTAAAAACCCTTAACTGAGTCCAACAGGTGGGATGGATTTGAGGCATGTTAGGTCTCCTATCTTCTATATGGGCACCTTCTTGATCAATAAACCTTCCTTTACCCCAAGCTCTGAAAGCACCGGACACACAAACTTGGGTTTGGTAACACCCTGACAGATTCCCAATGACCAGGGAAGGAAAGCCATGCAGGAGAGCGGGTCTCTCTTAGTCCATCTCAGATCCTCCTAAAAGCCACCTATTTCACAAATTAGAGTGGAAAAACTATAGTAGAGAGAATTTATATCTGGAAAGGCCCATCACTTCATGTATAGTACAAAGTTATTTTGGTTTCACTGAGAACATCTCCAGAAAAAAATTTCCATAAAGGGTAGGCAATGGAAATCATACTTACTACCAAAAATGAACTGTAACTATTAATGGGACAGATTTTTTAAAAAGCTTTTCCAAAAAAGATTAAATTAAATTAAATTAAATTAAATTAAATTAAATTAAATTCTTCTCCAGTGTGACCTGAGCACTCTGTCAGAAGCTACTAGTAACCTGCCAACACCACTCTCTTCTTTCCTACTGAAAGAGACACATTTGTATTCAGGATGACAAAATGCTCAGATAAAAGACTGCATCTCCAGCCTCTCCTGCAGCCAGGGCCGGCAACATGATACGGTTCTGGCCAATGAAATGAAATCAGGAGTCACTGGACAGGGCTTCCAGAAAGCGCTTTAAACCCTGTTATTAAAAGTATGGCACTTTGTTAGAAATGCAGAATCTTGGGCAACAGTCCAGACCTACACAATTGGGATTTGCTTTTTAACAAGATCCCCTGTTGATTCTGAGAAATGCTGCTTTAAGGGGAGCTGACTTAGTTAGTTTCCTATTTCTTCCTGCCTGGAATGTGAATGTGATGGCTGGAGCTACAGTGGACTTTTTTTCACCACAATGTGATCTCTGAAAGCCACATGCTAAGAATGGCAGTGGGGGAAAGGGACCCTGGGGGCACTGATGGCATCATGGAGCCACACACTGCCTGGAACTACCTTCCTCCTGACTTCTTTAACATGACAGAACAACCTCTACCATGTGCATTTACTACTGAGAAAGAGCCACATCAGATGTACAACTGGAAATCAGAAATCCCTGCCCTGGCCACATAGCTTGGTTAGAGTGTCGTCTTGATAGCCAAGGTTGCAGGTTCAATCTCCCATCAGAATCAATCAATGAAAGCATAACTAAGTGGAACAACAAATAGATGTCTCCCTCTCTCTCTCCCTTCCTCTCTCCCTTCCTCTCACTCTAAAAATTAATAAATAAGCCCATGTTGGTTGGCTCAGTTGGTTGAGCACTGTCCTGAAAAGCAAAATGTCATTGGTTCAATTCCTGGTCAGGACACATGCCTAGGTTGCAGGCCTGGTCCCCAGTCAGGGCATGTTCAAGAACATCGATGTTTCTCTCCCTCTCTTTCTCCCTTCCTTCCCCTCTCTATAAAATCAATCAAGAAATAAAAATTTTTAAATTAATAAATAAAACAAGGTGACTTCCGTGCAAGATGGAGGCACAGGTAGATATGCTTTGCTTCCTTGTACAATCAGAAGAAGGACAACAACCAATTTAAAAACAAAAAACAACCAGAGCTGCCAGAAAATTGAACTGTATGGGAGTCCGACAAACAAGGAGTTAAAGAAGAAACATTCAACTAAACTGGTAGGAGGGGTGGAGGCAGGAAGTTGGGGCACAGAGGATGTGTGGCAAGGCAGAAGCTGGTGGACTAGGTGGGCAAGGTAGTGGCAGGCAGACTGGGCGTTCCCACATGTGTGTGCAGATAAACTGGGAGGAACAAGTGAGGAGCTAGACAGACCACAGAACCCAAGGTTCCAGTGCGGGGAAATAAAACCTTAAAACCTCTGGCTATAAAAACCTGTGGGGATTGTGGCAGCAGGAGAAACTCCCAGCCTCACAGAAGAGTTTGTTGGAGAGACCCACAGGGTCCTAGAACATGCACAAACCCACTCACCCAGGAATCAGCACCAGAAGAGCCCTCCACTTGTGGGTAGTGGGGGAAGTGACTAGAAGCAGTTCAAGAGCAGAGCAAGTGGCATTGTTCCCTCTCTGACCCCTCCCCCACACGGTGCCACAATGCAGCCATGTGGGTTGCCCTGCCCTAGTGAATACCTAAGACTCCACCCCTTATAACAGGTACATCAAGAAAAAGAAATATGGCCCAAATGAAAGAACAGATCAAAACTCCATAAATAGAACTAAGCCATGAAGAGATAGGCAACCTATCAAATGCAGAGTTCAAAATAATGGTAATCAGGATACTCACAGAAATGGTTGAGTAAGGCCTCAAAATGAAGGAAGAAGTGAAGGCCATACAAAGTGAAATAAAGGAAAATGCACAGGGAACCAACAGTGATAGGAAGGAAATCAGGACTCACATCAATGGTTTGGACCAGAAGGAAGAAATAAAAAGTCAACCAGAACAGAATGAAGAAACAAGAATTCAAAAAAATGAGGAAAGGCTGAGGAACTTCTGGGATAACTTTAAACATTTCAACATCTGAATCATAGGGGTACCAGAAGGAGAAGAGGAAGAGCAACAAATGGAAAACTTATTTGAAAAAATAATGGAGAACTCCCTTAATCTGGCAAAGGAAATAGACTTCCAGGAAGTCCAGGAGTTATAAATAGTCCCAAAGAAGTTTGACCCAAGGAAGCATACACCAAGGCACATCATAATTATACCACGCAAGTTTAAAGATAAGGGGAGACTCTTAAAAGCAGCAAGAGAAAAGGAGACAGTCACCTACAAAGGAGATCCCCTAAGACTCTCAGCTGATTTCTCAAAAGAAACCTTGCAGGCAAGAAGGGGCTGGAAAGAAGTATTCCAAGTCATGAAAGGCAAGGACATACATCCAAGATTACTCTACCCAGCAAAGCTATCATTTAGAATGAAAGGGCAGATCAAGTGCTTCTCAGATAAGGTCAAGTTAAAGGAGTTCATCATCACCAAGCCCTTATTATATGAAATGTAAAAGGGACTTACTTAAGAAAAAGAAGATGATCAGAACTATGAACAGTAAAATGGCAACAAACTCACAACTATCAACAAATGAACCTAAAAAACAAATTAGGCGAACAACTAGAACAGAAACAGAATCACAGAAATGGAGACCACATGGAAGGTTATCAGCAGGGAGGGGGCAGGGGGAGAATGGGAGAACAGGTACAGGGAATAAAAAACATAATTGGTAAGTAGAAAATAGACAGGGGGAGGTTAAGAATAGTATAGGAAATAGAGAAGCCAAAGAACTTATGTGTAAGACCCATGGACATGAACTAAGGGGGCGAGGGAAGGTGGGGGTGGAGTACAGGGTGGAGGGGAATACAGGGGAGAAAATAAATGGGAAAAATATAATAGCATAATCAATAAAATATACTTTAAAATTTTTTAATTAAGATAAATAAAATAAAAATTAAAAAAAGAAATCCCTAAGCAAGAAAGAGCACAGACAGCCATTTCTTGATTAGAAGTTATACAGGGCCCTGGCTGGTCTAGCTCAGTGGAGTGAGTGCGGGCCTGCAAACCAAAGGATCGAGGTTCGATTCCCAGTCAGGGCACATGCCTGGGTTGCAGGCCAGTTCCCAGCAGGGGACACATGAGAAGCAACCACACATTGATATTTCTCTCCCTCTCTCCTTCCTTTCACCTCTAAAGATAAATAAATTAAATTTTTTTAAAAAGGAAACTATACAGGGTGGGGAAAAATACATTTACAGTTGTGAGTATGCAAAACAGAGTTTATTCTTTCATTATTATTTATTATTGCATTATTTTCCACATGAACAACTGTAAGCCTACCTTTGCCCCACCCTGTACATAATCATTTCACTTTAAGTTAATATAGGTAGCTACATATATGTGTTAAAAATGTCTGAGGATGGAAGTATATACATCAAAATGCTCATAGTGTGGTGGAACTATGAGTAAATTTAATTTTCTTCTTATGCCTTTCTTTGCTGACTGAATTTTTCTATTTTGCACAAATTTGATTTTATAATAAAAATTATTTTCAAAAATATATGTATCCCATACAAAAGTACGTTTCTTAAGAATATAAACAAAAAGTTACATGTTGAACAGGATAAAGAATTGTCTACCCAGGGAGTGGGAGTGGACTAAGAAGAAAATACGGAATAAAGTGAAGCTTGACCAGCGATGACCACGAGCCTCCAAGTGAGTATAATCAGCACACCTTCTACTCCTAAGGTCCGAAAGATTCCCAGATCACATCACATGCATTTTTTAAAGTTTCTTTTGTCTTTTTCATTAATGACGGAGGTGGGGAGGAGATGTCAACTTGTTTCACCCAGTCATTTATTCATTGGTTGCTTCTTGTATGTGCCTTGACAGGGGTTCAAACTTGTTACCAAATAAAAGTGGGATTTGGCTGCCCGCTGCCAAACACAAGATTTAGGCAAAGATTGGTGGGGAAAGAAAAAGGTCTTTATTAAAACGCTGCACCCCTTGGGGAAATGGGGGACTCGCTAGCTCTAAGCCATTCTCACACAGAACGCAGTCGCTCCCAGAACCAAAAAATGTCCAGAAACCCCGCGGCATTCTTATCTGTCCTCTTTGGAACCCAAGGCTGCTAGGCGGACTGCACTGTAGCTTCAAGCTCCCTCCCTGGAGTCTGCACGTGTGTGGGACGGCCATCACTACACCACAGCTTCCGTCGCCCAGGCCCGGGGCTGCTGCCAACTGCTGCAGCTAGTCGTGCAGGGGCTCTCTCCTGTGGGTCCCAGCACCGAGGATGCCCTAGCCCCGAGGACCAGTGAGTTCTCCAGCCCACGCATCCGTGCACAGGTCCCAGAAGAGAAGGCCACAGTCCGAGGCCATCCACACAGCGCGGAACATGCTGTGGTGTCCTGCCAGCGCTGCCTAGGCAAGCATCCCCAGGGCACACAGGGCTCAGCTTCCGCATGAGCCAGCCTCCAACCACGAGAATGAGGGGAAAGAGCACGTTTCTCCCTTCCTTTCTGTTTGAAACCCGGGGCCCAAAATTCCATGTGTTCTGGAAGCGTCCAGCTTCCCCAGCCAATTTCATCCTTTTTCCAGACTAGACTGGCATGTCAGCACCTCCCCACCCCTCCCCCCCACCCCCGCGCTGCAATGTTCCAGAAGGGAGTAGGAGGGGTTTTCCCTCTGTCAATCACCTTCACCAGCCTGCGCAAACTCCTTGCAGGAACCCCCTCTTAGCGCGGGAGTAGAGAAATCTGTCACATGCTACGCTAGCCCAGCATCACCCCTGCAGCCTTTAGCTTTTCTTGCAACCCCTCCCTCTCTTGGCCTCTCTTCTGCCCCGTGGTCTGGCCAGATCTCCCTGTATCAAACCCACAACCTTGGAGTACTGGGGCAAAACTCTAACTAACCAACTGAGCTACTCAGCTAGGGCCACATACATTTTTAAAAAGATTTTATTTATCTATTTTGGACAGAGGAGAAGGAGAAAGAGAGGGAGAGAAATATCAATGTGTGGTTGCCTCTCATGCACCCCCTACTGGGGACCTGGCCCAACCCAGGCATGTGCCCTGACTGGGAATCAAACTGGCTACCCTTTGGTTCGCAGGCCAGCATTCAGTCCACTGAGCCACACCAGCCATGGCCACATTTTTTATTAAATATTCACCAGCTTGAGCAGCCAGTTCTTTGGTTTTCAAACCCCACTAAACAACTTTTGGCTACATTTCAAAGATCCTCAGGAGGTAAAGACTTATCTCACCTGAGGCCTACATATAGGTATCAGCTTCAGAGGCAACTCTAGAAACACTTTAAACAGGCACAGCAAAATGAAACTGCATATAGATATCCAGAATCCTGCACACACACATTTAAGAAACACTTCAGCATCCTATTGCATACAATTCCTTCTCTCATTTTCTTTCTTGCTCTACTCTCCACGCTATATATGAGAACATTTAAAAAAAATTTTTTTAAGCTCTGGTTGGTGTGGCTCAGTGGATTGAGTGCCAGCCTGTGAACCAGAGGGTCGCCAGTTTGATTCCCAGTCAGGGCACATGCCTGGGTTTTGAGGCAGGTCCCCCCAGTACGGGGCCGGTGAGAGGCAACCACACACTGATGTCTCGACGTCTCTCTCTCTCTCCCTCTCTCTCCCTTACCCTCTACATAAAAGTAAATTTAAAAAATCTTTTTAAACCATTAACTTGTCTTTTGAACATAGTGAAGTGATAATGTCTATACAACAATTCAAACTGGCAGACTCACACTAAACTAGAACTGTAACAAGAGTAGCTGAGCAGGCACTAGTATAGTGATGCCACACAGTGACATTCAGTCACATCTAAGCCCCAGCCTGCTAGTGTATAAATTCATGAGAGAAGGGTTTTTGTCTTTGTTGTTGTTCACTGATGATCCCAAGCATCTAAAACAGTCCCTGATACACACTAGGTATATACACAAAAAAAGCTGAATAGCTGTATATAGCAATAAACAAAGTCTTTGCTTGAATTAAAAAATTACGCACACACATTAAATCAATGCAAATGTCTCCAAGAGAAAAGGATACTGTGTTCTGCCAGTCTATGTATTCATTTAAGTGTGTAAAGCTAGTACACATTGGTCAATTAAATACTTAGATTTTACAAAGGTGTGGATGGATTCTCTCCACTCAAGGAAATGAGATGTCAGTTTTGGGGGAGAGATTACAAGGTAGCATGTACACATGATGGCCAACAACGTAAGATTTTTTGGGTGTCAGTCCGTGGAGGGATGATGGTGACCAGCACTCAGGAGAGTGTCAGGAGCAACAAGATGAATCACCTGCAGAACCCAGTCACCTCAGGGAACCTCTACAGGAGTAGCTAAGGAGACCCTGACAGGCATGATTCAGGAGCTATCTGTGATGTAAGTTGGCAAGCTGCAGTGTAGACAATCGTATTCAAACCTATCCAAATACACATTAACAGCTATCACATAGCTTGCTGACCCATTATTAAGACCAACGCCCCTTTTTTCAACTGATATAGTTTGACTTCCCACATACTTTCTTACAGAGAAGAGACATGTGACCAACTTGCAGCAATAGTCTTGTTTGCTCGCCAGACATATTTCTCATTGTAAATTGGCATGCTGGGTAATTATAACAGCTTGGAAGTTACATAAATGTCCAATAATAGGAAAATCAGCTAAGAACAAAATTCATTATAGTGTGGAAGACTATGAGGCCATTACAAAACATGATGCAACACAGTAGACACTGCCATGGGTAAATGTTCACAACAGAGGACATTTTAAACTTTATATATTTATTTATAGAGGGGAAGGGAGGAAGAAAGAGAGAGAGGAATACCAATGGGAGAGAAACATTAATCAGCTGCCTCCCACATACACCCCGACTGTGATTGAACCCGAAACCCAGGCACGTGTCCCAACCGGGAATCGAACTGGCGATCTTTTGTTTTGCTGGACAATGACCAACCAACTGAGCCACACCAGTCAGGGCACAATAGAGGACATTTTAAAAATCTGATTACAAAACAGATGTATTATATGATCCCAGCTGTGATTTTTTTTTTTTTTTCAGAAAAAGAAAAAAAAAACCTGGCAGAACCCCTAAGCATAAAGTTGTCTCAGGATGCAGTTAGATGTGAACTGTTTTAATTTGTACTTTTGTAAATTTTTTATTTTTCTGTATTTTTCAAATTTCCTATAATGAACAATTACTTCTATAATGAGAAAATAAGTAGTAATTTTTAAATTATTTTAATCCTCACCTGAGGATACATTTATTGATTTGAGAGAAACTTTGATGTGAGAAACATGAATTGGTCACCTCCCATACACACCTCGACCAGGGATCAAACCCACAACCCAGGTATGCGCCCTGACTGGGGATCAAATCCGCAAACTTTTGGTGCATGTGACAATCCCCCAACTAGCTGAGCCACCTGGCCAGGGCAAGCAATTTTTTTAAAATTATCATTCAGGCCCTGACCAGAATGGCTCAGTTGGCTGCACATCCCACAAAGCGAAAGGTTGCCAGTTCAATCCCTGGTCAGGGCACATGCCTGGGTTGCTGGTTCGGTCCTGGTCAGTGCAGATTAGCTATTACACCGGACTTTTTGTGGACTTTGTGGTGTGAGCCTGAACACCAGGCCTTGTGTCACTTGTGGAGACCCCACTTGTACAAGTCACTGTACAGCCAGCCCCGAAGGCCAGCAGGCTTCTCTGTCCCATTCCAATATGAGCAACAGGTAACAAAGAAAGGGAAAGTGAGAGTTCAGAAATTCACAAGTGGTCTGAGCAGGGGTCAGGGGCTGTCTTACCAGCCAGCCTCTCTCCCCTTTCCTCACTGGATCCCAGGGGTTATAGGTTGGTCAATGGCTCAAAAGCCACATGACCTGTGGGGACTAGCTGGGACTTATATTTGATGTTCAGTCTACCTAACAAGTATCCTTCAGATTGTACAGATGGGAAAATCCTCATGTTCTATTTGGTAATTATCCTATTCAGTCCTTTTCCCTTCTATGTTGTGAATTTTGAGCTTCTCAGACTTGCTTCTCTTTTCCATCCTCCCATACTAACAAAATTTCAAGTCTGGCTTTGAAAAGGTCTTCCCAACTGCTGGTGAAAAAAGTCTCAGCTGCTGAAAAGCAAATACTATTTAATGTCATACAAATGCTCTCGCCAATGTTATTTTTAAAGAGTCTTTCAAGACTTCTGGACTTCAGAGACTGTTACTATGTCCTGGGAAAATGATCTTTAAAGTCTATCATTTCAATTGGATGTTTAATAATCTGTAGTCCTGGTAGCACTATTTAAATAGATATGCTAGGTTTTCTGGAAGCTGTGATCTTTCATTCTTAAGCCAGGAGAGGGTCATTAGTGACCTCCAAACTCATAAGAGCATGGAGGTAAAAATGAATAAACACCTCTAACTTTATTGGATTTAGTTTTTAAAGAGAATTTGACAATTTAATGTTTAAGTTAACCTTATCATCAATAAAGCTTCAACTGTTTAAATGTCTGGAGGTTAAAGATACTCTTTTGTCTTTAGCAAACCCGTGGAGAGGACTGACGCCCGAGCTGTGTGGATGATGGGGCAGGGCAACCATCCTGCAACAGGGCCAGGGCACAGTCGGTGCAACCAGGAGAGCACAGAACAGGCACAGGCTCTTGGGCCTCCAAGCAGCCAGGGAAGGTTTTTACCTTTAAGGGGCAAAATAGCCATTCCTGTTAAGATAACTTTCTGGTCCTCTTCCCATTTCCATGGATGGGAAGTCTCCATGATTTCACTAGGAGGGCAGAGGTGAGAAAGGAGGGTGTAGGTCCCATCGCCGTTACCCAGACACCTTGTTTCAGTCCATTGTCAAAAGAGGGGCCACTGGATTCACAGTGAAGCTTATTTGAACATGAGGGTTCTGAGAGTTTGGGAGTTCCAGATCCAAAATCCTCTTCTCCACCCTGCTTCCATTTCCAAGTGAAAATGAAGATGCAGTTGCTAAATAGAGCACATATGAACTGTAAATGCTACATCTGCTCGCTTAGAAATCCTAAGTCCATGGTAACTGAGGAAAGTGGAAAGAAACCCATTCTAAGCCTTCTTTCACAGGAACTCTGAACCAGAGCAAGACCTGAGAGAAAAAGGCTGGATAAACATTGGTAATAATAAGACCAACCAGGAGAAAACTAATTAGAAAGAGCCTATATTCTTAACAATAGAACTCATAAGCCTTTAAAATTACTTAGTATAATCAGTACAAGTTGAAAGCAGACCAGGACAGGGACCCCAAAGGCATTCCTGCACTTACACATTTGGCTATAGTTTTTATCCAGCCCAGATACACAAAGCTTCCCCTCTTCCCAAATGGCTTATCACCTCAGTTTTATAAACTAAACATCCTATTTGTGGGCACAGGGTCAGCATGTTAAGGAATCAGGGTATCCGGACAACTGCCTGCTGGTTAGCCCCATAATTTCCTAGCCCCAGGCAAGCTAACTGTGGTCCTCTTTGGTTCCTTCTCACTGGCTCTAGGTACCCCATTCACTTCCTTCTTCCCATTCTCCCCGTGACTAGCTGTACATTTCACAGCTTTCCACTTTCTTGCTGTCCACCCCAATGTAAAAAAGCTTCCAAAGGTTTTTCTGCTGATCACTACAGGAATACAATGGGAAATTAGAGCCTGGTCTATATTTTCAGTTCTCCTTTGTAGATATCTGGGAACCTCTTTTCTACCACACTGTCTTATCAAGGATGGAGTTCAATTCCATCCCATTCTTACATACTTTTTTCAACACTTGGGGTGGGGGACTCCTTTTCTACCTAATTCAAATCTTTTGGTGATAGATCAACACTCAAATACGTATACCCACTTGGTTTGTGACAGCAAAATACAATGTGCCAATACTCATCGAATGAGAAACTGAGATTTCTCAGAAATACAGAATATTTGGCTCTTTGAACCTAAAATTCTTCATTCACTTGCTTGTATTTAAACACGTTTGGTAAACATTTGCCTTTAACTCTAATTTTGCTTTACTATCAGTTTAACACTTCCCAACTGGTTATATGTGTCCCTGTGACAGAAGTGACTGAAGATATGAGAGGGAAGGCTAAGAAACAGGAAGCCAACATAAATAGAATTACCAACCTCTCCCATACCCTGCCCCCCTTGGAGAAGCAGTGAGAGTGGACATGTAGGAAGCCTAGAAATGTAATAGATATTTAGAAGTGCATTCACTGACTACTGGGATTCCTGAGATACCCCTAGTTTTCAAACTTTGGGTACATTTATAAATTAAAGAGGCCCTGGATGGTGTGGCTTAGTGGACTGAGGGCCGGCCAGTTCGATTCCCACTCAGGGGATATGCCTGGGTTGCGGGGCGGATCCCCAGCTGGAAGCGTGTGAAAGGCAACCCATCCACGGGTTTCTCACACATCGATGTTTCTTTCCCTCTCTTTCTCCCTCCCTTCCCCTCTCTCTAAAATACAATACAATACAATACAATGAAATAAAATAAATAAGAAAAGAGTATCTTACAGTTAAAAAACGTAATATAAAGAACTAAGGAAATACTGAGTGAAAGAAACACAAACTAGAAACGTGAGCTCAGAGGTGTGTCTATCCCGACACATTCCGCTCTCCAGTCGGACGCTCCGGAACAGGGGAGGGGACTGCGGAGGGAGGCTGGTGAGGCAGACACTGCAGTTAAGCCTTCCAGTCCGACGGACTGGGGTCACACGCAAGTCCTTAGTCGGTGAGATGACTTTTCCACAATCCTTTAGCATCGCGTCCGTGTAACGCCTTCCGAGGGCGGTCCAGGGTCTTCCACCTTTCGAATCTGAAGCCCACGTCCAAATCCTCGAAGGTCACCTGTTCCGGGAACAGGAGGTTTCTCCACCTACCACCTCTCCTTGAAGTATACGCAGGGGTGAAGGCTCGAGAGTGGGGAGTGGGGCCTGGAAGAGGCGGTCGAGGGCCATCGACAACCCGGGCACGGGAAATGCGCAGCCGGTGTCCACCCCACCGGAACTCGGGACCCGCAGCTGCTCACCTCAGGCGCTGCGACTTGGCTCGGCAACGGAGAGGGAAGACCAGAGGATAAGGTACAGGTCGCCCGCTCTTCACCGCGTACAGTTGAACAAGTCTCGTGGCGCTGCGGAATCCCGCCCCGCCCGCTGACCACGTGAAGACGCGTCAGCCCCGCCCTGGCCCCGGCCCGCCCCCGGCCCGCCCCCGGCCCGCCCCCGGCCCGCCCCCGAGCCCGCCTTGGCCCCGCCCCGGGCCCGCCCTCGGGCCCGCCCCCGGCCGACTCCACCCTCTCCAGGCTGCGGGGCGGGAGCTCAGTCTCTATGGGTCCTCCCGGGACTTCGGTTACCACACTGGTCCAGGTTCCCCCCCCCGCCCCCCACCGTGAGAATGCGAGGCGGCGTTCACGTGAGGCTGAACCTAATCCCGGTTCAGACTTTGTGTGAATCATCTTTTAAAACACTTTTTTTCCATTGTATTTCCCTTGGACATTTAAAGAAAATCGAAAGAAAAAAGCAATCACAACTGTTAACATTTTAGTGAATTTTACTCCGATAATTTCCTGTTTCCTAGTTCCTATAGTTTGCTATGTTTGTGTTTTTGTCTTCTCCAGTTTTTCCACTTAATGCTGTCACGTAAGCGCCCAATCCCAGTCCCCACCATACTCTGACACGCATTGTAATAGTCCACTAACTGGATTATCACCCATTATTCATTTCATATCAAAACACCTGGATTGAGCTCGGAAAAATCGCCCTTCCATGTTATGGGGACAGAATTGTGTCTCAGCGGATCCTCGACCAAATGCTGTGTTTTCTCTCCAAGCAGCCCCCTCTCTCTAATTACTCAAAACAAGATGTTCTTATGATCTTGCTCTCAAGAAGAGTTTAACTTTTCTAGAGCAACTGCTTAGTTTTTGGCCTACGGGCCTTTCAAGTTTTGAATTTGAGTTGAATTGGCTGCTAGAAAGCTTAGAGCAAATCTTACAGAACAAAATACATGCCGTTAGAATGTGAACTATTATTATTATTATTTTTTTTATTATTGCTAAACCCACTCCTGGCCCTCCCACTTTGTCATCTTTGTTTTTCCCTTTGCCTACCTTTCTTGTTTGTTTTAAATGCATTTCATCTATCTTCTTGATTTAGAACTCTGTAAAACAGCCTGAATCCTTTTTGAATCAAGGTGTAATATAAAGGAATAAATAAAACTGCTCAACCATTTCCCTAATGTTAGAATAGTCCTAATTTTTAGTTCTTTGCAATTTTGTCACAGATGAACAGTTTTTACCATAAAATGCTTTTTTTATTTAGGTTTTTCTGTAAGCCAAACTTTTAGAAAATACCGGATCAAGGGAAAGGATTTTCAGTGAGAATTTACTGAGGTTTGTGGGTGTCGTGGGATATAGATGGGTGGTGGAGGAGACGGGAATAGCTAACACTTATTGTGGGTTTACTCCATGCCAGGTACTTGCTAAGCCCCTCACATGGGTCTTTCCCTTAATATGCTCAAAAATGCATTCCTTTTTTATTTATTTTTAATATATTTTATTAATTATGCTATTACAGTTGTCCCATTTCCCCCTTCACTCCCCTCCACCCTGCACATCCTCTCCCACCCACATTCCCCCCCTTTAGTTCATGTCCATGGGTCTTACATATAAGTTCTGTAGCTTCTACATTTCCCATACTATTCTTGCCCTCTCCCTGTCTATTCTACCTACCATGTATGCTACTTATTCTCTGTACCTTTTCCCCCTCTCTCCACCTCCCACTCCCCTGTCCCTAACCCTCCATGTGATCTCCATTTCTGTGGTTCTGTTCCTGTTCTAGTTGTATGCTTAGTTTCTTTTTATTTTAGGTGTGGATGTTAATAATTGTGAGTTTGCTGTCATTTTACTACACATGTTTTTTATCTTTTTTTCCTAGCTAAGTCCCTTTAACATTTCATATAATAAGGGCTTGGTGATGATGAACTCCTTTAACTTGACCTTATCTGGGAAGCACTTTATTTGCCCTTCCATTCTAAATGAAAGCTTTGCTGGATAGAGCAATCTGGGATGTAGGTCCTTGCCTTTCATGACTTGGAATACTTCTTTCCAGCCCCTTCTTGTCTGTAAGGTCTCTTTTGAGAAATCAGCTGACAGTCTGATGGGAACTCCTTTGTAAGTGACTGTCTCCTTATCTCTTGCTGCTTCTAGGATTCTCTCCTTCATTTTTACCTTGGCTAATGTAATTCTGATGTGCCTTGGTGTGTTCCTCCTAGGGTCCAACTTCTTTGGGACTCTCTGAGCTTCCTGGACTTCCTGGAAGTCTATTTCCTTTGCCAGATTGGGGAAGTTCTTCTTTATTATTTGTTCAAATAATTTTTCCGCTTGTTGCTTTTCCTTTTCCCCTTCTGGTACCCCTATAATTCAGATGTTGGAACTATTCACGATGTCCTGCAGGTTCCTAAGCTTCTCCTCATTTTTTTGAATTCATGTTTCTTCATTCTTTTCTGATTGGATGTTTCTTTCTTCCTTCTGGTCTACTCCACTGATTTTAGTCCCAGTTTCCTTCCAATCACTGTTGGTTCCCTGTACATTTTCCTTTATTTCACTTAGCATAGCCTTCATTTTTTCATCTAATTTGTGACCAAATTCAACCAATTTTGTGAGCATCCTGATTACCAATGTTGTTTTTTTAATTTTTTTAATATATTTTATTATGCTATTACAGTTCTCCCATTACTCCCCTTCATTCCCCTCCACCCTGAACACCCTCTCCCACCCACATTCCCCCCCTTTAGTTCATGTCCATGTGTCATAAATTCTTTAGCTTCTACATTTCCCCTACTATTCTTGCCCTTTCCCGTCTATTTTCTACCTACCATCTATGCTACTTATTCTCCGTACCTTTTCCCCCACTCTCCTCCTCCCACTCCCCTGTTGCTAACCCTCCATGTGATCTCCATTTCTGTGGTTCTGTTCCTGTTCTAGTTGTTTGCTTATTTTCTTCTTGGTTTTGTTTTAGGTGTGATTATTAATAATTGTGAGTTTGCTGTCC
>CM052541.1:95987378-96002646 GCA_028533065.1 Trachops cirrhosus
TTTTTGCTGTTTTTTGTTTTGTTTTGTTTTTTGATCCTGTCGAGCTCCTGTAGTGAGGGACAGGGCCTTAGGTGTTCACCAGGGCGGGACACCCCAGTCGCAGGGTTGTGATGTTGTATGTGGGGGCGGGGTCCGAGAAGGAACAATGGCGCTCGCTCCGCCCTCTGCAGGACCCCCGACCCTTCCTCCACTTTCTGCAAGCCCACCGGGCCCCTCTGGCACCAATTCCAGTGTGGGTGGGCCTGTGCACCCCGTGGGACCTTCCTTTTCAGTCAGTGACCCAAAACTCTATTTCCCGGTGCTGGGACCCTGAGTTGCATGCAGTGCCTTGCTTCACAATGGCCGCCTTGCTGGGTCTGCCGGTCGCCACCCCCTGGCCGGGGCCCACCAGCCACCGCTGCTTGTGCGCCCAGGGTCTGCCTGCTGCGTACTTGTGTGCCGCCCCGGGTGCTCAGCTCTCCGCTCCGGGTCCCTCGCCCGGCCAGACTCCGCCCCTCCTACCGGTCTGGATGAACGCGTCTATTTTTAAATCCTTGGTTGTCCAACTTCCATACACTTCAATTTTCTGTGAGTTCTGGTTGTTACTTTGTTTCTTTATCGTTGTTGTCCCTATCTTGGTTGTGCGAGGAGGCACAGTGTGTCTACGTATGCCTCCATCTTGGCTGGAAGTCCCTGATTACCAATGTTTTGAACTGCGCATCTGATAGGTTGGCTATCTCTTCCTCACTGAGTTGTAATTTTTTTGTTGCTTTGATCTGTTCTTTTGTTTGGGCTATTTTTTTGTCTGACACCCCTGTTACATAGTGAGGGGTGGAGCCTTAGGTGTCACCAGGGTGGAGCAACCCAGTCGCTGTGTTGTGACGCTATATGTGGGGGAGGGGTCTGAGAGGGAACAATGGCGCTTGCTTCCCTCTCTGACAGTTTTTAGTCACTTCCCCCGCTTCCCACAAGCAAACTGGGCCCTTCTGGAGCTGATTCCCATGTGGGTGGGCTTGTATATGTTCTAGAACCCTGTGGGTCTCCCCAACGAACTTTCCTGTGGGGGCAGGAGTTTCTCCTGGCACCTCAACTCCCACAGGAGTTTTCAATTGGTGATTTGGGGCTTTATTTCTCTGAGCTGGGACCCTGGGTTGCTGGTCTGTTCCACTCCCCAGTTTTGCCTGGTTTATCTGCGTGCAAATGTGGGACCACCTGGTCTGCCAGCCGTCTTGTGGGCCGCGCCCTTCCACAATCCACTGCCTCACTGGGTCCTCCAGCCACCACCTTGTGTGCCCGGGTCCGCAGGTTGCTGCCTTGCACACCTGGGATCCCACAGCCACTGCTTTGCTGTGACCCCTCTCTGCCCAGCCGCCCATCTGCACCCCTCCTACTGGTCTGGATGAATGTTTCTTCTTTAACTCTTTGGTTGTCAGAGTTCCATACAGTTCAATTTTCTGTCAGTACTGTTGTTTTTTGTTTCTAAATTGTTGTTGTTCTTGTTTTGGTTGTGTGAGGAGGCACAGTGTGTCTACCTACGCCTCCATCTTGGCCGGGAGTAGAAAAGTGCATCCTTATAAAAGCTGAATAACCACAAAAGATAGCTGCGTCCCAGTGAAAGAGTCCCCGGGAATGAGGGCTGCAGGGGCCCGAGGGAAGAACACTGTGAAATGGAGGTAATCAGCTGCCAAGGTGGACACATCTGAGAGCAGGAAGGACTGTTTGCAGTTGCTCATGTTTAAATCAATTTTCAACTAATTAAAGCTGTAAACAGATTTTATTAAACTTTAAGGTTTAACTTACGAAACTTTGATGTTCTATTTAGAAATATTGTAATTTTTGTATAAAAATAAGAGGAATAAATTTTTCCTTTATTAAGGTTCAATCAGTCCATGGGCTTGACATATTAGATTTGCTTAAACAGTACTCATGCCACTTACAAAGTTAGTTAATTCAATTCTCTTAATTTTTAAAAAATATTTAGTTATTTTTTAGAGAGCAGGAAAAGGAGGGAGAAAGAGAGGGAGAGAAATATCAATGTGTGGTTGCCTCTCTCACACACCCCCAACTGGGGACCTGGCCTGCAACCAAGGCATGTGCCCTAACTGGGAATCGAACTGGCAACCCGTTGATTCACAGACCAGCGCTCAGTCCACTGAGCCACAGGGCTAAATTCAGCCAGGGCTAAATTCTCTTAATTTTTAAACTACATTTACAAATTTAATTATTTTGATTTATTTTCAAGCACTTCAACTTCCTCATAGGGCAGATTTGCAAGTCAAACAAGAAAAAAATCTTCTTAAGCATGTAAATAACTCTCATAAACCTAACAATTCAAGCTTCTAAATGTGGCATATCAAGTTATATTAAAGATTTCAATGCTATTTACAAATGTAATCAAATTATCTTCTAACTTTTAATTTCAAATCACAAGTCTAAAATAAATTGCACTATTCAATTTGAAATCACAAACTGACCTGTCAGATTTTCTAATATGCCAAATTCTCTTTAATAGTATAGATGCATTAAAAAATAAACATACAGCTGTGACCAGGGAGTTCAACTTGTTAGAGCATCATCCCAATACACCAAGGTGGCAGGTTTGATTCCCAGTCAGAACACATACAAGAATCAACTAATAAATACATAAATAAGTGGAACAACAAGTTCTTTCTTTCTTTCCTCCTTCCTTCCTTCCTTCCTTCCTTCCTTCCTTCCTTCCTTCCTTCCTTCCTTTCTTGCTTTCTTTCTCCCTCTCTCCCCATCCCTTCTTCTCTGTCTCTAAAAATAAATTTTAAAAAAAAGGACAACACAGAATATCTCAACCTTCCAAAATATTTTCCCTAACATTTACACTAATGAAATAACATTATAGATTTATTTTCAGTCTGTTCTATTTTCCTTCCCAAGATGGTCGATTAAAAAATTACTTTATGTTCATATTTTTCTTTGCCATGATTCTACAATCATTTTATTGATTTGCCTCTACAACTAAAGTCTGATAATCACCCTTCTAAGTACAAACTTAGATTTAAATAAAACTAATATAATGTGGAAATTAATAAAGGAAACATCAACTAAAATTGGACCTGGGAAAACCTTCTGTCTTGCATCTCCGACAGGAAGATGTTTCTCCTTTTCCACCCTCTGCAGTGGAAAGGTTTCCTTCTCATCCAGCCACAAGCCCAGCCAACGAAGAGTTCCTCCGCTTAGCCAAAGAGAAGTTACCATCACCCTGAACTTTTATTTTCTTCCAATGAGCTTTCATTTTTCCTTTGACTTTTTTGCCCACTCTCCTTTCTACAAAAGTGTTCTATTTTTTAAATAACCCCTCAGAGTAGCTGTCTGCTTACTAGATGAGATGCTACTCCATGTTTAATAAACAAATTTACTCAGTTGAATTTTGTTTTTTAACATTTATACTGTTTATGCAAAGAAAAAATTAACCATTTATTATAGAGTGAATTATTGAGTAAATTCTTCAGATTTACCCAGTTGAATTTTGTTTTTTAACCACATTTATATTGTTTATGCAAAGAAACAAAAGTAGCCACTTATTACCGAGTGAATGACACAACTCACCATTACCTTATACTATTGGTACTAGTGGCAATGAGGCCCTATCACAGAGTCAAGGAAAGCACTCCAGGGACCCACCTATGGGAGACTGTGGCGTGGTTATGTTTTATTGTAGAAGCAAAATCGAAGGACTGCCCCTGAGTTCCCAGTGTCTCATCTCTATCTGCTCTGCTGTGAAAAAAAGTTTAGCTTTGTCTTAGGCTTAGAAATAGGGTCAGTGTCCAGACAATTTGTGCCATTGGTTCAGTTCATGTCTTCCTGGCTGCACTCTTGCTGGCACCGTGCCCTGGCCCACACAGTCTGCTGCGGTCCCCACAGAGCTCCTAGGGCAACACGGCTGGTACTGAGAGAATGTACAAGCAAACAGGGCCAGCATGTGTTACTGAGAGAGCCTCTTTGTTAAGCTTGGGTTATACTGAATATTATCTTGGGCTTGGGAAGGACCAAGTGCCCTTCAAACTAACCAATCTTTCACAGGCTGGTATTGGATCCTCCCCCTAACCAATCTATTTCCTAGATCTTCCAGGATTCTGTGTCCCTTATCCAATGCAATCCTTTTCCCAGGCTAGATTGACAGGCTTCTATGATCACCTTTTTGGCTCCTACAGCTCATAGTAGAAGCACCTCCCCCTGCGCTATCTTGGCTTCTACTGGGCATGTGCCCAACAGAAGAATTTCCTTTTTATTGTTTATTTCTCCCTTGGTAACATCCTTCCTGCTGGCTTTGGGAGATTAGGTACTGAGGGTGGAGGATGCCCTAGGGAGTGTGTGAAGCTGTAACTTCCTAGTGAAGCAAGCCTAATGTTTGATTCAGCTTCTCAGTTTATTAGGCTTAAAAAATATGCCTGATTCCTTCTGCACCCTTCTTTTATTAATATCCAGCTACCTACACTAACACTATCATGTCCTCCTTTCTTTAGCATACTTTTCTTTTTGCTTTTACCTATACTTTCCTTTTGCTTTAGCTATAAAATGGGCATGATAATTCCTACCTGAGAGAGCTGTACAGCTAAAACAGTACAGCTATATATCAGTCACAAATATAACACATGTTCATGCCCTCATTTCTCCTTTCCTTGTGCCACAACCTTTTACCAAAACTCATACTAATGTTGAAAAATACAGGGTCCCCTCTCCCAAATATAAGGGGAGAGGCAGTTTTGCGGAAACGAAGAAAAAGTCTTCCTCCAGAGAGACATCCCTCTCCTTACTCTGACCCCTCCACTGTCCACACTGTATGTTGTGTTCATGGGTGGGTATGTGGGGGAGAAGGGGATAAATAACTTATTTTTTTAGATCATAGGTATTCTGTTCAAGAGCCACATCCAGACCTGATGTAGGTTACAAGTTCCTGGACTTTGAACTTAATGTCATGATTGGGTGAGAATTTTGCAGGTTCCTGAAGGGTGGATGAGCATGTTTCACATAGAGGGAAAACATAAATAATTATTGGCAGACCATGGTAGATTGATGACATTGATGGCTCCAATTCTTCACCCTTCTGTACATCCACACCCTCTGTCTTGTGAGCTTACAATTCTTTTCATAACAGAAGCAGAGTCCATATCCCCACACTCTTGAAGAATCTGAGTTTGGCCCTGTGACTTGCTTTGGCTGTTATCATGATATTAGCAGACTTGAAACAAATAGAGGTTTGAAAAGTGTCTGTGTGTTTCTGCTTCTTCTCTTGCTTCTCTGTGATCTCCATGAGGATATTAAAAAACAAAATTCAACAGAGTAAATTTGAAGGTCTGATTTGGTTTAATTAATTAATTCATGAATCAGGCAGCACCCCATCTAGCGACTAGAAGCATGTGCCAAGGGGTTGTACAAAAGGGAAGGTTTTCATAGGCAGAAGTGTGGGGCAGGGGAGCTATTGACAAAAGAAAAGAAAGGGTAATTTTGGGGCCTGGACATCTTTTCTTTAGGAAAAGAGAAAGGGAAGAGTTTTTATCATGTAGAGGACCTCTTCTTTCTATGGGGGATGGAGAAGGCCTAGGTGACCGATTACCTCACTGGTCCTTGACCAGAAAATTCCTGACTGGTTAATTAAGATTATGTTTCTGGGAGAGATTGAAATTGCAATTAGATCAGTTACTAAATCTAGGTTTCGTATCATGGTCTGTTAATATAAGTAATGTCATTTGGCCTGTGGTTTTTAACAAGAACATACCCCAAACCTGCCTGGTTAACCTGCTGGAGGATTGTGAGTGACGCATAGAGGGAAGCTGAGTTGTCCCACCTGAGATTATCCTAGACAAGCCAGCTTTTAGTTGCCCTTCCAGCAGATCATAATGTATGAGCAGCCAAGGGCCACCACGCATAGCAAATCAGCAGAATTTCCCAGTTGAACCACTGACTATGATGAATAATAAATGGTCGTTGTTTTTACTCCCTTAGTTTTGGGATAGTTTTGCTACACCACAATAAGTAAATAATACGTGCTTATTAGATATGAATGTACACTCTTAAAGGATTGGAAAAGGACTTCACAAAATGTTGAGAAAGTGAATCATCATGATTTTTAGGTTTTCCCTTTACTTTTCTCAATAAATCTGTTCCCATTGTGGACATAAAAAGGGCCACATACTAAATATGACAAGCTCAAGGGGAGACCAGTGTGGTGGGCCCTGGAATCTCAGAGAATGAAATTAACCCCATAAGGTGGTATAAACATAAAAATTCCTAACTAAAAGTGAGTCATGGCAGGTAGTCACAACCTAGGCTTGTAGCTTCCTGGACAAAAGTCAATTTCTAACCTAAGTGAGCCTGTCTATTGTTTGTGTGTTTGTTTGTTTGTTTGTTGCATTTAAGCTAACATACCTTTGAAATGTCAGAGAGTCTTCCTTTCCAGACCCATCAAGGCACAATTGCAGACACCAGAGCAGAAACGAAAGAATCTCTCCTTGTTATCTTGGTCCCTGCACACCATCTCTATGTGCTGTAAATGTTAAGTGAAAGGATAAAGCTGGTGCCATTTGCTGAGCAGGCCTGTGACCTTGTTGATCATGACTGCCATTTTAACTCTTTTGAGTTTATGTCCCCAGGACTGGAAATTACTGGAAAGCAAGAACAGAATACAACTATTAGCAACCCCCTGCCACAGCCACAGGCAAAAGATAACATTGTAGCAAGCTGCAGCTTATGCAAAACTTCATTTGCTACAACACCCCTATCAGCCCAGCCACCACACAACAGCAACCCCACCAACCCTTTTGTAATCCAAGTACAATCCAATAGCTTTGAGCTTTCAAAGCTCCCACCACTCAATGCTGGTGTATCTCTCCACACCATGCCCCTTTCCACTCTTGGAAAGTGAATAAAAACTTTGCTCTCTGCATTTTCTTCTCTTCATGAATTCGTTCACAGCCCATGTCATGGACCACCCTAATATTAACTATTCTATACCCACCAATGTAAAACAAGTATGTCTCTCTCCATTTTACTTTTTATCCAATCCAGAGATTTCTCTCCACTTTGGTTTCTCACACCCCCTTAATCTACCACCAGTGGGTTTCATGTAACCCTTCTTACAGCTCTTCCTTAACTCTAATGTATAAAATAAGCTGAAATACTTCTATTCTCAATTTTCTCAATTTGCTGAGATTTTGCTTCCTGGCAATTGTCATAAAAATTCTCTATAGGTTTGGACATTTCTTACATCAACACCATTAGAATAAAAAGAAAACAGAGTCATAGACTACAGAAAAAGCACAGGGTAGAGGATAAAACAGATTTGAGTTAACATCCTGGCTCATCGCTTACACTCTGGGAGAGTAACTTAGCCCCTCCAAACCTCAATTTTTTAAAAATTTTTTAGTCCTCACTTGAGGATATGTTTATTGATTTTAAAGAGAGAGGAAAGGAAAGAGAAAGAGAAACATTGATGTGAGAGAGAAACATTGATCAGTTGCCACCCATATGCACCCTGATTTGATCAAACTCGCAATCTAGGTATGTGTCCTGACTGGGAATCAAACCCACAAACCTTTGGTGTACAGAATGTGCTCCAACCAACTGAACCACCCAGCCTGGACTAAATCTCAATTTATCTGCTAAATTGGTACACTTCAGACATTCATAAACTTGTGACAATTAAATAAAATATATAAAGGGTATAGTATGGTACTGGGCACATAGTAAAAACTCAATAAGTTCTAACTATTTTATTAATAATAACATATTTTTTAAAGATTTTATTTATTTACTTTAGAGAGGCAGGAAGGGAGGGAAAAAGAGGGGGAGAGAAACTTCATCAGTAGCATGCACTCCAGATAGGGACTGAACCCACAATCCAGGCGTGCACCGGGACCAGGAACTGAACTGGAAACCCTTCAGTTCTCAGGCTGGTACTCAGTCCACTGAGCCACACCAGCCAGGGCTAATAATGAAATATTTTAATGGGGGCCTATTATTTGATTAGCAGTGCTGATCAACAAAATACAATAACTCAGAATTTCTACCCTCAAATGACACATGTTTATGTAAGAAATGTATGTACTCATAGGGAAGTTATTTGAAAGTTTATTTGAGCCAAAACTGATGACCATTCCCTGGAAGCAAGATCTCAAATGCTCCACAGAATTGTACTTTGCGTGCTCGCTTCGGCAGCACATACACTCAAACTAGAACGATGCAGAGAAGATTAGCATGGCCCCTGCGCAAGGATGACACGCAAATTCGTGAAGCGTTCCATATTTTTCACTGAATAATTAGTTAAATGAAAGTTTACCTACACACTGCCTCCCGGATATTAGTTGTGCCTCGTTCATGTAATTTGACTTTACAGAAAAGGAAATGACACTTGAGATCATTGGAACGAACACAGCTTCTGTAGTGTGTGTAACACAAGTTTAACATCTTCCATTACAATGTGGGTTCTGCAAGGGCAGGTTCATTTTTTAGCCCATTTTGTGAACTCCATTGTGCTTTTTTCTGGTGTTTTATGCAAGTTGACTACTAATGATTAATGAGAACAATATGAATGCATTGTTGCTGCATTCGTGTAATGTGGTGTGGTTTTGCACTTAAAAGAGGTATTCGGATGCTTTAATTGTAAATGTTTATGAAAAGCCTCTTCTGTACTAGTCAAACTGCTTTTAGTGAGTCTCACCAGTCGGTTTACAGCTGCAGAGCATTGAGGACTGGGCTGACTTTTGAGAGGGCTGAAATTGCTTCATATTGTGATCCTAAATTTTATATTCACTATATCCCCTAAAGTATACCTTAATAAATATTTTATGACTAGCAAAATAAAATAAAAAAGAATTGTATTTTGCAGCTTCTGTTATGCATTAGGAATTAAGGAGAGAAAGTAAGGAAGATTACATGAACTGGAGAAAAAGCAAGACCAGATTGGATTACAGGATAATTAAGGTTATGTGCTTTAGAAGGAGGGGTCTGAAGAGGCATTTCAAAGGTGTGTTAACCTAGATACACAGAAACAATGGATTGGTTTGCTTAAGGCAAAGATAAACTTTTTACTAAAGAAGTTATATGCCTGAGATATGACTATCCAGTTAAAAATTTATGATCAGATCACTCTGTGAGATTACTTTCTGTAGAAGCCCTTCTTCATCTATGCATACATGACAAGCACAAATACTAGAACTAATTTCCAAGAGCTTCCATTTGGTTTAGCTTTATAGAGGCTTCATGGTATACAACAAATGTTGGTTGAATGAATCAAAGAAAGCATGAACTCTCATTTGGTTTCATATATAGAGGGACTGGCCTAAAAACTATGTAAGAAGCAGACCTAATATTTATACAAGGTCCCAAAACTTAAAGTAAAATATTCTTCCTAACTGGACAAGGCTATTAATGATCAAATGAGTGGATCAGATCCCAAGGGACACTGGAGATGAGAGGAGGGAGAGGCTGACCCACAGTTGGAGGGGTGGTCACAGATTTTAAATGGAGAGATGATTTAAGCTGACAGGACCTGAGGACGGGCCATCTCCCATATAGAACATTGAGAACACACCCCAGGCTCTTATCAGTGGGAATGGGAAATCAGAAACGAGGAAGTGAGGAGTGGAGAGAGAGCGTACAGTAGTAGTGTCTGACCCAGGGCAACTGTGAGCAGAGGGCGGAACTGTGGCACAAAGCGTGGTGCCTGGGATGGCCCAGAGCAGCAAGGAAGAGAAGTTCATTTGAGACGCGGCCTGAACCCTCCTACCACCAGCTTTCCCTCCTTCACCCTCTTCCAGTTACCTCTCCCATTAGACAAAACCCTTCTGAATCTCCTCGTCTGACACTTAGGTTCGAGACAAATTCTGCAGCATCATAGAGCATGGGAATGTTACCGGACAGGGCACCTGACCCTGAGCGGGTCTGCCTAGGTCTGGCCATCAGCATGTGGGTTCTTGACTTCATGCAGGAAAGAGGTCACAATGTGAGGCCAGGTGATTTTGAGAGTGTTTATTAAAACTGGGCAGAGTGAAACAAGGAAGGGCCTGGGATAGAAGAAGCAACAGGAGAGGTACTAGGTGGGGGGAGGGGTCTGGGCTGGGATGTCTTGGCTCCCTAAGAAATCAGAGAAAAGGGAGACTTAGGGATAGGGTCAGAGGGTTAGCCTGGAATGAGCTACTGTTATCCATTGCTCCCTGGTTGCAAGTCTCATGGGGTCCCTAGAGTTTAGGAGATGCAGGGTTGGTTGTAAGGGAAGAAGAGGAGTGGGAGGGGAAAGGTACTACTGGAAGGGAGAACACCTTGGGGGGCTGTACCCTAAGGGCTTTTAAGCATAGACACCTTAGGGAGGTCCTACGGGGAGCATCTCAATAGAATATTCATCAACTTTCCAGCTGTGTCCTTTCAGGGTCATGGTCTCCACTGATTTGTCAGTGCCAGGGGGTGGTTAGTCAGTGCAGCTGGTCCTGAGATCATCCTTGACATAGCTTGTCTGGTTTTGCTGCTTTTCTAGGCCTGAAGTTGAAACACAGTTGAGGCCTAGATGTTATTTCTAGGGAAGAAATGCCAGAGGGTCCAGAATGCATGATCAGTCATCAGAAAAGTCAGGGGGAGGTCCTGGTTGGCTCAGTGGATTGAGTGCCAGCCTGGGAACCAAAGGGTAGCGGGTTCAGTTCCCAGCCAGGGCACATGCCTGGGTTGCGGGCCAGGCCCTCAACCAGTAGGGGGCCTGCAAGAGGCAACCACACATTGATGTTTCTCCCCCTCTCTTTCTCCCTAATTTCCCCTTTCTCTAAAAATAAAATAAAACTTAAAAAAAAAAAGGTCAGGCAGGAAAGGTTACACTGGGGGCGAGTCCCCTTTCCCAGCTTTGACCCCTGCCAGGTACCTGGTGCTGGTGAACTTCTGTACCTGGCTGTAAATTTGCTTGGCCATTTCTTTTTCCAGGTATCTGTCTGTTTCCCTATTCCATTTGCCAAAGAATTTTACTAGTTTCTTACTAATCTGATTCAGGAATAGGCTTTTCTGATATTGTACTTTATAATGAGAAATATATATTTGATCTTTATCCTTGTTCCTGGCAAGGAGCTTCTTGGAGTTTTCTAAGTGATAAGAGTGATCTATAAAATGGTGCCTTTTGTTATTCATAACAAGCTCCCTTCAACCATTCCACAGTTTATGATAATGAGGTAACTTTTGGAAAGCCCCTAGGGATGGGTGGGGACTGGCTACCAAAAAACCCAATCTTGATTACAGGGTTGGAACTTTTGGCCCCACCGCCCCACTCAGCCATGCCTCTGTAACGAAGCTTCCTTTGCAGTCTGCAGTGTGGAGTTTGGGAGAGCTTTGGGCTAAGTGAACAAGAACACATCCATATGTTGGGGGGTGGCACACCCCAAACTCCCTGGGGACAGAAGCTCCTCTGCTCGGAACCCTTCCAGACCTCACTCTAAGTATCTCTCCATCCAGTGGTTCACTCATCTCTGTTGTAATAAACCAGTTAATCCAGTAAGTAAACTGTTTTCTTGAGTTCTGTGCATGGCTGTAGCAAATTAATCGAACCAGAGGTGGAGACTGTGGGTACCTTTGATTTATATCCAGTAGGTTAGAAGCACAGGATTTTAAACTGATGATTAGGAAGTTGCGGGGAGGATTGTAGTCTTGTGGGACTGAGCCTTTAACCTGTGGGATCTGACTCTATCAGCAGGTACTTGGTGTTTAACTCAGAATTGAGTTAAATTGTGTAACGCCCAGTTGGTGTCACAGAATTGCTTGGTGTGGGAAGAAGTGTCAGTAGTGACAGTAGTGCTGTGAGTACATAGAAGACAGGCGTGGTTCTTCCTTTACAGCTGTGCTGGGGAAAGAGAAAACAAGAGGTCAATCAGAGGGCCCCCTGGCGGTCCTTTCATCCCAAGGGGCCTGAGCCAGGGCCACGGTGGCTGGGCCTCCTCTGTGGCATGCATTCCAGCAGCACCTTCCTGCCATTACTCCACCTTTGTATGAAGCTGGCATGAGAGAGCAGCCTTGACAACGGAGGAACACCAGGCTCCTCGGCACCGCAGTCTGGGCTTAGGGTGCCAGCCCATCACAGGAGTTGTCTGAGGATGTCAGCACCAGACATCTCAGGCTTCTGAATACTACTGTGTCCACAGCTGGCCAGGGAGGGGGACACAGAATACTTGGAATAGCAGCCAGTCTCATGGTAAGCAGAGCTTGAGTGTGGCTCCTCTCATCTAGAGAAGGAAGAGGGGAGACTCCTAGCTAGCCTATATTCAGGCCACCCACCATGAATCAAGGTCATCTGAAGACAATCTTGTCCAAGATATTGTTCCTGAGCTCGCCAAAACTGTAAGTGAGCAGAGTCTACGAGTTGCCTTGGTGTAAGTCCCAATAATTAAAGCTGGAAGGAGCAGACCTCTATTTTATAACACTCCAACCCTGAGGGTGCTCAGAACCTCAGCTCAGAGACCTCCTTTCCCACAAGACCCAGCACTTCCCACGCTCCCCACCAGGGGCGCTACTAGCCAGAAACCCCAAAACTTTCCCATGTCCTTATCTTAAACGTTGGCTGTGCAAACAGTTCTCCAGTCTCTCTGGATCAAGGTCACCATCCTCATGCAGCACCTATTTCCTTCAGGATCTGGGATATGTGTTCATCAGCCTCCGTTTTAGTCCAGTAAAGCATGTTTTGTGTTACTCTGGATTGTGGTGGAACTCAGGAAAAGCACAAGTCTTTAAGATTTTATTTATTTATTTTTAGAGAGGGAAAGGGAGAAAGAGAGGGAGAGAAACAATGTATGGTTGCCTCTCATGTGCCCCCGACTGGGGACCTGGTCCGCAACCCAGGCATGTGCCCTGACTGGGAATTGAACCAGCAACTCTTTGGTTCACAGGCCCGTGCTCAATCCACTGAGCCATACCAGTCAGTGCTAGAAAGGCACAAGTCTTAATAATTCAGGTCAAATCCAGGTAGCAGGAAGGGATCTTGCAAGAAAGTCCTTTGCAGCTTCCAGGCTGCCTGGCCTCCTTCCTCACTATAAACTACATCCTGCTTTTCTCCTCCTTTCTAAGCCAAATGGCAGAGAGAGAGAGAGAGAGAGAGAGAGAGAGAGAGAGGGAGAGAGAGAGAGAGTCTCATGGCTCTCCTACTCCTTCCAAGCCACATGGTCCAGGACACTTCTTCCCGAGCTGCATGGCCCAGAGGCCTATAAGGCTAAGCCAGGGTGGTTGCCCAGCATGTGAGTTTAAATCCTCACCCTGCTCCTCCTCCATGACCCCATTTCCAACTCCTCCCACAATTGGCTACCTCTGCCAGTACTTTGGTCTCTTCTGCCTTTCTTGGCTGCCATTGTCATTCTGGACAAGTGTGGCCCTGTGACAAAGGAACCACCCCCAAGCCACTTCAGCAGGCACAGCAAACCTCTCCAGCTACATCAGGAGTCAAGTTCACGCCCATTTCCCTGGCTCTAGGTCTGCCATAGCAACTTAAAATACCTATGAAGCTAGCCAGCTTTTATTGATATGCAAGGTACCTCTTAGTGGCTGTCCTCTGATTCTCCCTCCCTCAAGCCAGGTTAGTGGGGGACTTCTCCATTTGGGGGATCTTTATATTTCCTGTTACAGTTACACATCACATCTAGGGGCATTTCCCCACCCTCCCTCCAGAACAGCACTTGGCTTTTAGCCTCACACATCCCCTCTTCCACACAGCCTGGTGTCAGTGTTATTCAGGTTCCTGGAAACCTCATTCTTTGTCAGCAGATGTGGGAACCACATCCCCAAGCCCAGTCCAGTGCCTCCTTTGCAGTCTGATTCACATGCACAATTCAGAGATGCTGGACAAGCCAAACGCACCTGCCTTTCCCTGGTGTGGTCCTCCTCTATCAAGAAAATGTTACCACTCTTGTCACCCTAACCATCTGCAGGAAATGAGTAGGAGTTCTCAGTTGGGTCAGAGGTCAGGTCAAAGAGGGGTCAGGTCAAAACGTGAGAAGCTTAGGGAGCCCAGCTTCCGTACAACCAATCATCACAAAAGCCTGTGCCATGAACCCTGCAAAATAGGTGCACTGCCCGATGCAGTGGAGCAGTTCTGAAGAACCGTCTTTGTGCCGTGTTCTTAGCCTGTGCTGCAAAAGGTTGAGGCATTGGAGCTGCTGCGTGACTACAAGCCACCATCTCCAGGTTACACCCAGGGAGCCGGGAACAGCAGGTGCCTCAGAGCAAACACGCTGAGCTGCTGGCTGTCATGGAAGAGTTGGGGAGACATCTGACCCACTTACACAGGCACTCAACGGAGAGACTAAAATGAGAAATCAATGTAGAGGACTGGTTTGGGAGTGCCTGGGTGAAACAGACATGATCACCAGGTCCTAGCTGCCTTGTCAGCTGGAAGGCTTTCTGTCTTCCAAGGTGACAGTTCATCTCCCCTGTTCACATGAAACTTGTTTTCAAAACGGTAAGTGTGGTTTTTCCTCCCCTTGCCCCTCCCATGGACTATAGCCCTGAACATACAGTCCCTCAAATGGAGAAGAGATTTTACAGTTGATTAGGGTTTTCATGTTAGTTAGACACTACCCAGGATGTTTGGTTCTTTTAAGGCGTTGATTTAAAAGATGCACATCATAGTTACCTATGTCACAGCAAACTGTAGTTTGCCTCCAAGATACCAGTGTTTCTCTTTTGAATTCATTTATGTTACTCAAATTTTTCTTTGTCTTTCTTCATAAGCTAATGTAGCCCTAAGGGTTTTGTTTTTAGTGCATACTAACTGCAGCACGCTTTACTAGTAACAGGTCCTGTTTGCCACACAGTAACTTCTTTTTTGCTTAAGCATTTGCATGACTATTTGTGCTTTGGAGTCAATTTTAAAAATGAATAAGTTATACAGAAGAAAGAGCAACTTACCAAACCTCATCTAACAAGAACCCCTGAAATTTTTCCTAAGACTCTATACAGTTCCACCTTTCCCATAGGTTAATCCAAATATCTGGAAGAAAATAACAGTTTGTATCTTTGTATGTATTTATTACTTGATGCAATAAATCTTATTTTCACTAACAACAAGAAAATAAGTTGAGGCATTGGGCACTGGGAATGATCCAAGATTGCAAAGGAAAAATTGAGGTGAGTGGAGCTGAGAGCTATACTGATTTCCATGTTGATTTCAACAATCAATACCCACTCAGTGTTCCTCTCCAGATGCCTCACATACCCTCACAGGCATCCATTTGGTGCCTGCCCAAACCCATCACCAAATCCTGCACTCCAGGTGAAGAGATATGCTGTGGCTTCAGTCCCTTCC
>CM052541.1:96003146-96046103 GCA_028533065.1 Trachops cirrhosus
ACTTTTAATATTTCCTGGACACCCAGAGTTCTGTAGCCTGTTACAAATCCCTCTTGGGGAGGGCCCTGGCTGCACCCCATTACATTACCATCTGGCAAGCTGAATGCCCCCACATCCTTTACATCCCAGCAGTGTGATGTTCACCTTTTCTAACATACCCAGCATGGTGAACATGAGCCAGACGCTGGGTTTTGCTGATTTTCTGGATCCTGACCTCCAGTAAACTCTGGTAACTCCATTCTCTGTCTCTCTCTGTCTCCCCCACTCTCAACACACACATGAGGTTATGAACATCTGTTCTGCTTAGATTGAACTAAACCCCTATTTTATGTGTCTTTTTTTTTAAGAAGCCATTTAGACTGCATCCTCTCTCTCTCACTCTCCCAAAGGAAGAGAAGAATGATCATCAATGGCCATTAGCAGTTGCAAAAACAACACCAAAGCCGGGTCACGCTCAGGAGATAATGCTGCGCCTCCTTCTCAGGGTTTCGGGTGTTCTACACGTTCAGAGAAACTTCTCTAGTAACAAACTACAGAAATGGCCCCTGAAAGTACAGTCTTTGCAAGTGCATTTGATCAGGGACATTTATGTCGGAGGCATGTACAGCTAAAGCATGATATGGTGGTATCATAATTTTAATTACTTAATAAATTAATTTTAATTTATCTAAATGCTGTTCAGATGGTTAGATAACAAAAACTTATTCAAAACAATTTCCTGAGTGGTTTTGCCAAAATAGGATTTTCTTGAATTAAAGGATTTAGTTGGACACTCAGTGATGTAAAACACACTCTTCAGAGGTGAAACAGCATCACATGCAGGTAGTGTGGGGTGGGGGCAGTGGGCACAGGGCAGGGCAGGTGCTTACACTGACACTGCACCACTGAGCAGCTGCCACCTGAACGTGCTCCTGTCCCATGGCTGCCCTGCTCCAGTGCAGTGGCACCAAACTGAAGACCTCTTTGGTGGAAAACAAACTATTGTACAATTCAGAATCACAAAACATAAGGACATTTTGAGGAGAATTTAACTTCCTTAACACCTGCAGAACCCATCTGCTCCCCTGTACCCGCGCAGTCGCTGCCTTGCTCTGTCACTCCTAACTTCTGGGTCTCAAGTTTCAGCATCTCCAGGGCGCTTAGATTTGGGTTTCGGAAACTTCCTCCTGGCAGAATAGAAGGGTGGAGTAGAGAGGCCGGGCTAGACACAGGCCCAGACCTTTTGGGGCTCCCCGTGCCTTATAGGACAGCGTTCCAACTCCTTTGTTATAGGGGGAAGAGCCCACAGCCCCTGCCAGGGCCCAACCCCCTTCCTCACAGCCTAAGAACCACGGTCTTCCAGGAAAAGCCTCGCACTGGTCTCGAAACACCGCGGGGAGGGAGGGGGAGGTGCGTCCAGAGACCCCGCCCACAAAACACGCCTGCGTGCTCGATGCGACGGGGGCCATCTTGGACTCGGGCAGCTTGCCCAACTGTCCTCAGAGGCTGCAGGTGGTGGCGCCGCAGCTGCGTGCTGGGGTAGCGAGGAGACCGGAAGGACAACCCCCACCTAACTTTTTGGCGGACGTGTGCGAACGCCAACGGCTCCGGAGCTAACCCCTCCGGCTCCCGCATAGAACCTCAGATCAGCATTATGGTGGCAAGCACTAGCTCCTGGTGCCTGAGACCCCCCTTCCCCCAGGTCACTAGCTATAACTGATTGGGAGATGATAAATTCTCAGCATGAAGCCCCCATACAGTGTTTCGTAAATGTCTGAGCTTTTCCTGCAGGAGATTGCGTGGTGCCTTGTGCCACCACCCTTGCAGCCACCATTGCTGTGGGAGAGGGGAAGGGAGGGTCCTCTCCATGACTGCATCTGTCTGAGGACTCTTTGAAGGCTCAGCTGGATGGGCTTGGGATTGGCAAGACTCCCTCAGGAATGAAAGTGAAGCACCTGAGTCCTTTAGGACTTACATGTGACCATTTTGGACGGGTGTCAGAAACAGAGATTAGGATGCCCAGGACTGGAAAGACTGTAGATTGTGGAACATTTAAACGCCCCCATGCTTGTTATTTTTACCAACTCTGGCTACCTCCCCATAGGGACTCCCATGCAGCACAAAAGTGCTAGAACAAAGAGCTGTGTATGTGCTAGCTTGGGGACATGGGGAAGCAGGAGCCGGGACACTGTGTCCCAGACAGGAGCCAACTATGGGTGGTGGCCCCAGGAAGGGTGAGGAATTCAATCCAGGCCTGAGGTGTCCTGTGGGGGTCCCCAGACAGATGTAACTGCTCCACCAGCTGTGCAGCCAGAGGCCACTGGTTCACAGTCCCCCAACCTCTTGTGGAGGGCAGAAAACTTACCTGGAACTCAGAGATGACAGAAGTGCCTAGAAAAGGGGCTAGAGAGTGAGGAGGGCCCAAGGCATTCTAGGGGGCTAAAGAACCACAGCCAGCCCTTTATAGGACTCTGGAAGCCTAAGATGAGACCTTATTCAGTAATAAACCAGGCATGCCCAGGTTCCCCCAGTTCATCTTGATGGAAAGAGGGGTAGCCAAGGATACAAAAATTACCAGTAGGAATGGGGGGATGGCAGTTTATTTTCAGACACTCTCAAAGGGTGGGGGTGGCCAGTGGGCTCCCTGCATTTGGCTTAATCAACAACTTCTCTTCCCAATTCCCTGGGCTGTGCAAGGCAGACAAGGTACTCCCTACCCATAGGAGGGGCTTAGGCCATGAGTATAGGGGATGGGGGCCTGGGGATAGAGGTCAAATATTCACAGTTCCCCCTCCACACCCCCAGATTACACTGCGCCCAGCCCATGAGGGAGGATTCCAACCTTGGGGTTCCTAGTGATGTTAATAGCCCTTCTCTCACTCAGAAACCTCAAGATGAGCTCACTAGCCCTTCCCTGACAATAACAAACCACAGACCTAAACCCTGGAGTCTGTGCAAGGAGGGGGCCTCTGCCCTCCTTATGTGGAGTGATGGGACAGGCAGTCTTCACTAGTAGTGAAGGTGTCGGGAGCCAGTGGTGAGGGGAAGGGAGAGAACCACAGACCTTAGGAGGCAGGTTTGGAGGCACCTGACGGATAAATTCAGACAGCTCCAGTCTGCACCCTCATTCCACACCCCAGACCCTGAATCCCTGAGTCCAACTGCCAAGGCAGTATGGGATGAGGGGACAGTTGAGCAGGTCCTTGTTCCCCAACCCCAGCCAGTCCTGTTCCTGGGACATGATGCTTTGGAAGGGCCAGGACTGGGCTCCAGGCCCAGCTCTAAAGCTCTGATCTTCCAGAACAGCTGAATCCTGGGCAACACAGGGTAGGCCTACTAACCCCCTGTACCCCAGATGTCCTGGCTTGGGGCAGAGTGGTAGGAATAGGGTGAGGGAGGTGTCCTTCTTAAGGTATTATAAAAAGCTAAAACCATTAAGGACTTCTTGGGGGAAAGTGCCTCCCAGCTTCTTGCTTCCCTAAGTTATCAACCTCCCCAAAGCCTACAGACAGAGCTGAGCCCAGAGATGGGGCCATTAGCACCATGAAATGTTGGAGTGCCCCTGAGGCCCGACTGACCCCCGAGCAGGGGCCCTTCAAAGTTGGAGTGCCCACTTGCTAAAGCTTCTGTACTCTTGAGGGGAGGACCCCTGCAGGGGAGGTGGTAAGGGAAGAAGGCTTAGCTGAAGTCCAGGTAGGGGTCTCAGCTGGGACCCCAAAGAGCCCCTCCTGGGGTCATGACTTGAAGAATCTTCGTACCACAAACTGACCCAACAGAACCACAGCCAGAACAATCAACACGTTCCTGATAGGGCCGTTGCCCAAGTCCAGGGCTGCCACCTGCCAGGAGAGACAGAGCGGTCAGAGAGGAGCTGGCAGTGCATGCAGGCACCAAGGGACTGGAGAGGGTGGGAGGGGCTGGGACAGGGCAGCCCCGGCAGCACACACAAGGCTGCCAGTGCTGGGCACTCACCCAGCCTCCCCTTTGTGCGATCCACCGGGCAATACAGTGATGCAGCATGAAGTCGACCACGAAGCGGGTCACCTGGCCCAGGAAGCCAGTCAGTCCACGCTGGTAGACATACAAGGCCAGGCGGTAGCCGAAACCCAAGAGAGCCACCACTCGGCCCCAGTTGATGCCACTCTCAAACAGGCTGCAGGCAGAGCATGGAGGCCGTCAGTGGAAGACCCCCAGGAGGCCCTTCAGCCAGCTTTCCCTTTCCCACCCCGCTGTCCCCCGACCCTTCTCCCAGATGGAAAACAAAATGGCTTAGGTGTGAATCAAAGTGGCAGAGGCTGCCCCAGCCTGGCTGCTATTTGAGAAGAGCCTGCATCTCTGTGAAAGGAGAAAGCTTAGAGGGCACAGGAAGGGACTGCTGCCGCCCTGGGGCCCCACTGCTGTGGGCGCAAAGGGCACAGAGAGGGCACAGTGCAGAGAGAGCAGATGGAGAGAGCAGGCGGAGGCAGCAGGGAGGTTACCTGTGGGCGTTGCTGCTGGCCTGGCAGCCCGAGGGACAGCAGAGACAAAAGGACAGAAGAGGAGGTTAGGACAAATCCTGGAATCACAGTGGGGTGGAGGGTGGCCTCTAAGGACATGGGCAGGATGTTTCATCTCTGAGCGCTAATTCTAAGTCTGCTGCCTAGTCCTGCTCTCACCCCCAGCTTCAAATCTGCCCTGAGGCTGACCTCGCTGACCCTGATGGTAGCTATGGCTAACACCTTGTAGGTGTGGACACCGTACTAAGCATATTTCCCCCATCTTACAGAGGAGAGAGAGGGCTAGGAAGTTTCACAAAGCCATAAGTGGCAAAGCTGAGCTATGACCAGGTATTTGGTCTCTTTAACTACCACACCCGCCTGCCTGTCCATGTGGCTACAGCATATGGAAGCCACTTCCGGGATCTGGTAGCAGGTGGCCGCCTCACCATCTTTGGTGTGAAATGTGGTTCTAAATCAGAAGGACAGCTGTGTCCTAGCCAGGGTGGGGCTCAGGAATGTCCCCATCCTGGGCCCTTCTGTAGGCCTGATCTAACCAGTCAAATGCCAGAGCCAGAGCTCACAGACTTTGAGCTCATGTCCCAGAGATGAGTCTGGGACCCAGTGAGCAAAGACATGTGAGTTAACGCAGACATGGGGACAGCAAACATGTCTCCTGACATTGACAGAGAAGTGTGTGTCTCTCATCAGTTGGGCAGGGCACAGCATAGTGGTGATGGCACAGCGGAGAGGCAGTGGCCGGGGCTACCTGGAGGCGATCTTGGTGAAATACTCATAGGCGTTCTCTGCAGTTGGCTGCAGGCGATGCAGCATGGTCTGGAACTCCTCATCATAGCGCTGGTTGATGGCGTCCCCGATGATGGCGAGCTGCCGACCCACCTGCCCCATGATGCTGGAGGAGCAGGAGGCGTCAGGTGAGTGACGGACAGTACTCAGGCCTGGGGCCCGGGCTTACAGCTCGGGCTTCTGCCCGAGATACCCTGGCCTTGTGCACCCCTCCTTGGAGGTCCTGACAGTGTTCTCAGACACAAGGGCCAGGCCCAGGAACAGGGGCCCCCATGGGGGTGGGAGCCCAAGATGAAAAAGGAACAACAAAAGAATGGCAAGACCCTCCCCGCCCCCAGGTCTCCATAGCTCCCAGGATCTGCATGGTGACCCCTGTGAACCTCCGCCTCCCTGAAGACATCCCTGTGGGGCTGCTGCTCACCTGGCAGGTTCTAGGGGCAGGGTGACCATCTCTGGGTCAGCAGGGGCAGCCGCCCCCTCAGCCTCCTGCTCCTGCTGATGGCGGTAAAAAACGTAGTTGTGGAAAACCTCCTCTGTGTCCCGGGCTACCTGCTCCTCTGAGGATCAAAGCTGGGAGTCAGGGAGGGAGGGCTGGACCTGGTAGCCCCATGGTTTGGGAATGGTCACTCTTCCTCAAGGCAGTAGCTCTCCTTGCCCCTTAGTTACACCTAGTGCTTACTCTGTGTAAGTTAGTCTTCTGGCACTTCCTGTTTAATCCTCATAACAGCCTTCTGAAGTAGGTGATAACCACTTTACAGATGGGGAAACTGAGTCACAGGGGCAGGGCAGCAGGAATGTAACTTGCACAAGGTCACACAGCTAGCATGAGCAGTGGAGCCAGGATATAACCCCAGGTATTTGGGCCCCGAGTTTAGCGTGCACAGGGGACCCAGCCCATATGACTTAGGGAATGTGGGGCCATAAACACTACATAGGAAAATAGTGACAGACCTGGGACTGAACCCAAAGTCCAGGGAACAGCCTGTGACTGCAAGATGCAGGCTTCTCTGATGGTCCCCTTGGAAGAAGGAACGGCAGCAGTCTTACTTCCTCCCCAAAGTCGCAGCAATATTTTCCCTGTTGAGCAGACCTGACTCCATGCTAAGCCAACTACTTCCTTACTTCTCCTGCTGCACGGATAGGCCAGCCACTCCCCACTCTTCCTTGCCCTCACCCCCTCCCGCCCCCTGCCCACACTGGGATGGCGCTGTGCCCAATCTCTGCAGCAACCCTGGCCCAGGCTCCTCCCTGCTCCCAGGGGTTAAACTTGACCTCACTCTAGCCTGAGCCCAAAGGCCACTTGCACTGTGTAGGGAGATATTTTCTCCTATATCCAAGGTGAGTAAACTGAGGCAGGAAAGCCTGCCCATAAGCTCTGCCTGGCCCTGTCCACTTCTGTTCTCTCTGCCTACAGACAGCCCTGGTGGTCATGGGAGGGGTGAGGGGGCAGAAAGACCCTTACCTGAAGTGGAGGACGGGGCGGGCTCTTCACACCCCTGCCTGGGAGGGCCTGGTCCTTGCCCAGATGCCATTTTTCAGGTCTCAGGGGAGAGCAGTGTTAGTCTGTGGGGATGACTGAGAAAAGGCCGAGATGGGGACAAGCAGGGACCACTGACAAGAGGTTTCCACAGCCACGTTGGGAGTGAAGGGGCCTGGACTCCCAGAAGGACTCCACAGTCCCAGCTTCAACCACTCGTATTTTACTGGCAAGTCTTCAGGGGAGCCCAGGGGAAAGAAAAGCAAGGCAGGCAAGATTCACCCCAGGGGACCTGCACCCTGGCATCCAGGGCCAGAGGAGGGGTGGCTGCAGCAGGGCCCTAGTGCTTCTCAAGTCCCATGTCACCTCACGCCTGGAGCCTCCTGTATCCTGCCCAGCACATGTTTACCACAAACTTGCCACCTTCCAGCTGGTGACCCATGGAGGCCGGCCTCAAATGTCCTCACTCCCCCTAGGCTGGTCAGAGCACACCTGTTTTCCAACTCAGGCCTGTTAGCCACAAACATTTCTGAGTGCCTATGGTATAACTTCTACCATGTATCAATGCCCCCCAGGGGGTGTCAGACAACAAAATCGCACATTAACCCAGCAAGGTAAGCATCATCACACCCATTTCACAGGTGGGACAAGTGAGGCACAGAGGGGTTAGTGCCTGAGGCCACATAGCTAGTCAGGGAGTGAGGCTGGTTACCTGAATCTCCACGAGTCCATATACTCAACTTTCATTTAAGACTTATTTTCCAGTTTGTGGATCTCAGAGGATGTCCTTTCCAGGGCAACTTTTCCTAGTTACATCTGGCCTGTGCCTTCTCATTGCCACCTTGCAGTCAGCTAAAGAAGCCCCAAGGGTCAGGGTCTTCTCCAGGCCCTCAGCCTGCCTCACACAGGTGCCCTCTCACCCCACACTGGCTCCCCTGCCCCGCGGGCCACAGCCCAGACCTGCTCTGTGAACCATCGACACCGGGAGCAGTTCCTGAATGTGAGCTGTTTCACTTTCAGTTTCGCACCCCCTTCATTTCCCCCCACCACCGAGCTGCTCCATCACCCAGGCCGGGGTGCCCCTCCCTGCATTCCTGGGGAGGGTACACCCCAACTGGGCCAGACAGAGCCACCCCTTCTCCCTGCGAGGCAGGGCTACCCTCCCTCGCCCCCTTTCTCTTAGGCCAGGGCCATTTTTGAAAGTGCCCCAGGGACTCTCAGAGCGGTTGGGGGAGGGCTGGACCACCCGCACTCGGCTCTCCACTCCTTTCCCAGGGTGGGGCCAGGGAGAAGGCAGATCCCTCCATCCCAGGGATCCTCAGCATAGGCCTTTGCCTGGCACACCCCAACCCATCCCGGTAGTGCTTTCTGGAAGATGCCCTTGTCTCTCCCCTGGTTCCCAAAACACGGCACCCCAGGACAACAGGGCTAGAGGATGCTGACCACACCTGCAACTCCCTTTCTCGTTACCCTGGGGATCACCGCTGGAGAGCGGGTAGAGCCTCACCACAGCCCCAGGGCCAGAGGCCTCCGCCGACCCCTGCCCCGTCCAATTGGCAAGACTTCTTGGTAAGGGGAGTCTCTTGCACACCACCTACTGGGCTTGCTAAGCTCAGAATGCTCCCTAGTGGAAATGCCTGGCTGGGCTGCAGACCCAGTGTAGGGCTTCTGGGGCAGCAGGAAGTGCAGTTAAGAGTTCTCCTCAAGCGCTTGACCTTGGCTCTGTCCTCCATTCCTGCCCCCCAGACTGCTGAAAGACTTGGTTCTTTGGCACCTCATTCTCAGGTACCCAGAGCCAGGGCATGAGGAGCAGCCAGAGGGAGCCCTGGCTGGATCAGTCCCCCAGCAGAAGCTGGCGAAGGTGCCCAGGAAGCCTCCCTTCCCCACCCGGCTCCCAGGGGACCTCCTGCCCCGCCTCGAACCTGGGGTTGCCCTGGGGCTGCCGAGAGTGGAGAGGACGGGCGGGACCCTCCCTGCTTACCTGCCTGGACCCTGGCCTAGGTCAGGGATGGCTCAGCGGGACCGAGGCTGGAGATCCCAAGGGGCTGCTCCAGGGGTAGGTTCCCAGGCCCAGCTTCTCGGAACAGGTGTCAGTGAATTGCTGGTTTCTGGACACAGCCTGTGCTCATCCCACCACAGCCCTGGAGACCGAGTAGGCTTCAGCGATCATAGAGGCGCTGGCTGCTCCGGGCTCCAATCAGCTCCCTCTAGAGGAAGTTGCTCTTCGGCCGCTGGATGCGGATGTACGGTCTCCCAGCCAGGGGGTGGACTGGGCTTGCCCCCGCCCCAACCCTAAGCCCAGCTGGGCAAGTGACTCCTCCCCTACTGCTTTCCCACCCCTCATCTTTTTTCTCCCTCCCATCAGTCAATACTAGTAAAAAAGCCCCGGTGGTGACGTTTCTTAAGCCCCACCGGTGCCATGCACTTCAGCAAGCATTGTCTCATTGAATCTTCCCAAGAACCCTTGGAAGTGGTACCCTCAACCTCATGCCCTGTAAACCAGTACGAAGCTGAGGCTCAGCTGGTTTAAGGCACTCTCCCAAAATCACTGAGCTGGGTTTATAATCAAGTCTGGAGGTGCCGTGGGGAATAATAATACTAAATTGAGATTCAACTTGCAACTAGGTGTACCAGGCACCTCAGTGGTCGCTGAAGATAGAAATCCTGACGGTGATAGGCAGGCAAACACACGAAAGAGAACACAGTGAGGTCTGCGCTCCCACCTGGGCACGTGCAGGCTGAGTGCTCGGAGGGGAGAGAGCAAGGACGGCTGGTGTCCGGCTGCCAGCAATGGTTCTCAAGGACAGACGCAGCCGCAGCCTGAGGCGGGACCAGCCAGGTAGAGAGGGTGGGCTGAGCCCTCAAGGGCCCTTGCCCCATTCTCAGGGCAGTGGGGGGAGGGGGTGGGCGCTGCCCCCAGCCTCCTCTTCCCACTCCCCGCCCACATGCTTCCTCACCACCTACCCCCAGACTGGCTCCCTGTGCCTCCTCCCCTGCCTTATAAGCCCCCTGTCCTTTCTGCCCCTAATTAATTCCCCCACCCTGTCCCTCCATCACTCCCCACCTCCCACCTGCCTGACCTTTGCCTTCTAGAACTCCTGGAAGTTTCCAACTGTTGCTTTTAATTTGAAAACTCATCCTGTTCTTAAGCAGTTGGTCCTGGGGAGGCTGCTTCTGGTCCTGGAGAGCCCGGCTCCAACCCCTGGATCGCAAATTTTGCGCCGCTCCTCCATGTTCCACTTTTTTCGTAGCCTGGTGGGGAGCAAGGGCAGCCCAAACAGCTCTGGCAAGGCCCTGTTGGGAGATCAGCAGTGCCCCTTGAGAGAGCTGGCTGCTGCATCCTTGATGACAGACGGCCAGGGGGAAGTGGGGAAGAAGGATCCCAGGCTGCAAGCCTCAGTGCCGCATACCCTCTCTATGGCCCTGCCACAGCACAATCCCTCAGGGCTGGGGATGGGGGTTGGGGTCTTGAGCATCACAGCCCCAGGTGTAGAGGTAAAGTCGGTTCTGCCCAGAGAAAGCCTGGAGGTTCTAGGCAATCTGTCTGAGAAGGAGGAGAGGGAAGAGGAGGAGGAAGAGGCGGCAGAGGAGGCCTCTGGGGATATAGGGACCTCAGACAGGTGAGGGACTGGGCTGTGGGTGGTGGGAAGGGGCCTGGGATGGAGGTATTAGAACAAAGCCTGATGTAAGCTCGGGGAAGGGTATGGCAGAGCACATACTGGGGCGGCACCAGGAATGGGAGTACTTGGAAGGGTTGAGGACTAGACCAGGGCTCCTGGATGGGAAGAATGGACCAATCAAGGGTGAGGAGGCATCTGAAGATGGGGTGTGTGTGTGGAGGGGGCCGAGGCACAGAGGAAGCAGAGATGAGGGTCCTCCCACAAATAATGGGCTGTGGGGAGGCTCCAAAAGGAAAAGGAGACCGGCTGGGGGTCAGAAAGGAGTGTGCCAGGGTGAGCTGGCTGCCACTGCTTCCCGGGTCCTTTCCTGTCCCCTCTCTACCCTGCCTTCCTTCCCCACTCTCTCCCTCCTGGTTCCCACCGCCAACACCCTACCTCCAGGATGAAGCCCCGAGAGGGAGCTTTGGGGAGAAGGAGAATAGAGGGGCTGAGCAGGGCCTGTGGGAGAGCCTTTGGGTTTGTGGGGGGTGTCAGGCCCCACCTGCCACTCCCACCTGGCTATGCTTTGGGATCAGGGGCCACTTTCCCCAAGCTCTGGAGGTGAAGCAGAGGGTGACAGGGCCACTGGAGGTCAGCCCCGAAGTCTTCACCAGGGAGGAGGAGGAGCGTCTGCTGGATGGTGAGTGTGGTGCCGCAGATGTAGGGTAGGGCCAGAAACCAGCCCTCTTCCTCCAGGACTCTGCAGGGGTGTAGGGCCTGGAAGGACACAGTCTAAGGGAATGCGGGAGGCAGGCTGCCTGGGGCCCAGCCCCAACTCCACTGTGCCGAACTGTGTGACAATGGCAAGTTGCTCAACCTTTCTGTGTCTTGGTTTCCTCATCCATATAAAATTGGAATGCAATAGTGCCTATCTCAGAAGACAGTAGCAAGGATTAAACAAAATGTTCATTGTAAAGTGCCCAGAACGTTTCCTGGCAAATAGTAGGTATTTGCTAAAGAAAACCAGGAAAACTTACCCTCAGCTCAACCCTCCAGAGGTCCCTGCCCTGCTGGGCCTGGGCCTGGGCCTGGCACCCCACCCCACAACCCCCGCCATTGCTATCAGATGGTTGGTGACACTGCTGTTCACAGGAGACCTCGGGCTGGCTTCTTTGAACATGGGGGCAACTCCCTGGAACCACCTCCTCACCTTGTACAAGCAACTTCAGAAACTGGCCATGGCCAAGGTCTGTGGCGCCAAGCTGGGGTAGCAGTGGGGGAGGTCTGGGTGAGCCCCTCCCCACATCTGGCTGGGGTATGTGGTGGGAGCAGTCCCCTTCCCTGACCTTTTGGGAGCTGTTCCCTCCTGCTCTTTGTTTTATGAAGGGATGGGGCTGCAGGCTTGGGGCCTTTCTCACCTGCTCAGACACAGTCTGGGTTTCCAATAAAGGAAGGCTTACCCCACGAGGAGGAAAGTGAGGAAGAGGAAATGGAGGAAGAGGACAGCTCATTCCAGCTCTGTGTTCCAGGCATTGTCACCCTCCAGTCGCCACTGCATAAGACATTTAGGTCAACAGATACAGTGGGTAAGTGCAGCATCCCCACATCCTCTCCCCACATGCCCCAGGCCCAGGGAGTCCCATTTTTGTAGCTGTACTTGGGTGTGATACCAGTTCTTACCACCAGGTGGTACCATAGGACATAAGATGGCCTCCTGAGAAAGTGGCCAGTGTTGGGTTGGGCTGGAGGCCACGCTCCCTCTGGCTTGGGTCCTCCTCGCTCAGGGTTTGGGAGACAGCAACGTGAAGGTTGTGACTGGGGCTGTGGCTCCTCAAGCACCACTCTTCCCCGGCCTGGAATTCTTTTTCAGTGGCCACCTCCATCTCTGCTTTTCCCATCACATATGCACTGCTGTGACCAGAGGGTGTCCCTGAGGGCAGATGAGAGAATGGGGGATGGTGATAATGTAAAGTCATTTCTATGGGCCATATCCTCTTCTAAGCACCTTTCACAAAATGATTATGATTCTGAGGTAGGTCCTATTTACTCTCCACTTCACAGTGAGGAAACTAGGCACAGAGAGGTTAAGTAAGTTGCCCAAGATCACACAACTAGTAAGTAAAGTGGCAGAGCTGAGATTTGAACCCAGGACGTTTGGATGGTTCTAGACCCATGCTTTTGAGTTGGTGGCTGAAGGGGGCGCAGATAACCTGCCCTTTGCACGCTCTCCCCAGGAGGTGATGAAACTCACACTCATGCTTTCAGGTGGGAGCCCATGGAAAGAGCAGGGTGGTGGGGAGGTGGTGTCTGGCTGGCTCCAGGGAATAGATGAAGAAAGCACTATGGCTGGGGTGACGGGGGAGTGCGCAGGGCCAGCCAGGATGAGGCTTGGAGAGCCAGTGCCACCTCCTCTTCCTGCGACCTCCAGCAGTTCACTCCCCCCATTCCTGCCTGTCCCTTGCCCATCTCTCTGGCTCTCAGGCTGCATGGAGTCAGAGTTAGAGAAGCTTCTGGTAGTACAGCAGGAGTCCCGCCTCTGGAAGATGGGCGGCCACGAGGGCCAGGAGCCACCGATCCATCCCGAGATCTCCCTGGAGGGGGCAGGCGTTGTGGACGACCAGGTGTGCCACCCTGCCTGAGGACACGGGCAAAGTGCGGCTGGAGGCCTGGCTCCAGGCCCAGCCCCCTCCCCCTTTGTCTGGGTAGGGAAAGCAAAATCCCTTCTTGAAGGGGGTCCTCCTGAGGGCGGGACCAAGACCCCGAACTCACACACACTTCTCCGGCAGTCTCTCTGTCTCACATTTGACCCAACGTCCACTTTTGAGGCTTAACTTTGCCATTTACTTGCTGTGTGGCCTGGGCAGGTCCTTTTCCCTCTCTGGGCCTGTTTCCTCATTTGTACAATGAGGGGACTTGTCTAGGTGGCTTTAAAGCTTTCCAGTACATCTGTAACTTGCACAGTGTTGCTCGTTGTCTGCTGCCTCTCCCGTTCACACCCGTGCCTACTCTCACAAACACACATAGGTGCGGGGCAGTTACCCCGCTAGGTCACACCGAGGACCACGCACGGCCCACCTTCCTTGGCATTGACGTGAACGTTATGCCTGTCCCAGCTTCTCTGCCTGCCCACTGGTGCGTCTGTTGGTGTCCTTTCTGAGTTAATTCCTATTCATTGGTCAGCTCGCTCCTTCGCTCAGTGGACATGTGCCCTGCTGGCCTGTTGGTTTACAAAAGGAAGGAGCACAGGATGCGGGGGCCAGTCTTTAGTCCAAGTCCCTGCTCTGGCACCAACTTGCTCTGTGACTTTGAATGTAGGCCTTGGCTCCTCTGCCTGTGAAGGGGGACGGCCAGGAGGGTCAGAAGAGATGGAGAACACGCACCCCTCACCTGCACAGGGAGGGCACTCCAGTATTAGGGACATGCCGCCCTCTGCGGGGCTCTGACTCCCTTCTCGTCGTCCTGAGCCCTCAGCTCAGGGGGCCCCTCGGCGCCCCACAGAGCAGGGCTGGGCTGGGGGTCCCTCACCCACACAGGCAGTCAGCTTTGGCAGAGCCCCTCACTGTGGCATTTCCCCTCTTCTCCCCTCCAGAACCACCCCCTGAGCTAGTCTGCCCCTACCCCAGGGCTTTGAGTCCTGGAGTAGCCTGAGCAGCATTGGAGGGGCCCTAGAGGATTTCTGGGGGGTGGCAAGTGGGGGCCCAGCTCGGCCCTTACTTTGGGGACACAGCTGGCTCAGGAATATCTTCCTCCTGTGGGGGTTTCAGAGGTCTCGTCCTCATTACCGAGCTCCACTCTCTTCTTGTCTGCCCTCAGGGACATCAAGCTGATGGGGAAGGAAGCCACCACCCAGCCTTTGGGGAATGCTGGGGACCCGGGAGAGAGGCACTGAGGCAGCTGAAGCACCACCCTAGGCTGGAGAGAAGGGTGCAGAGCCCCCCCGGTGTGGTGTATAGCACAGAGGTGAGGACAGGGAGGGGCTGGCTGGGGTGCCGAACTCCTGAGGCTTCGAAGGAACACTCCAAGTTGGAGAGAGAAAGGTCCCTCCATTTTATGAGAGGGAGGTGGCCCAGGGTTGGTGGGTCTGGGTCAGCTGTGGGGACATGGCAGAGGGTCTGGAAAAAGTGGCCTCAGGGTGCTTGTCTCTGGGGGGTGGGTGGGAAGGTTCTAGGCTTCAGAGCCAGGAAGGGAAAGCCCAAAGCTGCTGAAGCATTTTCCTCCACCCACTTCTGCCCCCAGCACCTGCTCCTTGAGGAGATGGATGAGATGGGAAACTGGCCTCCAGAGTGAAGCTGGTGCTGGCCCGAGTCTGCCCTGCCCCCGGTCCCTGGAACCTGCACAGGGACGTAGCCCCTCTTCTTAGGGAGCATCCAAGAAGTTCCCGGGACCAGGGGGTCTTGGGATAAATGGTGTCCATGTGTCTGCAGGGTGGGCCTGCCCAGCAGACTGTCCCCACCAATCAGACTCAGGCCTGTGATGTTATTAATAAAGCCCTGTTTGACTCTGACCTCCTTGGCTGTCTGTCTGTGGATCCTGCCCCTCATCTTCAACTGTGAACAAGGTCAGTTTATCTGGACTCTCGGGCTAGTCCCCAGTCTGTGCCTCTGGGGCTGCAGAGCCCTGGGCTCCAGTGGGGCGCAGTGGGGCATCTGAGCATGAGGACAGGAGATGTGCGCACCTGTCCAGGATGGGAAGGACCCTGGTCCAGCCCCCATCAGCAGGAGCGTCCCTGACTTCCCTCGGCCTAAGTTCCCAGGCCCAACTTGTGGCCTCACAGGGAGGATCCGGTAATTCTCCAGCAGGAAGTTCCTGCCCAGCCAGCACAGGGACAAAGCCAGGAAAGCAGCCCCGGGACCGTGGGGACTGCCTCAGGGGCTGGGCTGGGGGCAGGTGACAGGTCCCTGGGGTCAATGTAGGCCCTGTCTTGCTGCCCCTGGTTGCAGCCCACCCTGCCATGCTCAGCACTGGCTGCCTCTGCTCATCGTGGACAAAGGAGGTACAGACATCTAGAAGGCCAGGCAGCAAGGGTGGGCTGAGTTGGGGGCACACAATGCTGTGACCTTACTGGCCATGAAAGGGCACACCCTCATACTAGTGATCCAATGGGAGGCGGGGCCAGCCCACTTTGCACTCCAGACAGTGTTGCCTCGGGTAGAACCCGGGTTCTACCTGTCCCTGCACGGGTTCCAGCCTCTGAGGCTCTAGCAAACAGGAGAGAGAGATCTCACGTTGCCCCAGCTCTTCTCAAAACCTATAACTGCTATTTACAGATGCTGTGTGGCCTTCTCTGTGGCCCACTCTGGGTGTAGCCTGGGGCCTGTTGCAGAGCTGAAGTTCAGTATCAGAACATGGTGGCCTCTCTTAACCACATGATCCACAACAGCCATTTATGGGATGGACAGCCTGTGCTTGGGGGAGGGGGAGGGAGACTGCAGAGATTGGCCTCCTGCCCCCACTCAGCCCAGGGGAAGGTGATGTCCCTGCCTCCCATCCCCCAACCGTGGAGAGAGCTGGTGGTCCACGAGAGGGATGGGGGCTTTCTGCTGTGCTTCTTGGTCACGGCCCCTGGAACCCCTGACTCAGCCTCTGAGCTGGAGGCTGGTAGAAGGGCCCACGCAGACTGCCGTCCTGAGTCAGCCGGGAAACGGCCTTGTGACCACATGACTCACCTGTGCCCTAGTCACATCCTCCGGGAATGTTGGCTGTGGGGTGGGGCGAGGGCCTCGGAGGGCAGCCCGTGGGCTCCCTGGTTGCACCTAGACTGCTGCTCTCCCCTGCATTTTCCCCATGAGGCTATTTCTCCTCCTCCCCTTCCTGATAGGACCCAAACTTGGTGGCAGCAGTGCCTGCTTGAGTAGGGAATCCTGGGCCCAGGGCACACAGGACGGCGCTCGGCCCCTGCCCCTGCCGTCTTGGGTGTGGCCGGCCAGTGGTGCAGTGGGTGAGGGCAGGCCAGGCCCTGCTCAGGCTCAGGCTGTGAGGAGTGAGGGGCAGAGTCCCTGCTTCAGTAAGAGGGGCTCCACTCCTTTCTCTCCCTCCTAGTCAAGTGAGGGTCCTGCTGCCTCTGTGCCCACCCCCACCCACTTCCCACGATCTGCAGGGAGGAAGGTCTGTGCAGCTGGGAGGGCGGCTGCTGGTGCGGGGGCAGGAAGCGGGTGCGGACATGATGGCCTTTCCCGGCACCTCAGGGCCCTGGGCTGGCCTCTGGGGATGGGTGGCGAAGGCAGTGGGGACACGGCCCAAGGACATGCTGTGGGAGAAGGCCCCGCGGGCAAGTGCAGAGGGCTGGGCCCAGGCTCACGCCGCTCCCACACGGAGAGGGCCCTGGCATTTCTGAAAGGTTTCGAGGGAACCACAGATGCATCTGTGGGTCAGTCCGGAGGGCTGGGTGGCATTTAAAGTTGCCGTCCCCTCCGGGGTGCACACGTAGGCAGGCACGGGGAGGGCTGCCATGCCCTGCCGAGCAGGCGGAACCTGCACTGGGGCGCTTGGCTCGGGGTGACAGGACTCTGAGACCCAGGGAAGGTGCCTCTTTTTCACTGTCTCTGAAGGGCCACTGGAATGGCAGTGGCCCTGGCCAGGCTGTGGGTTCACGTCCAGCTGTATGTCGGAACTGCCAAGTCTCACCCCCCTCTCAGCTCCCGTCCCCCTCATTTCCCGCCATCTCTGTTCCTATCTGTCTGTGTGTCTCTGTCTCTCTCTCTCATGCTCTATTAGCCATGCCTCTCCCGCCTGCCTTTCCTTGCCTCTCTCTCCGTTACATAAAATGTTTCAGGATGGAGAGAGGTGGAAGGGAGGTTATGCTCGAGGCTTGTCTCAGTGGCAGCAAAGTGACGTGGTACCCTCTGCACCACACGGCAGGTGCTAAGGGGCTGTATAACACAGGGCAGGATGAATGGGAGGCTGGGGTGTGACCCGCCCCAGACAATGTAAGGGCAGAGGCCTGTTCCAGAACCGGCACAAGCCAGCCCTCTGCGGGGCACAGGGCAGGGGTTGGTCAGACGGACAGTCTGTGCGGGCGTTTGGGGGGATGACCCTGCCATGCCGGGGTCGAGCTGCACTGAGCTCGAGGGCCCGGCAGCGGTCAAGTCAGTGCACAGCGTCCCCTTCACTCTGTGTCTCTTGTCTTTTTCCCACTGTGCCTCTGGCGGGGTAGAGGCCAGAAAAGCACTCCCCAGACCCATTCTGAGTGGGTTTTGGGGACAGTGGTGGCTGGAAGCCACTGTCAGTGGGGTGGGGGAGCAGGGTGCAGGTCCCAGGGAAATGTGGGCAGTGTCATAGTGGGACCTGCGGGGGCGGGGCAGGGATGGGGGCTGCCTCCTGGTGGACTCCTGGGTGGGACCTTTGAGGAAGGGGCCACCTCTGGCTCTGCTGAGAGTCAGCAGTTGTCAGTCTTGCCTGTCCTAGGGGGAGGGAAGGGCAAAGCCAGCTGTATTATTTTTCAGGTGGGAAGTGAGATGATGGGCAGGCAGAGGGGTGGGACTGGGCTGGGTTTGAGCCCCAGCTCCAACTCTGACAAACTCACGTGACTGCAGACAGGTCCCATGCCTCTCTGAATCTGTTTCTACACCCGAGAAGTGGGGGAATCATGGGCTTCTCATGTGGGCTGAAGGAAGTGCTGTTTGGCACGGAACAAATATTTGTTAAGCATCTACCACATCCCATTCCTATTCTACATACTGAGGAATAGAGCAATGAACAAAACATACAAAACTGTCATTTTTTGAGCATCTGTTATTGCCGATAGAATAAACAATGAACAGATAACGTATTGGGGAGTGATGAGCACTATGCAGAAAGATGGGACAGGGCGATGGAGCGCTGTTTTACACAGAGCCATGGGGTGGGGAAGGCCTCTCTGAGGAGGGTGTGTGCAGGCAGGGAGCCGTGGGGGTGTTGGGGAAGGGCCTGACAGCTGAGCCCTCAGCTTGTGCAAATGCCCTGCAGGAGCGCCTGGCAGGTCTGTGTGGCTGGAAGGGAGTGAGTGGAAGGGGGAGGAACAGAAAGTGAGGTCAGAAGGGAAGAAGGAGCCCTGGCTGGTGTGGCTCAGTGGATTGAGCACGGGCCTGCGAACCGAAAGATCACGGTTTGATTCCCAGTCAGGGCACATGCCTGGGTTGTAAGGCCAGTTCCCAGTAGGGGACCCACAAGAGGCAACCATACATTGATGTTTCTCTCCCTCTCTCCTTCCCTTCCCCTCTAAAGATAAATAGAATCTTTAAAAAAAAAATCTCTTCCTTTAAAAAAAAAAGAAGGGAAGAAGGAGGTCTTCTACTTGACTGAGCTGGAGTTTTGAGGGGTTATTTTGTCAGTGAGGGGTGACACAATGTAGTTTACATTCTTAAAGTCTCCCTTGGGTCCTGGCTGGGTAGCTCAGTTGGTTACAGCATCCTGATATGCCAGGGTCGCAGGTTCGATCTCGCTCAGGGCACGCATAAGAACCAACTAGTGAGTGCATAGGTAAATGGAACAACAAATCGATGTCTCCCTCTGTCTCTTAAAAAAAATAAGTCTCCCTTGGCTGCTGAGTGGGGAAGGGACTGTAGGGGCTGGGCCAAAGCCGGGAGGCCCCTTAGGAAGCTGCTGGGTCTGTGGTGCAGGTCACCTCACTGGCTGCTGTTATTACCATCAAAAGGGTGTGACGTTGCTGGGGCCGTGTCTTTAGCACCCCTTGTACCTGTGTGCGGTGGAATCTCCCATCCCCACCCTGGAGGCTGGAGAGAAAGAGGGGTGACCTTGGGGCTTGGGGCCCAGGAAGGTCACACTGAAGGCAAGCATGCATCCTGGTCATTCGTGGGCAACTGTGGTGGGAGGGTGGCTGGAGGCGGTTGGTGCCAGCAGGGTGTGAGCTCGCCAAGGCACGGCAAATGCATCCTGGCCAGGACAGCACCACTGTGTTGAGGACGGGGCCCAGCGGGTGTCCAAGCCGAGCCATTGAGCCAGAGGGCGGGCGTGTCTGCTCCCTGTGTCCTGCGGCAGCCCAGGCTGGAGCTGGGCCTTCATCTGCTGATGTAATCTGCCCCTGGATCAAGGATCAAAGACTCCTATCTCAGGAAATTCTCAGTCAGGGCGGTGGGGTAACAACAGACTGCAGCAATAAAAATCGGATGCTGCTGCTGCTGCAGTAACACGGGTTTGGAGACCGCAGAGGAAGAATCCCTCGGGCTTCGGAGAGGAGGCACCATTTGTGATTTGGGCTTGCAGGAGGAGGAGGAAGAATTTGACAGGTGAAGGGAAGAGAGAGGCCACACCTGCTAACAGGACAGTCGCTGATGCCTCCACTTTCCACCTCTCTGCCCGAGCCAGGACCGTCCTGGACTCCTCTTTCCTGGGCCTCCTCGTTCACTCCACCTCCTCACATTCAACCCTGTGCTCCCTGCCACCCACCCTCTTCACACTGCATTCTCAGTACCTTCACTGGGGCCCAAATCATAGCCACAGCTTCCGGATCCTCTCACGCCTCTGCCCTCCACTGCCCCCACCCACTCAGCCTCTTCCAGGAGCCCTCACAGTTCTCTGGTTATGGGACTAATGGGACTCTCTCTCCCCTGCCCCGGACAGAGGGACACACCATGAAGGCCAGTGCTGGGGGCTTTGTCTCCAAGTCTGAAATGTCCAGCATGGCGGCTGGCACAGAGCCGCTCAACACGGAATGAGCGAGGGAAGGCAGGCTGGAGGAGGGAATCAAGGATGAGCTGGAGAGACGGTCAGGGGCCAGACTGCATGGGGCCGTGGATGCCAACCCGAGTGGCTTGGCCTTTATCCTCAGGGCAGTGGGAGCCACAGAGGGCTGTAAGTCGGGGACAGTGGCATGTTAGGGCATGAGGTGGAGGATGGAGTAGAGGGGGTAGGGGCCATTCAGGAGGCTGTGACGAGTGTCATAGTGAGAGGGGTGTGAGCCTGAGCTGGGACAGTGGCAGATAGGGTAGAGAGGAGGGCAGTGGTTCTCAGCCAGAAGCAGTTCTGTCACCAAGAGACATTGGCAATGCCTGGAGACATTTTTGGTTTGTCATGACTTGGATAGAGACTTGTCTAGTGTGGGTTTCCTCATCTTTAGTAAAGGTTATTGGGAGGGTTAAACGGGTTAATACATGATCAGGGTTTAAAAAAACATTTAGAAATATTAAGCACTAGGTGACATGAGCTACTGTTATTTTAAAACGTAAATCCTCTGTTCAAAGCCCTGCATCGCCTCCCCGCCGTCCACGTGAGCGCTAAGTCCTTTCCGGGGCTGACAAGGCCCCCAGCAGCCCGCTCCCTCTCTGTCTCCGTCCGTCTCCTGCTGCCCTCCTTGCTCTGCGTGCCTGGTCAGCTGGCCTCTCTGTTGTTACTCGGACACACTCGGCCCGCTCCTGCCTCAAGGCCTTTGCACTTGCAGCTTCCTCTACCTGGAGGCTCTTCGCCGGGTAATTTATGTGCTTTACTTCCTTACTTCCTCTAGGTCCTTGTTTAGCTGCCACTTTCTCAGAGGGACATTTATTAACCACTTATCTTTTAAAAAACCATCCGTCTTCCCTCTCCCCTACAACTGTCTCTCTCCCTGTGCCCTGGCCCTGCTTTATTTTTCTTCAGAGCGTTTTCATCAGATCATAAATAAATCATCATATATTTAACTTACTTAAGCGCCTACTGTCTCTCAACTGGAATGTAAGCTTCGTGAGGTCAGATTGTTGCTTGTCTTGTTTGCTGCTGTGTCCTCAGGGCCGAGGGCCTCACCAGCACGTGCCAAGTATTACTTAAGTATTGCTTCAATGAATGAACGAGGGAATGAATGAATAGGGTGAATGAGAAACTCTGCCAGGAGTCAGAGAAGTAGGAGGGGGAATGGGGAGCAGGTATACTTATGGAGGAAGAGAGGGTCTGAGGGGACCTCTGAGGGGGGCCGGGCCTTGCTCATCTGCCCTCCCCAGACCTTCCACCCCCATCTGCTCACAGGGATTTTCCTGCTCTGCCTGCCTGGCCTTGTACATGGTACCCCTAGCCCAGGCAGATGGCCAGGCCTGAACAAAGTGTCCTTTCCCCTTGATAAGCTGTCCCCTTCCAGGGCCAGTCAGGACAGTAAGTGTCCTGCTGCTCAGGAAGTGCCTGAGGGCCTGGGTGGGCTCTGGAGTGGGCACAGGGCCGGCTGGGCAGCCACCCTGCCCAGAGACCCAGCAGAGGAGCAAGAGGCAGAGACCGGAGGCCAAGGCAGGCCCTTTCCCACCGCCAACTCCAACGCACACCCATTCCTCACTCATTGAACAAATCTCGATTGACAGCCTGTCAGGAGTACAGCTGTGACAGTCCCTGGGGATGAGGGGGACTGGGTCACAGGCTGCCACACACAGGGACCCTGGCCCACCTTGGGCACTTTGCCCTGGGAGCTGTGGTAGGGGGTGGGCTGGAAGCCTAGAGCAGCCCGCAGGATCACAGGGACAGGCGGGGTACCAAAGGGGCATCACACCTCCTGGCCTCAGGGAGGATTTGGGGGCACCATGGATTTATTCTGGCTTCCCTGTCACCCACCCAGCCCCCGCCCCCTCTCCACAGGTGTTTCGCTGGTTGACAGAGTGCTGCCAGGAAGCCGTCAATGGTTTTTACTGATTGGCCATAGCTTGGCTTCTCACAAGCCCTAAGCCCTGAGACCCCAGGACCAGAGCCCCAGCTCCCCCCACCCCCACCCCACCACAGGACACACTCTTGACTCACCTCCACACTCCTGAAACCCTTTCCTCCCCATGGTCCTGCCTCAGCTTTCCCATGGTGCCTGCAAAACCTGTGTTCCGGACAGGAGCATTTGGTCACAGGGCACAACATCTTCTGGAGTGTACAGGAACCTTCTCACGTCCGTCTGCATTCTCAAGTGCTGGTGTGCACACACGTATACACTCAGATGCCCTGGGGCACACCCCCAGCCCCACCCCACACCTCACCAGCTTGCTGACCGCCCTGAGTCCTCAGGGCCTGAGGACTCTTTGGTCTTCACTGGGACAGACAGGCATGATGGGGCAGAGGCGGGTGTGGGGCAGAATTTTGAATTCTCCAGGCGCCATCTGCAAGTATGTAGAGTGGGTGCCAGCTAGGTCTCTTGGTGTCACCCCAGGGTCTGTGACCTGTGAGGTCCCTCTTAGCACAGGCAGAGAGCCCCGTTCTGAGATGTCGCCATAGTTTAAAAGCATGGCCCAGCATCCTTTGGCACACTTCCTGGGGAGGGGTGGGTTTCTTGTCCTCCTGCCCCGGAATCCGAGAGGGCCATGCCTGCCTCCATCGGTGAAGCACAGTGGCAGTGAGACTATGTGGCTGTGGAGGCCAGGTTATAAAAGGCCACCCAGGTACCACGTGCTTCCCTTAAAACACTTGTTCTCACAGCTGTGTAAGGAGTCAGACTGCCCTGAGACTGCCAAGCTGGAGGGACCACGTAGCACTGCTCTGATTCACAGCACCCACTGAGCTCCCCCGAGCCCGCGCCACCTGCCAGCCGTGGGAGGGAGCCTCCCAGATGACTCCAGCTCAGCCAACATCTGATAGCAATCACATGAGACCCCGAGTGAGACGGGCCTGGCCAGGCCCTTCCCCATAAAACTCTGAGCGAAATCAAATGGCTATTTTTTCACACTACTGAGATTGGGATCATTTGGAACACCGCCCCCACACCTTTCCTGATTCTTCTTGTAGTCCCCTTCCCCGTTGTGTCCCAGGCTAAACCCTCCTGGACTGGACCAAGCCTAGAGTGGCTCCCTGGGCTCTGAAAACTCAAAAGGGGAGTTTGCCCACCTGCCCCTAGGAAGCACTTGGCTTACCCTGCTGGCAGGGACCAGCCAGTCACCTGACCGATGAGCTGCTAGCTGGCACCTCCACCTGGTCCCTTCTGTTTGGCCAGGACTAAGGTATCCCTGGTTCCCACCTGTGTGCTCTTGCTGGCCCCTGGCGCCCATGCCTCCAAGGCCTGGCCTCCCATCCCCAAGTCTGTTGGCTGAGCAGGGCTGGAGCTGGATGAGGACAGGATAGTCCATCACCAGAGCACAGAGCTGTGGGAAGCTGGGACCTCGGTTAATATCAGGACTACTGGCTGGTGTGGGGAGGGCACATCAGAGACTGACCCAGCTGTCCTGGGAGTGACTGAGCTCCAATTGCCCCCAGTGGTAACTGGGTGGACATTACATCCATCGTTGACATCTATCCCTTCCCTGACTTCTACTCCTCTGCTGACATTTACTGTGGTCACCTCCACTAATTTACACGTCCTTGAGTTTTTGTCTCAGGGACTGCCTCCTGGGGAACCCAAACCAAGGCAGAGATATCAGGATGAGTCCTCAGTGAACTTACAGTCAGGCCTGGGAGTGAAATCCTCAGAGTTCAGCTGCCGAGGTGCCATCAGAGAGTGTATGTCATAGGTTTAGCAACGACAACTGCCCCTGTTAAGCACCCGCTCTGCGCCAGGCAGTGGTGGCGGGGCATGATGTCCATCTTCCATCTTGCCAAATACTCCCCGTGACCTAAGGTTGGTACTGCATTATCTCCATTTAACAGGTAAGGAAACTGAGGTGTGAGGAAGTCCTTTGTTCAAGATCAAGAGCTAGAAAGTGGCAAGTCAGTTTGGAGAGCCCGAGCTCCAAAAAGTAGTGGACGATGTGTGTTGATTGCTTTGGGAAGAGCAGAGGTCCTCGGCAGGACCTCTTGGGATGGAGGACATTTAAGCTGAGCCTTCAAGGATGTACAGATGTTGGGAAGATGGAGAGACCTGGGAAAGCCCTTGGGCCATGGTTTCCTTGTCTGTCAAGTGGACATAATAACAGCAGCCCCCTCAGAGGGCTGGTGTGAAGAGTAAGCGAGTCAATAGAGACGAAGGAAGAGTAGGAAACCCACATGAGCGCTAATTCTTACTGGTGTAAGAGTGTGAGCTGGCGAACGTGGCCCTGGTGGGAGGCTGAGCAGGTCTGGAGGCAACCTTCACACTCCCAGTATTCAGGCCCTGAGGGGAGGGGGCTGGACAAGCTTAGGAAGTTAATTCATCTGGAACTCCAGAATTTGTATTTTTACTCAGGCAGCCTGGAATATTCCCCTCCTGAAGAAGTCCCCAACCCTTGCCAGCCAATCCCTGAATCTCCTGTGCTGGCCAACCAGGTAGTCTTCCCTGCTGTCTAATCTCCTTTCCTCCTGCAGTGCATTTTATCTCCTGGGACAGAGACCACTAATGGGTCACAGTGGCATTGAGTCAGGGCAGGTGCAGGTTTGTGTGGCCCACAGACTGTGGCACCCAGGACAATCTACCCTGGGTGTGGATGTCCACCTGGCTCAAGTGGGAGGGGGCCGGGAGGATGCACTCAGAGGAAAGATCTAGGTGGCAACTGATGGTGGAGGCTGGAAGCGTAGGCCTTGGTGGAGTTTCTATCCCACTGGGGAGGCTCCGCCCAGCCACAGGGCAGGGTTCCTGAGGGCAAAGGAACAGCCCTCTGCCCGGGGCCTAACCCCTGAGTGAGCAAAGACCCCCTCCCAGATTTCCTGTCTGTGACTCTCTGCAGAGTGAAGATCAAGCCTGCAGGCTCTGGGCTCAGGCAGGTCTGAGTTTGAGTTCCATCTCTGTAATGTACTAGCTGTATGACATTGAGCAAATCCCAAACCCCGCCCCCACCCCCCACCCCCCCGCCAAACTGTCCACCCTGAGCTTTCCTTATTTGCAAAACAGGGACATGTTGCCAGCTATACAAGCTCCACCAACCTGTTAGATGGCTAAGTTTATTCCCATCTGTATACTGGGAGCAATCAATTTGCTGTTTCCTTGCAGTCCTGTCCCCTCAGCCCTAGGTTTCCTCATCTGTAAAATGAGGACAAGGATGAGCCAGACAAAGTAAACTAATGCAGCCATAGCACCACCTAGGGGTGGGCGGCAGGTGCGGGCAATGGTTGATTAACATTATTGCTTCTCCTTTGGTTCCAGCCCCAAGTGCCTTGCCTTGGGGACCCTTCCTCTCTGCTGCCAAGGCTGGTTGATATGCTGGGGGCTGCTCTGGGAAAAGCTACATTTAGAAAGAGGGTGTAGAATGACGTCAATGCCAACCAAAGGAAGGAGCTGCTGAGGTTTGTCGAAGGCCTACTGAGGGGCAGGGGCTGGGTTGGGCTGGGGCTGGGCCATCGCCATGGCGACAGGGGCACTTAGGCCCTCCAGGAGCCCTCACCCTACTGTCCTGTGTAGTGCCCTGTACCCAGCACAGGCTCAATCAATATTTGTCAAGTGGCTGGACGCAGACCTCCTCACCAGACTGCTTGCCCCCAAAGGTCCAAGGCTGGGTTTGTTCTCTTCAGACCAGGAGTGCCCTCTCCAGAGAAAAGCTAGCCCAGCTTTGCAGGTGCAGACCCAGAGGGTTTCAGCAGCATCTCGACCTCAGGAAGGCAGCACCTTGCTTAGCACCTTAAGGTGCTTCTGAGCAACCCCAGGCTGCCTGCAGTGGTTCTGCTGTCTGGGTGGGAGTGGGGGTTTCACCTCACCAGGCCTCAGTGTGGCCTCTGTCTTCCTCTCAGTCTAGCCTGGGAGCTGGTGGGGAAGTTGGGGGGTGGGAAGGGAGAGGCTGCTTTCTCAGCCCAGGACTCCCTTCTCTCCCCCTGCTGCTTTCCATCTGGCCAGCAGCCTCCCCCGCTGCCCCAGGACAAGGGCCCCAGTGTCTGCTCAGCTCCTGGGCAAACAGCAGGCCTTTCTCTCCCTCTGCCCTCCAAAGTGCTCCGGCCCTGACCCCTCCCTGCCCCCTAGAAGGGCACGGCACACCCCTTGCTGCATGGTGTCTTCCTTCTGAATGTTTCAGAAACAGGCTGCAAACCCGGTGTAGGAGCAGGTCCCGTTTGGTGGCTGAACCCCTTTATTTTGGCCAGTTCAAGCTTTGGCTAGGCAGCCTGGGCAAGGGCCAGCTCACAGGGCCTCAGTCCTGCCAAGGTGGGTGTGGGATGCAGCTGGAGCCCAGGGCCCAGCCCAGGTGCACTTGACGTCATCCTGCTGTCTCCTGCCAGACAAAGGCTGCTCGCGCCCGGCCCTGGCCCTGGCCTCAGGGAGGCTTTTCATGCTGGTCTCTTTGCCAAAAGGATCACAGGGCTGATGTTGGTCCTGCCCCTCACCTTCCTTCCTTGTTGCCAGGTGAGGTTTAGAAATCTGGACACACTCACTGAGGCTAGGGCAGCTTCCCCTCATGGTACAAGGCACCTTTCCTGAGTCTGGAAAGAGAAGGAATTGCCCGAGGCCTCCTCTTTTCTTGGAGGCTCCGGCCAAGGTCCTGACCTGGGCATCAGGAGTGGGTGATGGCACCTCACAAGGCAACTGGAAACTAATCAAACAGCCTCCACTGCTTCCCAGCTCAGGCTCAGGACTCGGGGGGTCTGCAGTCCAGCCCAGCCCTGTGCCCTCCTGGCCAGTGGGTGTGACGGACACTCAACAACTGATTATTCATTTGGGGATGGGACTCAGAGGCCTGGTTTGTGGAGAACTCAATAAAATCTTCTGTCTCATAAATGTCCCCTCCTTGGTCATCCTATAAAACAAAATTCCACCATTAGAGGCTCATTTCTTTAGATCTCAAGCACTTCTCTTTACTCAGAACCCTGAAGACTACGAAAGCAAAGAGAATTACAGAGAATATTTGCTGACTGAGCTGAATGTTTTACAAAGTAGTTACTTATGCTGGATATTCTCCATTCAGCCCTCCAAATCCACTGTCCTCTCTTCCCTCCTGGCTCTGTGTCCTGAGAGGCCTGAATCCCCGGCTTCCTTACCCTCTGAGCCAATGGGAGGCGCTGGTAAGAGACAGGAGGGCAGGAGGAGAGAGAGGTGTGGGGATCATTTGTTCTGTTGATCCCCTTTCAGGCCGGGGTGGTAAGAGTCCAGCAGTTGCCAGCTCCAGGGCCCTTGCCCCTGCCCGCACCTTGGCAAGTCCACCCATTCATTACCCTTCCTTTAGGCACCTCCCAGGATCTCACTGATACAGCTCTGTGTTTTGTTGTTGTTGTTGTTGTGTTTTTAAGATTTTATTTGCCCTGGCTGGTGAGGCTCAGTGGATTGAGCACAGGCCTGAGAGCCAAAAGGTCGCCGGTTCGATTCCTAGTCAGGGCACATGCCTGGGTTGCCGGCCAGGTCCCCAGTTGGGGGTGTGCGAGGGAAAGCAGATCAATGTATCTATTGCATTCTTATGTTTTTCTCCCTCTCTTTCTCCCTTCCTTCCCTTCTCTCTAAAACCAAATAAATAAAAATCTGAGTCGAAAAAAAAGAGAGGGAGAGAAACATCAATGTGTGAGAGATACGTTGACGATCTGCCCCTCGCATGGTCAGGGCCAGCCCTGGACTCTGATTTTTCACACAGAACACTGACGTGCCAGAGGCTGGGCAGCTTCACTGTACAGCTGGCGGGTGGCTGAGCAGGACTCAGTGGTCTTGCTCTAGGACTTGGCTTTTTACTGATCGCGAAGGTGCTCCGGGAAGGGTCACACCTTCCCTGCCAGCCAACACCTCAGGGCAGAGGAGGGACACAACCAGGAGCAGGGCCCTTGGTTTCAGGACTCCAGAACCAAGGGGCTTCTTTCTCAAGAAGCCAAAGTTAGAAGGTGGGGAAGATGACACCTTCTTCTGTGACCAGAGGGAATCCCAGCAACAGATTCTTTTACCTCTTTCTCCACCAGCCAGGACCACATGTTAGGCTCAGCTGGTCCCATTCCTAGTTGGCTTCCTCTCCTGTCCCTTGCATGTGGTGGGAGGTCAGCACTGCCTGAAACAGACATGATATTGATGACTGGCATGTGGAGGTGAGGTGGAGGCCAACAGAACAAGTCTGTCTCCTCCCAGGCTCCCCAGAGGGCGGGTGTGTGAGTATGCATACAAGTGTATGAGTGAGTGTGAGTATGTGAGGGAGAGGGAGAGTGTGTGAGTGAGAGTGTGTGAGGGAAAGGGAGAGTGTTTGTGAGTGTTACCGACGGCTCCTGGGGCGGCGGCCCTGGCTGTGGCTAAGTAGTTACTGTGGGCTGGGGTGCCCGCCCAGGCCCAGGGCTGCTTATGGCATGGGGAAGGAATTCTCTGGGAACCCCAGTGGGCCTGGGCTGGCACCGCACCCACATCGGGTGACCGGGCTGGGTGGCTACTGCACTGAGTCAGTCCTTCTGGCCTGGCCCCGCCCCTGATCCTGGCTCTGCCGCCTTATTGGGAGCGAGGGGCAGAAAAAGGCCTCAAGAACTCGTTTGTTATCTGCCCCAAACCACAAGATGGCAGGCGGGGGCGGGTTCTATCCTCCCAGTCACAGCCGGGGCTGGCCTGAAGGAGCTTAAAGAATAGTCAGAACCAAGGCTGAAATCTGGGAAGCTGATGTGAACTCTCTATAAGGAGGAGCCTGAGACCGGAGAGGTCTGTGCTTTGTGCAAAGTCACACAGAAGAGCTGGGAGTAAGTCTCCAGAAGGCAGTTGCAGTGGTGGTGTGGGGAGCACACTGGTGGAGGGGGCCTAGGGCTCTGAGCTGGGAGCCCCTCCTCATACTCCAATTCAGTCATATATATGCCCCACCCCCTCCACACACACTGTTTTCTTCTGAGTCCAGGAAGAGGGTCTGCTCAGGTCCAGGTTGGATGGAGACCGGAGTAGGTGCGTTTCCTGGAGGTCTTCCTGCTGGCTCTGGGAACTTGGGGGTTATGCTGTGAACATCTTTATTCTTATTTCTTTTTGGTTAGAGGTTATATTTCCACATAGTCCAAAATTCAAATGTTTAAACAAGAGATATGATAAAAAAATAATTTCCCCCTAATCCAGCTCCTGACCCTCAGTTCCCCCTTCTAGAGGCCCCTTGAAAACACTGGCTTCCTGTGAGTCCTGAGTTTGGGATTCCGACCGGAGTTCCCCATTCTGTCTAGGAGAGGCTCCCTTTGTGGAGGCGGGCTGCTGGGTGCTGGGATACACCCAGCCATGAGCTGGGGCCTGGACCAGGCAGGCTGCCTGTCATGGGGATTGTGGAAGCCTCATTCCTGGGCCAAAACTTGGCCCCAGCTTAGCAGTACCCCACTCAAGCCACTGAGGAGGGGTGGGGCCCATTGGTTTCTCCTTTCCAACTACTTGGAGCATTTCTGGAACCCCATCACTTCCCACTTGGGGGACCAGGTGCCTGACTCCGAAGCTGTGACTCCCACAGTCTCCCTTTACCTCCTGGTATAATTTATATATACTTTCCCCTCCCTCCTTCTCCCTGACAGTTCAGTTCCACTCAGACTTATTTAGCACTTGTACCATGCGCGGCCTGGCCTGGAGATAAGAAGAGAAGTGGACACAGCCTCCTCGTCCAGGAGCTCACGGTCTACTGTGGAGGCCAAATAGGAGAGAGATTGTTACATTTCAAGACGGCCCGGGGTACGTTCTCTGCCAGTTCAGAATAAGACGTTCCATGTCAAAACGCCTGACAATACCGGTGTCGGTAAGGAGGTGGGTCAGGGGCACACTCCCTGTGGCTGGCAAGAAGGTGAATTAGAAAAGCCACTTGGGAGAGAATTAGTCAATTATAGGAAGTCGGCAATGCACCTTCCCTATTATCCAGCAATTCTGCTTTCTAAGTTCTCACTCTAGAGGAAAGCATTGCAAACTTGTTGACAAGTGCCCTCAATAAGCATACACTGTGTTCCCGAAGGCACATGCCACACACCTGCCTCACACACACTTTCACCCCAATGGTTACCGAGGATGTGTGATGCATGTTGATATTTTCTAGTCAATTCTGAGTATTAAAAATGCTGATCTTCACCCACAAACTAATTTCATGACTTATTAATATAGCTCAACACATAGTTTGAACAGTGCTGCCCTAGATATACTCATTGTATGCACAGAGACAAGAATGTTCACTGCAACATAGTTGTGATAGCAAAAACTTAGATAGGGCGTTAATGGTTACCCACAAAATGGATAAACAAATTGTGATGTGGTCAAGAAGTGAACTATCACACGGCAGCTCCATGTATCAAAGGATATGCACAGGGTGATGCCATTTATATAAAATGTAACACCCCAGAGTGAGAGCATGCACTGCCTAGGGACACATCCGTATGGGCGCTGCGTGAAATGACACCTGCCCAAATCAGGGCAGGGGTCAACTCTGGGTGGAGGGCGACAATACTGTGGGGGAGGAGTTCCTAAGGAATTTCAACTGAATCCTTAAAGTTTCATTCTTTAAAAATACATTGAAACAAATTTTGCAAAATATTAAGATTTGACAAAGCTGGAGGAAAGGTACAGGGTGCTCACTATATTTTTGATATATTATTTTTATTTAACATTATTATTTGTTAAAATATTTCATAAAAATATTTACAAGGCTCTGGCCCAGTAGCTCAGTTGGTTAAAGCATCATCCCGATATGCCAAAGTTGCTGATTTAATCCCCACTTGGGGCACATACAAGAATCAACCAATGAAGTCCTGGCCAAGACGGAGGCATAGGTAGAAACCCTTCGCTTCCTCACACAACCAAAAGGTGGATAACAACCAATCTAAAATCAGTAAACAACCAAAAGTGCCAGAAAATCAAACTGTGTGGAACTCCAACAACCAAGGAATTAAAGAAAAAATCGACCAGAACAACCAGACTGGTAAGGCAGTGGACCACGTGGGTCGACTCAGAAGAACCTTGGGGATGTGGCACCCAGACTGTGGGGGCAGGGCTGGGTGCCGAGCTCCAAGGGCTGCACAGGAGGGGCTGACTTAAGAGGAAAACTGAGGCTCAGAGCTGACTGTGGGCGACAGCTGGGGTTGTCTCGGTGGGAGATACTCCTAGCCTCACACAAGAGTTGAAAAGTGCTAGAGACAAGCAGGCGGGCTGCACTATTCCCTCTCTGGCCCCTCCCCCACAGTCAGCACCAAACTGCAGCAAAGAGGGTTGCCCTGCCCTGGTGAACACCTAAGGCTCCGCCCCCTTACAACTTATCAGTTATGCCAAGGCAAAGAAACATGGCCCAAATGAAAGAACAGAGCAAGACCCCAGAAAGAGAACTAAGCCATGAGGAGATAGCCAACATATCTGATGGAGAACTTAAAGCCCTGGTAATCAAAATGCTCACAGAACTGATTGAGCTTGGTTGAAAAATGAAAGAACAAATGAAAGATACACAAAATGAAATAAAGCAAAATATTCCGGGAACCAACAGAGACAGGAAGGAAACCAGGACTCAAAGCAATGATTTGGAACAAAAGGAAGAAATAAATGTCCACCCAAAAGAAAAGGAAGAAACAAGAATAAAAAAAAATGAAGAGGGACTTAGGAACCTCTGGGACAACTTGAAATGTTCCAATATCCTAATTATAGGGGTGCCAGAAGGAGAAGAACAACAACAAGAAATTGAAAACTTATTTGAACAAATAATGAAGGAAAACTTCCCCAATCTGGTAAAGAATATAGACTTCCAGGAAGTCCAGGAAACTCAGAGAGTCCCAAAGAAGTTGAACCAAAGGAGGAACACACCAAGGCATATCATCATTAAGTTACCCAAGATTAAAGACAAAGAGAGAATCCTAAAAGAAGCAAGGGGAAAGGAGACAGTTACCTACAAAGGAGTGCCCATCAGACAGACTATTAGCTGATTTCTCAAAAGAAACCTTGCAGGCAAGAAGGGACTGGAAAGAAGTATTTGAAGTCATGAAAGGCAAGGACCTACCTCCAAGATTACTCTATCCAGCAAAGCTTTCATTTAAAATTGGAAGGGCAGAGCAAGTGCTTCCCAGATAAGGTCAACTTAAAGGAGTTCATCATCACCAAGCCCTTATATGAGAGTTAAAGGGACTTATCTAAGAAAAAGGATATTAAAAATATGAACATAAAAATGACAACAAACTCACAACTCTGAACTTTAGGTTCAACACATGAACCTAAAAGAAAAGAAAAACAACAAAAACAAAAACTAAGCAAACAACCAGAACAGGAACAGAATCAGAGAAATGGACATCACACAGAAGGAGTTCAGTGGGGAGGGGGAAGGGAGGAATAGCGGGGGAAAGGTACAGGGAAGAAGAAGCATAATTAGTAGGCATAAAATAGATGGGGAGAGATGAAAAATGGTGTAGGAAACAGAGGACTCAAAGAACTTATATGTACAACCCACGGACATGAGGTAAGGGTGGGGGAATGCTGGAGGGTTGTGGGGGCAGGGTGGAGGGGGAATAAAGGAGGAAAAATTAGAAAAACTAATAGCATAATCAATAAAATTACTTAAAAAAATCAACAAATGAATGCATCAATAAGTAGGACAACAGATTGAATGTCTCTCTCTAAAATCAAAAATAAAAAATTAAAAACATATTTTATAAGATTGGTACTCCGGTATTTTAGGGAAGGAGACTTTATTCTGACCGTGGGAAATAAAAGGGAGAAGTGTGGAGGGAACCACGTTGCTGTAGAAGGAGATGGGGTCCAGGCTCTCGGTGGTCGCAAACAAAGAATTGAATGGACCACAAAGATAAGTGAAGCAAGAGAGAAATTTTCTGGCATCGTAACTAATAAATCTTCTGAGAAACAGGAGACAGCCTAAAACTAGGAACTTCCACCAGAGCCAATACTGACTATCAAAATCCCTGAAGAAATAAGTGGAAAACCTGCCAATCAGGAGCCACTGAGTTAGAGAGACCAAATCCTGAAATGGCCCCACACCTTCCTGCAGCTGAAGTGGTCAGGCAAAGAGGCAGGAAAATCCCAATCCAGTTAAAGAGGAATGCCATGATCTGTTGTACTTACTGTTTAACATAGCAAACCAAGGCATGTAACCACTTGGCAGAAAGCACATCATTACAATCAAGAGCTGCATTTTACCAATTAAGAATTATGTGCAGAAATGCAGTCATAAAGTTATACTAAAATATTTAATTTCGAAGTAAACACGTATCTTACAACTTCCAAAGTTAAAATCATCTGGACTCACAATCCTCATTTCTTCCAGAAAACAAAGGGATAGTAGCTTCGGCCGTGGCTCTCTTGGCTTCGTCATCCCAAGATATGGGAGTGGGTCGTCTCTGGCCGGGGAATGGCTCTCTTCTATTGAATGGTCACAGGCTTTACAAGTTTTACCTAAGCTTCTACTCATGAGAAGGAAGGAAACCACAATGCTAATTATTATAATGAGGCAAAGGTGAAACAGAAGCTCTGGCGTGCAAGTGTGAAAATCAGGATGCTGACTGACAACAGCTGCAGTGTCTCAGGACTTCCTCATTTCTAGTCTGTCTCCTGCCTCAACACGAGCCCAGGGACAGGGACAGTGCAGGAGTGGATGAGGTGTTGGGGAAATGAGAATGAACACACCCAGACCTTCTTAGCTGGGGATGCTGTGCTGACAGCTTTGTCCATGTCCCTTACATGTTGGTACCATATTCTCCCTGTTTAACATACGAGAAAACAAGCTGAGAACTGTCACTGGAAAGTGGCAGGTCTGGGACTCAAACCCAGACCTATGAGAGTCAGAGTCTGTGCTCTTGAGCTATTGACAGGGTAAACAGTAATATCAATGGGGCCACCTTAAAATGGAGCTTGAGCTGCCATGCCAGAGGAGCTGCCTTGCATGTATTATGTCTCAAAACTTTGGATGTTAAAACAAGGTAAAATAGCCCTGGCTGGTGTGGCTTAGCGGATTGAGTACCAGTCTGTGAACAAAAGGTCGCCAGTTCGATTCCCAGTCAGGGCACATGTCTGGGTTGCAGGCCGCATCCCCAGTGGGGGGCGTGTGAGAAGCAACCACACGTTGATGTTTCTCTCCCTCTCTTTCACTTTCCCTTTGCTGATCTCTAAAAATAAATAAATAAAATCAGATTAAAATAAATAAATAAACAAGGCAAAATAACGTATAGCCTGGGCCTAAACACCCTTGTTTCTTCAAAGAACAGTTTTGCAAAAATTAAAAAGAAAGCAGATATGGCTTCTGGACTGAAACTTAAAAACATTGTTTAGAATTAATGCCATCATGTCATCTTATCTGAACCAACAGAAATGCCTTCCTTCTATGGATGTAATTGTTCCCCTTCACTTCTCATAAATACCATCGTCCTTGTCTCCTAATTGGAACACTATTTGGGCTTCTGCGTGAATCTGTGCATCTCGAATAGCTACTCTTACTGATCTCAAATCAATGCTTGTTGTCTCTCACTTTGAAAGGCCTTTTATTTTTAGGTTGACAACAGCATGGTTCCTCCTTGAGCAGCAACCTTCATATCTGCCGAGGGTGCAGGAGTGGGGAGGGTGGGGACCGAGGGGGTCTGGAGTGCTGAGCTAAGGCATGTAGACTTCATTCTGTGGGTGATGAAGAGATACAGGAGGATTTCAAGCAAGCGAGCAGGAAGTGAACTCATTGGAGCTGCATCGTCTGTCTCAAACATTATTTCTAATCCACCGAACCTTTCATTAAACAAAATCTAACTCAGAAACCACATACAGGGTCTGGCACAAATAAAGCCCCTTTTTTATTACAAAATCTTTTATAACAAAATCATAAGCATGTAATTCTGTAACATAACAGTATCACACTCAGGCACACCATATGACATTTTAGGCAAAATGTTCAAATTGAAACTATAAATTATTACACTCATATCATTACCCTACCAACCACACTCAAGCAGGCCTTACTTCTGTGGGACCCTGTCTATAAATGAGCTCACAGTGAAGTCGATTTGGCAGAAGCAGGTGAACCAGGGATGGCTCCTTTAGGCACGCAACATGAACGTCATTTTCCAGAAAGATACCTGGAAGCAGCGTGGTGGTGGGAGACGGGCGCTGCTGTCCTGATGGGGACTCCTCAGTCAGATGGGAGTTGTGCTCCCTGCTCTGAATCTTGGTTGGTGGAGGGACAGAGGCTCAGAGTGCTCCCAGGGGAGGGTGGAGGGAGAAGTGGTTGCATGTGCTTTTTTAAAAAAAGATTTTATTTACTTATTTTTAGAGGGAAGGGAAGGAAGGGAGAAGGGGAGGAAGAGAAACATCAATGTGTTGCCTCTTACACACCTCCAACTGGGGGCCTGGCCTGCAACCCAGGTATGTGCCCTGACGGGGAATAGAACCAGTGAAGTTTCGCTTTGTGGGATGACGCCCAACCCACTGAGCCACACCAGTCAGGGCATGTATGTCTTTGGGTGAGATAGGCCTGACCTCTTCCTGGCTGAGAGATCTTGCTGGGTTCTAGAACCATCTTTTAAGAACTGGGAGAGGAAGGGCATGATTCCTGGATTAGGCTGGAGCAAGAAAGGCATGTGTCCTGAGTGCAGCCATTGGAGAGAGTGTTGCCAGAATGCCCCTCTTCATTTTTACTGCCTGAGGAAGAGGAAAAGAAAATTGGGCTGGGGCTGGCAGCTTGATCAGAGCCTGGTTCCCAGCAGAGGCCTGGCACCAATATATGCTTATGGAATGAATGCATATGTTTTTATCGCAGGGAAGTCAGTGGAGGCCTGACTTCTGGAAGCTAGTGAGCTTGTTCCAGGGGCTGGCTCTCCCCAGAGGGCTCCAGGAGTAGACAGCTGCAGTTTAGTGCAGTGCCAGGTCGTGGAGAGGAGAATACACAGAAGGCTAGGCCTCAGGACTGGCCTTCAGGTTCCAGTTGCTGTGAACTCACTGCCGTGTGACCTTGAGGATGGTGCTCCTGTGGGCTTTGGTCATTTCTTCTCCGCAGGGTGGAGTTTTCCAAACTGCAGTTTGCAACCCATTTGGTACATTTGAAGAAGCAATTTAGTGGGTCACAATCGCTGTTAAAAAACAAAAAACACTGAACTAGAACAGAAAATATCAGAGTGTATCACACGTCATAAGGGTAACTATTGTTTTGAGAAACTATTGTTTTGCTTATACACAGATGAAGGTATGGACTGGTCTGAGGTTAAACTTCTTTGTTACTTCGGGTCCTGGAGAAAAGCTGTGAAACACCGAACTAGCAATCCTGGAGGTGTCCTTCCCGCCCACACACCCAGGGACTCTGCTCTCCCTCCCCCTGAGTCAGCAGCCTTCTCTCCGCTCTTAGCCGCCTCAGCGCCCCCCTCCCCGCCCCGCCCCCCGGGTCTCTCTTCTTCCTTCAGTTTTTCAGTCCCCTCCTCCCTTTCTCCCAGGGACAAGCCTCCCCTTTCCCAGGAAGTCGGGTGAGGAGGAGGTGGTTCCGAAGGAAGTGTGATGGAATGCGGGTGGCAGTGGGCACTCCATGCCACGACTTCAATAAATGCACTAGGAAGCAAACACCCAAGCACCCGAGAACTGATCAGATAGTAGGCGAGCTGGGGTCGTGAGTCTGAAGGTAGGACTTCATGAGCGAGAGTTTGGCGGCGACAGCGCAGCGGGTCACTTCCAGAGGCCGGCAACGGTCTTGTCATTGTTGGCAAGGTGCGCTATTAACAAGCGAAGGTAGCTTTCTCCCCCGCCTCCTCCTTTTTTAAAGGAGACGGAAAGAGCCAAGAGTTTTGGAGCCAACTTCTCGGGAGGGAGCGGCTGAACTGATTCGGAAGTTGGATCTCTTTGTACACAGGAATGCGGAGAGAAAAAACAAAACCCACCCCATTGCTTCATTTCCCCTCCAAGCCCGAGCACTTTCTATTGTGCAATGTTCACGTTGAGAAAAATGAATCCCGATTTGTGATGTAAAGGAATGAGAGCGCCTCTGGGCGCGAGGCGGCATTCTGCTGGGTGCAAAGACGGCGAGGTGGCCGAGGGGCAGCTGCAGCCAGGGCGCTCTCCCGGGTCCTCCGCGGGCGGCTCAAGGGCCGACTGGCTGCCTTTTTCCCGGGTGCCCACACTGGCTTTCAGTGACCTGAGGACGGAAAAGTAGATGGTCCAGGGAACCCAGAGGGCGGACTGCCCTGGCAAAGGCTGGGCCTCGAGAGGTGGCGGTTCCGCGAGTCTGTTTGGGGACTTTCTGGAGCTGAAAATCCATCTCGGAGACGCTGCTGGAAGCCAACACGCCTCGGAGTTTCGCCGATCCGAGGGGTGTAGGGCGCGGGAGGCCGGCCGGCGCACGTGGGTGTCGGGGGCGGGCCGCGGTGGGGGGGGGGGGTCCGGGGTGTGGTTTCCCCGCCTCCCGGGCGGGATTTGCATGTGTGTGTGTGGCGGTCCCAGACTTCCTGCTCCTTCTACGGCGCAGGTACGCGCGGGCCGGCTCGGCGGGCAGGCGGGCAGGCGGGCAGTCGGCGGGCGCGCCAAACCCGGCACCTCCTCACCCGGACGCCACCGCCGGCTCCCGGCCGCGCCGCCTTCCGCTCCGGTGGCCGCTAGCCCGCCCCGGCCGCGCGGAGCTCCCTGCTCCTAGGTGGGGACGCGCCTCTCCCCACCCTGCTGGTCATCTCTGTCCTCCACGCAGAGCCTCGCCTAGCGCCCTTGGGCCGCCCCCCACTGCTTCGGCTACCCCGAGGGCCGCGACCATGAGCGAGATGTCCAGCTTTCTCCATATAGGAGACATCGTCTCTCTGTACGCCGAGGGCTCTGTCAATGGCTTCATCAGCACTTTGGGGTGAGTTCGAGGGGGCACGGACGGGGAGGTGGCGAGGCTGGCCCTGGTGCCAGTTGCCTGCGTCCTGCCTCCGGCCTCCGACAAACCACTCGGACGTCCCCAGCTTCAAGGAGCGGGGGAACGACTCGCCTCCTGCTTTTAGAGAAAGGAAGTTAAATGTTTGCCCAGGTAGGAGTCGGTGCCCTGCCGGAGTTGGCAGGAGGCGCCTTCCTCCGCGAAGCCTCCACCCTCGAGCGCTCGCGGCGCCTCTGACAGGGCGGAGAAACTTCCTCTGCAGGTGGTCCTGGGGCGGGGGCTGGTGGGTGCCAGGGGCCTGAGTTGGGGAAAGGCATCCGGGCTGGACGTGACGGGCCCTGGGCGTAGGGCGGGGCTGTGGGGCCTGGGGGCTCTGCCTGGAGCCCGTAATCCTCGACTTCGGGACGAATTGCACCTTTGAGAAATCGCACCTTTTCCTTGTAGCTCTCTCCTGCCCTGCCCCCTTCAGTAGGAGTGTCTTCTCAGCCCTCTCCTTCCAGGCGTCCGAGGCCGGCTGCCCCCCTTGTCCCCGCCTCTCCCTGTCAATTTCCTGCGCAGCTCATCTGGCGCCCCTGGGTCCCTGGTCCCAGGATCTCTGGAGCACTTTACAAATATTAATTAATCCTGGCCGCCACCCCCCAGGGTCTGGGATGGATAAGCAAGAAATCAATTCAAACCCCCCTGGAGAGGGTCAGGCCTGAAGCAGACCAAGGGAGGGAGAGGAATTAGGCAGAGGGAAGGGTCACTTCAGAGAGCAGCTGGGTGAGTCGGGGGTGAGGGGTGGAGTGGAGGAGTGTATTCTCCCCCTCTCCCACCAGGCCCTAGGTCAGGATCTGCTACCTTTGTCCCATTTTCAGTCAGGGGACCTGTGTTGTCGCATGCTCCCCACCACCCCCAGCTCCCCTTTAGGATAAACCCACTCTCCTTTGCTAACCCTGCTTCTCTGGACACCAGCCAACCACCAGGTGCCTCCTCTCTGGGGGCTTTGGAGGACAGCCATAGCACCTCAGCCCAGCTGGCTCCGGGCCTGGCCTTGCTCTCCCTGAGCTGGCAGGTGGGAGTCACCTGGCTCCCTTGGTGTCTCCCGGGGTTGTTGGGAGTTTAGCTTTAGTCCAGTAGCAAAGGGAGTCAAACAGGACTGTGGGGTTGGAGGGCTGGCTCTGTTGGCAGGGAACTGACTAGGAGTTCCAGCAGATCCTGCTCTCCTTATCTCAGCACACTCAGGGACTCTCTCGGTCCCCTCCCCCACTAGATCTGACTTCTTTTGCTCAGTTCCCCTGAGGATGAGGATGGAGGCACACCTGGGCCTGTACCTCCCAGCCCCCTGCAATGACCAGGCTGCCCCTCAGGTCAGCACTGCTGACTGAGGCCAAGGCCTGCCCCTTGGTAGGCACACAGTAAACACCCCTGCTAATGCTAAGAGAAGGGGAGAGGGTGGGGGCTGGTGGGGGCATGGGGCAGATGGAAGCCCTCGTCCTAGTGTCTAAACAGCACTGGAGGCTAGGGGAAATGCCCATCTTCCATCTTTTGCTTTGGGCCTGGCTCAGGGCTGAGCACCCAGTGGGTGATTTTGTTTTTTGGGTTTTTTTAATCCTCACTTGAGGATATGTCCATCGATTTTAGAAAGAGAGGGAAAGAGGAAGGGGGTGGGGAGAGAGAGAGAGAGAGAGAGAGATGAGAGACATCAATCGGTTGCCTCCCACACATGTCCCAACAGGCATCAAACCAGAAACCTAGGTATATGTTCTGACTGGGAATCAAACCCACAACCTTTCAGTGTATGGGATGACATTCCAACCAACTGAGCCACCCAGCCAAGGCATACAGTGGGTGTTTTTAAGTACCTGTGCGATCTAGCAGAATCATCTGCCCTCCCTGCAGGTTTCTTCCCCTCACAAGGGATTCTCCGTTGCTTCCTAATAGTTCCCTCTTGCCTTGGTTCTTCCTGCCTAGGGATCTGCTTTCTCCAGTCCACTTTGAGCCTGGGCAGGGCCTGGTGACTTGCAAGAGCCCCTGTACTCCAGGGCGCAGGTACCCTCTGCAAACGCCTCCTGTAGCTCCCAACTTTCTACTGATGGACGTCCACCCTCCCAGCCTGGCGTTCCAGCGCCAGCATATGCTAGCACCAACTTAGTTTTCTGGCTTTGTTCACCTACCCCTCAGACATTCCCAGAGGTGTACCACACTGCTCCCAGGACCTGGAACCTACCCCATGGTCTCTTTACCTTTGCTTCTGTGTGGCCCCACCTTCAGCAAGTCTCCACCTGGGTAAATCTGACCCACCCTCTAAGATCTAGTGCAAAGTGGCCTCTTTTGAGAGATCCATCCCCTCTTCCCCAAACCAGCAGAATTATCCCTTTTTCCTCTGTGCTTTGCACTGCTTTGTACAAACTCCTCTCTGGTGTTAATTGTTTTATTTTGCAATTAGTTGGAGGTTTCTTTGTCTGGTCACCTAATGCTGGGCACTTTGCCAGGATTAACTGATAAATTACACCATTTGTCCACTCAGCATGCCCACAGGCACTGTGCTGGGCACCCGGGATTCAGTGTCTGATGAGGGAGCTGTATGTTTCACATTCTTGGAACTTAGAGTCAATAAACAAATGTTTCTAAGCACTGTAAGTCATTGCTACTCAAAGTCCACTCCTTGGTCAAGCTGCATCAGCATCACCCAGAAGCTTGTTAGAAAAACGGAATCTCAGACCCCTGCCTGTCCTGCTGAATCAGAATCTGCATGCTGGTGGTCACCAGGAGATTTGGAGCCTTACAGTGTGAGAAGCACACTAAAGTGAGTCTGCTCCATCCTCACTAGGACCTTCCTGCCTCTGCCCTCAGCTCTGGCCCCCTTTGCCTCTGCTCTGGCTGTGGGCGCCCATGTCTGTGAACCCTGGAGGCTGATTTGACTGAGTTCCCAGGCCAGCTCACTGCTTGATGTCCAAGAGGAGCCCACTAAGGGCTACATGAAGTGAATTTTTTGGAGATAGGGGTGGCCTTGGAGGGCAGAGGGGCTGGCTCCTCTGGGAGATGAGAAGGGGGGAAGTATTAGAGGAGGTAGTCTGGGGCAGCCTTCAGATTTCAGCCAGGCTCTGCAGGGTCAAGTGGAGGAAGCCATTTAGATCTGCTTGGATAATTAGAGCTTCCAGTGAAAATTATACATTAACTCTCAGGAGGGAGCATGGGAGGGGTCTGGGGAGTGGATACTCTGTCAAGGCCTCGGCTGGGAAGGGAGAGCAGGCCCATGCCTGTTCTGGGCAGGAGAGCATGGCCAGGGCCACTGTCTCACTCCTCACCCCTGGTGTGGCCGCAGACACCAGGGCTGGAGAGGCTGACTGGGGCTAGTGAAAGGTGAAGGATTTAACGTGGCTTCCGGCCAGTGGCTGCGGGGAACTGGCCCTGAGTATGCAGTATGGGCCCCTTGGAGTCTTAACATTTGAAGGCCTTGAAGACCTCATTTGATTGCTCCGAGGCGTGGCCCCAGACCACAGGGGAGTGCAGGTGAACTGTTCTTGAGGCTGAGCTCCCAACACTTGTCACAATGCCTCTATGTACCCACATCTGGGTGCTGGAGCACAATTTGGAGGCTCTCAGGGCTCCTGGACCTGTGTCACCAGGGCCAGATGATCACAGGGAGTAGAGTCATAAGGGTCCCCACTTGGGGCTCCCTGTCCACCTTGTAGCCTGTTCCACTTCCCCAGGAGAGTTGGCACTGGAGGTCAGGACCCAGAGGTCAGGAGGCAAAGACAATGATGCTGGGAGAATGGAAGGCAGCTGGAAAAGAGGAAGACTGACTATGAGATGGGCTGGCTGCATAAAAGCCATGGACTCAGCTACAGGAGCTGAGCAGGGCTGCAGAGGACAGGACAGTGTGAACGCCCTCATTCATAGTCTTTTCAGGGCGGATTGACTCAGTGTGAGAAAACCTCAGCAAACGTGGAGGAAGCCCCAGGTCAGCAGGGTTGGGACCCTTGAGTCTGGAGCCCAAGGGCATGCATGGCTCTCCTGCTTTTTCTCTAACTCTGGGTGATTTTGGTGAGGCTCTGCTTCCTCAGAGTGTGTTTCCTTCAGCCTGGGTGTCCTCTATGGTGCTTTGTTTGCACCTGAGAATCCCCTGGGGGTATTTTGAAAAAGTCCAGCTCCCAAGTCCCATTTCACACCAACTATATTGCCACTTCTAGGGCTGGGGTTTGAGGGTTGGATTGTTTAAAGTCTCCTCAGGTGGTTTTAATGCCTACCAGGGGTTGGGTCCCTAATCTGAGGCCCCCCTAGGCTGCAGGCTTTGAGGAAGTCTACGTGTTGGGTCTGCCTGCCTCTTGGTCCAAAGAATCCATCTCTTAGCCTTCGTCAGTCTTCATTAAGTCATTCAACAAACATGTATTGAGCACCTACTATGTGTTGGGGCACTGTTCTAGTGACCAGGGAATCGGTAGTAACCGCACCAGAGTTTCAGCCTGTTCTAGTCTGCACAGTGGGGAGATGGTCCTTAAGCCTTCTGTCTCCGAGACCACGTAATTCCAGGAGCCGGCACCGCCCTCCCCAGCAGACCGCATTCCTACGGGGCAGATGCCAGCCCTGTCCTTGGCTTTCATGTAGTGGTGATTTCACTGTAATGAGATGACTTACCCTGTCCTACTCACTAAGGCAGGGGCTTGGCCTCAGCAGAGCCAGTCCATGCAACTAGTTTTTTTAAAATACCTATGTTTTCTGATTAAAGTGTAATATATGCTCCATGGAGGAAACCTGAAAAACTCAAAAATTATCTGTAATAATACCATTACATCTGATATTCACATTTTGTATGTGGACCCAGCCTTTTCACCTACACAAATAAACAATTACAAAATGATATGAAACTGCACATAGGTCTTCATACCCTGTTTTTTGGGGACACATTAAGGGGTATTTTCCCATGCCAGCACACCATCGTTAGGGCTGCGTGGCATCCCATGGCATGATGAACCTGAATTTATTTAAGTAACTCTAGTGTTGGGCATTCAGGTTTGAAACCAGAAAAGTTGGCCTGTCACCACCAGAACCAATAAGCAGAGGCGGGGATTCAGTCTCTGTGGGCGCTTTATTCAGATGGCCGGAGACCTGAGAAGATGGCGGGTTTGTACCCTAATGGACCATCTTAAATTCCATTTTAAACCAACCCTTTTTATAAGGAGAAGAAAAAT
>CM052541.1:96046603-96066429 GCA_028533065.1 Trachops cirrhosus
AATTTTTGTTGTCCTTATTTTGGTTGTGTGAGGAAGCACAGTGTGTCTACCTACACCTCCATCTTGGCCGGAAGTACTTCCTTGACCTACTTTTTAAAGTAATCCCTCTGCAGCTAGGTAGGGAACAGGCTGGGGAGGAGGGGAGGTGAGAGGATGCAGTGGGAGACCAAGGAAGAGGTAGTTGCAGAAATCCAGGTGAGGGCTGGTGGGGGCCTGGATGTGGTGATGGTAACAGTGATAAGAGGTCAGGTTATGCACATGTCTTGTAGAGCCCACAGGGTTTCCTGACAGTAGGTGCGAGTGGGAGATAGGAGTCAAGGACTGGCCTGCGGTTCTTGGCCCAAGTGAGGAAGGAAGGATGGGCTGGGATGGGGAAGACTTCAAGAGGAGCACGTTTAGGTGGAAGGCCAGGGGCTCAGTTTGGAACTACCTAGTTTGCGATGCCTATGGATGTCCAAGTGGAGACTCAAAGTAGGCAGTGAGATTCCCAAGTCTGGACTTGGGGGAAGAGGAACAGGTGGGGGTGGGGGGTTGTGGGGAGTCATCAGTGAGTGTAAGTGGTTCTTGGAACCCATAAGTGCGGCTGAAATGACCAAGGGCGTGAGTTCGGATGGAGAAGGGGCAAGAGCCAAGGGCTGAGCCCATGCCGGAGGTTGGGGACAGGGAGGGACACCTAGAGTGTCCTCCCAGCGCAAGCCGCCCTCTCACTGTGACTTCCCCGCACCCAGGTCCCACACAGTATCCAGAAAAATAAACATGATCTGTAGTGCCTACTTCTGGCCCTAATGTGCACAGAGGTTATACCATGCCCACTCTGCATGTGCACCGTTCAAACCGGTTTTCTCCTCTGTAAAATGGCGCTAATGACTTGCCCCTTGTGGGGAAGTGGTTGAGAATTCAGAGGTGACAGTTGTGAGGTGCTGAGGTAGAGCTGGCCTTTGAAATGGTGGGTTGTCATCATTACTTTATTCTCGAGGCTGGGATGGCGTTGAAGACTTTTAAATGTAGAAGCGAATGGCTGAATGGGTGTGTGGGTGGGTGTCCTCCAGAGATTCGGGATTGGCCCCAGCCATGGCTGTAAGGGGGAAAGAAGAAGGTGTGACGTGGGGCCTGACTGAGGTTGGGAAGGAGCGAGATGTATTGTCCTGTCTTTGAGACCCAAAGGCTTGCCCCCTAGTGTGTGTTCATCTGTCCATCTGCCTCTGGTCTCTCTCTGCCTCTGTTTCTTATCCTGTTTATCTTTTTGTCTCCTTTTGTCTTTTCCTTCTCTCTCTGTCTCTCCCTCCCTCCCTCCCTTGCTCTGACTCTCCCTCCCTTGCTCTCTGTTTCTCTTTCCGATTTTATCTTCGTCTCTCTTGGTTCCTTTCTCTCTCCCTCCTGAATCACCCACTGCCCTTTCAGATCTGGAAAGCAGGGTGTCCAGGTTATGGCAAGAGTTGTACCCCCAGAGTGCGACAGCCTGGACTGGCAGCACACCTCACAGGACAGCTCTAGCTCCAGCGGGGGTGGAGGGGCTGCCTGTGTCTCTGTGCTTTTTCCTGGGGACTCTCCCACCCCCACTCCAAGAGATCTTGCCTTTTCACCAGGAAAGATAATGACTTGATGGTGAGGGGTTGTCTGTGATGGAGAGGTTTCTTTGGATGCCTCCCTGGTGCCCTGGAATCCCCTGCCCTGAGGGAGGGATGCTGTGGGGATATGGGCTTCTTTTCTCTTGTTGACCCAGCTGCCTTGTCCCCCAGGCTGGTGGATGACCGCTGTGTGGTGGAGCCTGCGGCTGGGGACCTGGACAACCCCCCCAAGAAGTTTCGAGGTAAGACCTCCATCCCCACTGCAAACTCGCCTCCCAGGCTCATGGACCTGGGACTGAGTCATTCAGCCCCATTCAGCCCCAGCTGCTGGTCAGAGGAGGCTGCCTGAGGCCTCCCGCTGTTGTCTGAGGAGCCCCAGGGTCTGCACTGCATCCCTCTCCACCATGCCTCTTCTTTTTTTTCCGGGGCCAAGCCCGCTTCTCAGAGCACACCCACTCCTGGCGAGGTCTGCCCCTCCGCCTCCAGGTCCCCACCAGCCACAGGGCTTTCTTTGTCTGCTTGGCTGGGCGTTTTCTGAGGGAAAAGGGGAGGGAGAGCGAATTTCCCCAGGCGTTAGGAGGCCCAGGGCGAGAGCCCTTCTCTGTGCTGAGTCTCCTCATCTCATTGACCTGATAGTCTCCAGGTCCCTTCTCCTGACCCTGGCTATGTCCTCAGCCCCGTGTGGTGTGGATGACTCCTGCCCTAGGGAGCTTGTGGAGCCCAGGCCCGGCCCTGCTGCCCTGCTGAGTAACCCTGGGCGCTGCCTTCCCTCTAGGCCTCTGTGCCCTTGGTGGTCAGTGGGCTCCTCGGCTCTGCCCTGAAGGCCCTAGGGCCCTTGTGAGGATTAAAAGATATTCTGCTGTCACTGTGCCCAGCCAGGGTAAGGTGTTCTTGTGAGTACCTGTGAGGCGGAGACAGCCAGCAGATGCATCCTGGGCATGAAGGGCAGGGTGGGAGCAGGTAGGAACATGCCAGGCCACTGCCGCCCTGTCTGCCCACGTGGCTGCTCCTCTGGGGAGGGATTAGCTGCAGTTGTCCTGGAGAGGGATGCTCGGGCGGGTGTGCAGGCTTCAAGGTAATCCTGTGGCATCCTTGGCTGTCTGCCTTGGGCCTTGCCCATCCGTTGTAGTGCAGAGAAGATGGAGAGGGAGTTCCTTCCAGCCTGCAGAGGGTCCCCGTGTCTACTCTTCAGCTCCTGCTTCCAATGTGGGCCTGTGAGTGGGGGCTTTGCTTGGGGGGTCTTTCTTAGGGGACATGCCTGGATATGTAGGAACTGCCTGTGGCACTGGACTTTTCTCACCACCATACCCCTCTGCCTGCGTCCACTCCTCTCGTTCTCTCCCCCTCGTCGTTCTTATTTCTTCCAGTCACACCAGCCTCTGCTGTTCCTCACATGTACCAGCCATGCCCCCACCTTCGCACCTTTGCACCTGCCGTTCCTCTGCCTGCAAGGTTCTTACCCAAATGCCCACGTGGCTCATGCCCTCTGCAGCTTCAGGTCTCATATCCTCAGTGGGGCATTCTCTGACCACTCAGTATACAATTGTCCCTCCTTCCCAATCTCCCTTCTCTGCTTTTTTTTCTCCATAGCAGGAATCTGACATACTCCATGTATTTTAATGATTTGTTTGTTTATCATCCGTCTCCTCCACTACAATGTCAGCTCCACCAGGGCAGGGATTTCTGTCTGTTTTCTTCACTGTTTTATTTGCAGTGTCTGCCACATAGTGAGTGCCCGGTACACATGTGAGGAATCAAATCATGTCCTAGCCCCTCCTTAGGTTGCCTCCGCCTGTGCCACCTCTCTCAGGCCTGGCTGCTCTGGGTCCTGTAGGCATGACCCACCGAGTCCCTGGTTGAGCCCAAACATAAAGGTACTGGGCCCAGGTTCTGGGGGCTAAGGGGTGCTGGTGCGCGTGGCTCTGACCACACCTGCCCCTGGGTCCTGAAGGTTACGAGTGGATAGAGCAGGGGCTTGGGGCCCTCCTGCAACCAGAGTCAGGAGGGCTTCGAAGCTGCTGCTGAGGGGGCAGATGTCCTCTCTGGATGAGGGGTTTAGGTAAATCTGGGGAAGAACTTGGTAAGAGGGACAGTGGTGAGGGCCCTGAGGGTGAACTCCCCCCAGGTCAGAGAGGGACTGGAGCTGAGAGGAGAATATGTGTGCAGTCAGTCAGCTTTGTGGTGTGACAGGTGGTGACAGAAGTTGATATGGCAGAGGAGGATTTCACCTACAGTTTCAGTGGTAGAGGTTGGGGCCGGTTTCTGATGACAAAAATGCCACTTAGCAGGGAAATGCTACTTTGATTCCCTGCCCTTCTCCTATCACTCCTTCCCGCTCCTGCCTTTCCCTTCCTCCCCCTTTTCCCAAAGCCTGTGAGCAGGGCCCTCCTTCCCTACAGTCCAGAAGCGGTGCCAAGGCATTGGGTCCAGCCAGCTCCCTGACTCAGCCTCCCGTCTCCTCCTGCGTCTCAGCCCCAGACCCTGGCCTGTGGTGGTGGAGGGAGGCAAGCAGAGGTCCCTTCTGGCTGGTGGATCCAAGTTGGAGCATTAGAACTTGGGATGAGAGGTGGATTAGTTTTGACACTGAAGCCCAGAGAAGAGAAAGGTGGAGGGAGAGTCCTGCTCTCTTTGTCTTTGTCCCCTGACTCCTGCGAATACCCGGGCCCTGGGGAGGTCCCAGCAAGGACGTGGGGCGGTGGCAGACATTTAAGAAGTTGGTTAGAGGTGGTCAGGAATGGCTGTGTCGCAAGGCCACCCTGGGGTGGGCTGGCCATTGCTGGGACTGTGGGCTGTCCCTCTTTCCCCGGTGCCCTCCAGCTGTTCCAGGCTGACTCTCCTTCACCTGCTGAGTGAAGCCGCCACCCAGCCTCCATCTGCCCCTGATTGGCGCCTTGTTTGTGGTTTCAGCGCTAGCCATCTTTCAAGGCCATCCCAAGCCCCAGCATGTGCTGGGAATTCTTCCCAGAGTCTGCAGAGCCCTGGGAGGCCCAGGCTGCGGGTGTCCCAGTGTGTAGAGCACCTAGTGCCAGCCCCGGCTCCTGGGCCTCTGGTTTGCTGTAGGGGTCTTCGGGTGTGGCTGCTCTGAATTGTGTGCTGCTGGCTGGCCCAGGGTCTGGGTGTGTTCCTCCCGTGAGCCCTTTCTTTTTGTCCAACTTCAGGCTGGGGCCTCAGGTGACCCGCACCTCCCCCTCTGTCTAGGGGAAGTCCGAGCTCACAGCCCCAGATACAGCAAGACCAGAAAAATGTGCAGGGGTCACTTGCCCTCCCAGACTGGTGGGGGCAAGTACTGGGGAGGGGTTGATGAGGTGGCCTCCCTGTGCAGGGGTCCCCCACCGTCCTTATGCCTCTCTACCTGTCCACCTTCCAAGCCCAGTTTTTTGGTATTTTTATTATTATTAAGACATCAACTCTACACAAAAGAGAAAAATAACACACACCTATGTACCCACCACTATGCTCTATCAAATCCTTTTAGCCATGTTTATTTCAGATCTTTATGTCTTTAAAAACGTAACTGTTGTGCCACTGACCTAAGCCTTCTGGGTCGTCTCCCTGACCCTCTCCCCTCCCTCCCTCTCCACAGGCAAACCCTCTCAGAAATGGGTGCGTGTCACTCAGTGGCCTGTTTTTCTGCTTTTGCTGATAATACATAGGGCTATATCCTTGACTGTTATGAGGACTGCTTTCTGCCTTTACACTGCTGTATGTTAAAGGTAGCCGCCTGTCCAGTCTTTCTGCACTTTTTCACTTTGTACTGTTTTTGAGGTTTGTCTGTGTTGACTGTGGCTCTACTTCATCTGTTTAATTGTTATATAATATTCCACCGGTGAGCAGGCTATAATCCATTTATCGGTTCTCCTATTGATGGCCACTCAGCTCATTTCCAGTTTTGGTCACTGTCCACTCTGCTGCAGCGATCGAGCGTCTGCGCACGTGTGTGCATCTCCTCGGGCTCATGTGTCTGAGGGTGGGGGGTCCTGGGTGGGAGGAAAGGCCCTGCTGCCTTCCGTGCGTGTCCACTCACCCCTCACCCTGCCCGCCGCCTCCCTCACCCCCGCAGCCTGTGGCTCCGGCCGCTTGCCTCGCCTCCACTCTCACTCACTTGCCTTTGTCCAGCTTGTGCGTTCTCCAGCCCTCTGGGTGTGAAGTGCCATCTTACTGTGGCTTTAATTTCTATTCCTCTGACTACTAGTGAGATGGAGCATCTTTTCATATGTTTATTGGCCACTTAAAATTTGTTCTTAATCTTTTTTCCTTTAAAATTTCTTAAAATTTTTATTTTTAGAGAGAGGGGAAGGGAGGGAGAAAGAGAGGAAGAGAAACATTGATGTGTGAGGGAAATATCCATCAGTTGCCTCTCACATGTACCCTGACCAGAGACTCAGCTGCCAACCCAGGCTTGTGCCCTGACCAGGAACTGAACTGGCAACTTTGTGCTTTTTGGCATGATGCCCAACCAACTGAGCCACGTCGGTCAGGGCTTCCCCCACCCCCTTTTATGAAGTAATACAAAGACCAGTCCTAGGATGGAGGTGGAAGCAATGGTGCCCCACCCCACCCTCACTCTCCTCCCTCCTGTCCTGTCTCCTGGGACAACTGTGTCAGAAAATCTGGCTGGGTAATTTATTCATACAGTTAAAACCTCAAAGCATCATGCAAATATAGGTACAGAGTCTGCCCCCTTCCCTATTGTCCCTTCAGGTAACCACTTCCCTTGGTTTCTCCTGTGTCCCCCAGTGGTCCTTTATGCAAATACAAATGCATAGTCAGATGGTCCCTCTCCTTACACAGAGGTAGCATTCTATGTGCACTGTTCTATTCTTTGCTGTTTTTACTTTATAAACTATGCATGTATTCTATTGGAGATCTTTCTATATTTGCATATAGAAATCTTGAACTCTTCCTCTTTTTTTTTTTTTTTTACAAATTTATTATCTCGTGGTAGGTCAGAAGTTTGACACAGGTCTCACTGGGCTTAATTCATGGTCCTTGCAGGACTGCATTTCTGTATTTTTTCAACCCTCACCTGAGGATATATTTACTGATTTTAGAGAGTCAGAGAAAGAAACATTGATCGGTTGCCTCCCATACATGCCCTGACCGGGAATTGAACCCACAATCACCTGAGCCACCCGGCCAGAGCTCTTCCTCTTTTTTTTCATTTAAGAACTCATTTTTGTTCCACATCTTGGACAAATTGAAACTAGTATTCCTATCGATGATAGTTTTAAGCATTTAAAAAACGTTTCTTTTAAAAGTTGTGGTAAATATTCTTAATATAAAGTACCATCTTGACCATTTTTAAGTGCACAGTCGAGTGGCATTAAGCACATCTCATTGCTGCGCAGCCGTCACCACCACCCATCTCCGTAAAACTGAAGCTCCGCATCCAGGAAGTAGTAACTCCTTGTCTGTTCCCTCCACCCCTGCCCCGGCACTCACCAGCCTACTTTTCATCTCTATGAATTTTACTCTTCTGAGAACGTCATGTGAGCAGAGTCATGCAGTATTCGCCCTTCTGTGACTGGCTTCTTCCCCGTAGCATGAGGGCCTCAGGCTTGCAGGCGCTGCGCCGCGTCTCCTCCTGGCCGCTCTCACAGCCCCAGTGCATTTCACTGCGTGGCTGTACTGTGCGGCGGAACCGTCCCTCGGAGGGACACCTGGGCTGTTGCTAGTCTTTATCGTTCCTGCCAGTGCTGCATGGAGGACCCTTGTCCCTCGTCATTTTGTACGAATGCAGGTGTGCTCTTAGGGTGGAGGCTGCCGAGTCCAAGGGTGGGAGCCCCTGTGATACCGAGCAAGCCGGCCACTTGCGCCAGCTGGGGCTGCGCGGTTTTGCAGCCCCTCGGGCAGTGCGGCAGGGGAGCTGATCCCCTGAGCTCTTTCCACTGTTTCTTCTGCCAGCTGCGTCCGGGTCTCCACATGTTCAGCTTATTCCAGAATTTTGCTCCCTTGGCCCGCTCCTCCACTATTCTTTCCCCTGCCCTCCCAACAGCCCCCATTGCTGTTGGAGCGTCTCCACTGTCACCTCTGTAGACCCGAGTGTCATAGTTCACCTGTTTCTCATTCTGTCCACTCCGCAAGCATGCTGCCCTTGTCTCCTTCCCGTCACTGCCGCACACACACTCAGTTTTACAGCATCGAGACAGAATAAGCTTCACGTTCTCTTCCATAACCACCCTGGAGTCTTGGTTGTCTTGTTCTATAAGTGGAGTCTAAATGGTGAAAAATTAAAAACTGCTGTTTGCATGATTTGTGCAGGGCTCACACATTATTGTGACGTGGAACTATTCTCTGTGCTGTTCTGCTCTTGAAAGCTCCTACTGGTGCTTTTCAAACTTTCCTGAATATCAGAACCATTTTGGTTGTGTGTGTGAGGGGGTGGGGGGAATGCCTTTAAAATGCATGTTCCCAGGCCTCACCCAGACCTGCCAAGCACCCTCGCCCCTCCCCGGGACCTAGGACTTCCTGCCAGGTGATTTATGCAGTAGCAGTGGCTTTTCGAGTGTTAGCTACCTTAGTCAGTTTCAGGGAATGGCACTTGATTTTCTTTAGTAAATGAAGATCCTCTTGTCTACAGCCTTGCAAGCCAGGTGCCCCTCTCACCCACGGACACGTGCCCCCCAGCACACACAGTCTTTGCCATAGGAACCCCTGGACCCAGACTTTTCTCCTGGCCTCTGATGCTGGGCTCTTGTGTGGGCTCAACCTTCCTCCTCTCTGCCGCTGCCCTGCGGTTTGGTGAGAAGGAAGATCTGGCCCCTGAGCGGTTCTGACAGGGCTGCTTTTGGGTAAGAAGCACAGCACAGCGTGGAGATGTGTGTGGGCTGGTCTGCAAACATTTCAGAGGGCTCTAATTATTTATCTGTTCAACAAGCATTTTCTGATACATTTGTGGGTAGGGCTTTAAGGGCGGGGTATGTAAGAGAAAAAGATGAATTGGACAAGCTAGTAAGTTTCCAAGAAAGCTAGAGAGGAGGCAGGAGCAGGGAGGGATCCCATCTGGCTGCAGCCCTCTCGCGGGATCCCAGCGCAATGTGTTTCTTTCAGACTCGGCTTCCGGCGCAGCGCACTGTTGGGCTGGAAAGTCCCTCTAACAGGGCTCAACCGTCTTTTAAAGAATTGGGTAGAATAGAATTAGAAGGCATCAACCATAGTAAGGGTTGTTAGCTTTTTATTAATTCTTTCTTAAGTTCTGTCTCTGCTGTTAAACACGTTCAATGAGTTTTAGATTTGGTTATTGAAGCTTTTTTATTTACAGAAATTCCATCTGGCTCTTTTTCAGTCTGCTGTGTCACTCTGTGTAGTTTCCTATTCTCTCCAGGGATCCTCAAATGTTTTTTTTTTTTTTTTTAATTGATTTAAGCAGAGTAGGCATTTCTGGTTTACCGATGATGTCTGTCTGGTGTCTCTTCACGTCTGGTTCTGGTGTCTGTGTTGTGAGTTGGTTCTCTCTTGTGGCATCTAGTTCTCTGGAGTTCCTGGTTGTCTCTGACTGCAGACTTGTTGCGTTGAAACGTTGGTGCTGCGTGACTGTGGAGTGGGAGGAAGTAGCCCCCTCCAGAGAGGGTGTACTGCCAGATTCCTAGGGCCACCCCCGGTGCAAGACCATCAAAGCCAAGCTCAAGTCTGGGGTTTTGCACCACCCACGGGGTTCCAGCAGGGCTGAAGGAACTGTTCTGAGGGGAGGGTTTCCCACCTTCTGTGGGCCTAGGCTCAGATTTCTGTCCCTGTCACTGGTGAAGCTGTCCTAATAAAAATTAATGTCTTCTGGAATCAGCAAATGCTCTCAGGGTGAACGTAGCTTAGGGGTGTGTCTCCCTGGTTTCCCCTTTGATCTTCTGTCCTGGCCAGATGGTTCCTTACTGTCTCACCAGTTCTTTAAGAAGTCTTCAAATAACATCTGTTTGAAAAATCTGGTTGTCAGGTTGTTTTCCGGTCCATAATGGAGTGTAACAGAAGCTCCACATTGTTTCATGAAGTGGTGGCCTGCGTGTGTGTTTACTAGGTGAGCCGAGTGACCTGGGGCGTCATCTCTCTTTCCTCCTGTTGTCCTGTCTGGACCGGGAGTGCAGGGAGGTGGGCTGTGGGAGACCAGGGAGCTCAGATCGCCAAGGCCTGTGGGCCGCCGCTGGCTCCAGGCTCCAGGCTCCCTCTGGGCCTGACGGCCCCCCTCCTCCGCCTCAGCGGGAAGACCTGATGTGAGGCTGCGCATCTCGCCGCCTCTCCACCCCTCTCTCGCCTTCTCCTCCACTCGCCTTATCCTTTTCCTCCCTTTAAGGCTAAGTTCAAGCCCCTCATCGCACATGAAGGAGTCTTTCTGTTCTCCATTCTTATATTTTTGTTGCTGTTGTGAGGGAGTTGTTCTAGACTCGTGTGTGCATGTGGCAGATGTCCCTGAGCCCTGGGCCAGGGGCTGGGGACACAGCCATGGGCTCCACTCAGCCCCGCCCCTCTGAGCCTGCTGAGGGCGACAGACACAAGCAGAGCGGCCTGTCGGGCCCAGAGCTGGCTCCTTTAATATTATGAAGTGGAACCCAAAAGTGATGCAGTCTATCCATATCCATATTTATACAATATGAAGTGGGGCAGGGTCCAGGGGCTGAGTGAGCCTGGAGCTGGGGAGAGGTGGTAGCGCCAGTGTTGTGCTCTAAGTGTGACAGGAAAAGACATAAAAAGAAGGCAGTGTATGACACAGTCCCTCTCTCTCTCTCTCTCTCTCTATATATATATATATATATATATATACATATGTCTACATATATTTACATACAGTAAAATAAACAAAAACTACAGTGTAGATGCGTATTTTGGAAGTAAATGTTGGGCCAACCAGAAGACCCAGGGAAGCCGGCCTCCGAGCCACGAGCTCGCAGCCACAAATGCAGCACTGGTGCGCGGCGTGGCCGTGAACGATGCATGTTCTGAAACAGCAAAAATCTCCTGGTAAAGTTTGAACAGTACAAAGTATGGCGATCCTCCCTCAGTTTATGTCGGAGTTTCATCCTGGGAAAATTCCGTGCAAAAACGACTGTGTGTGTGTGTGTGTGTGTGTGTGCGTGCGCGCACGCCACTCCTCACCCAGGGCACTGCCCGCAGCTGTCCACCTGCAAGTGCGCAGAGGGCAGTCCCGGCAGGTGCGACACCGGACAGTCTTTATGCCACAGGCTTCTAGCAACTCTGTCCTGACCACTAAATGCCAGCTGTGACCTTATCACTGGGACAATCAAAATCACACCCCACACCCCACTATTTTCAAAACTCCCCCTGGTGTGGCCCCACTCCCCCAGCTCCCGCTGGGGGCCAGCGATCTCCAACAAGGCAGTGAGATCTACGTAGTGACAGGGGGACCTAGGAGCTCCAACTCAGCCAGAAGAAGCGGGAGGACCTCCTGGAGTGGGTAACACCCCAGCTTCTTCTTGAGGGCTCAGCAGAACCGCATAAAGACACACTGTCTCTAACAAACTGAGTGTGTGTTTCTGGAAGTGAGGCCCACTTGTGCTGGTCATGCCGAGGTGGGCGGGGCGGTGCAACCCTGGGCAGCCCCATCTGCTTTTGGAATGGCCATTTGGAACTCCCTCCCTTCACGGAAGTTCTGTCTTCTCTGAACTTTGACTCACTCGGTTTCTCCTCCTGATGGCACTAGGGGGCCTCTGCCTGCTCATGGGCTAGACGGAAAATCCAGTTTCACTTTTAGTTCCCAGGGGCTGGATGACCAGTTTTACCAGAGCAGGGACGTAGCCCTCCTTTCAGAGGGTGGGTGAGTGGGGCTGAAGGAGAGGGCTCCCCGCATCGGATCTGCTCCCATAGTGGCCTCCTTCCAGGTCCCGGCACACCATCTCTCTCCTGTGTTCCCCGCTGCTGGAGCACCGTGCTACTGAGGAGGCACAGCCTCCGGGCTGTGAGCCCACCCCTTGCCCAGGGTGTGATTCCTTCCTGTGACGGGGAGCTCACTGCCTCAGAGCGCAGCCTGTGCTCTCATCAGAGAGGCGCCGTCTCCTGTGCCAGCATTTTGCCACGGCCCCAAGTCCTCCATCCCCTCCCACCACACTTTAATATAGGGTTATCCAGCTCACGCCTCCTTTTGATAAGTAGAAAAACCTGACACCCTTTCTAGAGTTTGGGCTTATGAAAACCATTAGTGTTTAGTGTGCTTTCTAAAATAAAAATTGTAATGGTGAATTTGTTCCTGGAATTTTTTTTTGGTGGGAAAGGAAAGAGGTCTTTATTAAAATGTTGCACAGTTTGAGAGGCTCATCTCTTCTGCAAAACACAAACAAAACCCAGCTCTTCCCCCAAACGCCAAAGCCCAAAACAGTGCCCAGAATTCCTGCCCCATCCTTATCTGTCCTTTGGAGCCTGAGGCTGCTAAGTGGGCAGCTTCCCAGTTTGTTCCTGGAAGCTTGATTGACCCTGTCTTAGGTCAAGTCCCCCAGGATGGGAGAGTTATTGAGGAGAGGTCTCCGGAGAGTGAAGGTGCCTTGCTCACCCAGGACAGGGATAACAGAGGAAAGGGGTGGTTTCAGGGGAAGAGAAACCTCAGCCTGATCCCACTGGGAGCTGGGGGCAAGTGGCACACACAGTCTCCCAGAGGCTAGGCTGTTACCTCCCTGCATCAGCCACTGGGTGGGCTGCCCTTTGGGAGAGGTTGGAGGATGTAACTTCTCAGTCATCTGTGGGCAGGATGGCAGCTGGCCAGAGAAAGATGCAGGCGTGAGCTGTCGGCTGCCAGTGTCCACAAAAGCTGGGCACATACAGGGCAAGGGGTGGGGGCCCAAGAGCTTCTGATAATCTCCTGTGGGGCAGAGGGCAGGTGTCCATGTCCCAGCTGAGACCCTACTTTCAAACCTGCACCTGGGACTTTCCATTCTCCTCGATACAGGAGTCTCCAGGTTCTTAGGGGTCCTGCCTCTTCCGCCTCCCCACCAAGGAGCTGAAGTGGCATTTGAGGGTGGGGCTGCAGGCCGGGGTTTCCTGAGGGGGAGCCCTGAGCTCGGCATAAACCCGCCTGCCCTGTTCTCGCCCTACCACAGACTGCCTCTTCAAGGTGTGTCCCATGAACCGCTATTCGGCCCAGAAGCAGTACTGGAAGGCCAAGCAGACCAAGCAGGACAAGGAGAAGATTGCCGATGTGGTGCTGCTGCAGAAGTTGCAGGTGTGTGTGCAGGTGTGCGCCCGCGTGTGCATCAGGACCCAGGGCGAACACATAGAGCCTCTGCTCGCCAGAGCCGGTGGGCCCCATGGCGGAGTTCAGTGGTTTTAAAGGCCCAGCATACAAGAGATAGGTGTTTGCAACCAGGTGAGGTGGGGGGGGCAGTGGTGTCCTCTCAGTGGCCCGCTCATCTACGTGACCCCTTTGTGCCACTTGGGAGAAGGCGCCCCCACCTTCAGGCTGGCCCAGCCTGGTGCCGGGGCACGTGGTTCAGCGAGTGGAAGGCGGGCTGGAGTTCAGCTTGCACCAGCCCTTCAGCCGGACGCCGCGGTGCAGCCAACAACCTGTGCTGCTGGGCCTGGAGTTCAACTGACTCCAGGGAACCTGATTTGAGAACTAGTCTTAACTCCTCCCCTTGTTCTATAGAGTTGGGGCCTGGGGTCCTTAGAAGGGCCTGGTCTGTCCATGGTCATTTTGTGAGTTTGCAATAGGGACTAGACTGGGTCTCTGAGCCACCTTGGGTTGCTTGGACACACGGACGGTGCCTGGTGCGAGGGCCTGTGGTTGTTCATGGGCCTCTTGGAGCAGTGACCCAGTCCATAGTCTGGGCAGTCTTCTCTGGACGGAACTCGGGGCCCAGAGCCTAGGCCCCATGGAACAGAGAGCAAGAGGCTTTGTCTGGGTCAGCACCTTAGCAGCTTGCTTTTGGGACCCTCTTTGCCCTGGTGCCTCCACGCGCACCCCCCGCCCGCCATGCAGACCTTGCTTACCTGTGTCCCTTGTCCTGAGGAGCAGGTGTGAGATGGGGGAAGGGTGGCCCTGCCCCACAGCTGTGACCTGGGCTGGAGGCGGGTGCTGGTGTGGGCTGCCTGAGCTCTGTTATAAGTACCCCCATCTCCCTTCCTGAGCTGGGGGCTGTCACAGGCTCCTCCCTGCTGCTGACACAGCCCGAGTCTGAACTGGGGATCTGGCCTGGGCGCGGGGTCCTCACATGTGCACCAGCACACACTCAGAGCCACACATGTTCACAGCCACACACTGTGGGTTTTCGGAAAGTCGCACGTACACAGCAAGGCTCCCCAGCAGCCACCCTCGCTCCAGCCTCAGTCTTGAGAACTGGGTAATGGGACTGAGGAGAAGAAAGGGGCAGAGGGGCCAGAGCTCTTGGTGAGTGCCAGTCCGATGGAGGAGACAGAGCCCCTGCCTCCAGGAACCCCATCAGATGGAGGTGACAGAGCCTGTCCGTGGGCAGCTTCAGTCGAATGTGACAGAAGTGCCTAAAAAGGTGTCCTTAGTGGGATGCAAACCAACTCCTCAAGGCCGTCAGAGTTGGATCTATCAGAGTTGGTTGTAGCCAGTCTGGGAAGGCTCCCTGGAGGCAGTGACCTGGGAGCACACAGTTTTGGGTGGGAGGGTCACAGTGGAGGAGGAGGAAGCAGTGGCATCAAACATGCCTGCCAGCATTTGGGCTGGGGCAGGGGTCTCGTGTTGGGACATCAGGAGTCTGGTGAGATGGGGTATTGAGGCTCAGCTTCGGTGTCTGCTGGGGTAGCGGGTCTCCGGGGCTGGCCGGCATGCCCTCTCCAGAGGGAGGTGATGGTGGACCCTAGGCTGCCGGCTGTATGGCCTCAGGCTGCCCCTCCACACTGGGAGCCTCCCTCACTCTCAGTAGTGGGAGGGAACGGGCCAGGCGGCCTCTGTGCATCACTCTGGGTGCAGTGTCAGGGGCTGTGGTGTCCACTGTGTGTATGTTTGTGCAGCACGCAGCCCAAATGGAGCAGAAGCAGAACGACACTGAGAACAAGAAGGTGCATGGGGACATTGTCAAGTATGGCAGTGTGATCCAGGTGAGACCCCTGCATATCCCTGAGGATGCCTGGGCTGCTCTTGGGTGAGGGGTGCCAGCCGACATGCCCTCTGGGGTTTTTGTCCCCAGTGGGTGGCTCTGGGACCGTCTCTATGACTGCATATGTGCTTCTGTGCGAGGCATGAGTAGCTGTGTCCAAGGGTGCGTTTTCAGTGCGGGCCACCAGCACAGACTTTGGAGCCACGTGGTCTGGGTTCAGATCGTGGCCCTGTGAGTTGGACAAGTTCCTGAACTTCCCGGTGTTTCTGTTTCTCCATCTGTACAGTCAGGCCAGTGACAGCACTTCCCCCTTGGCTGCTGTAAGATTGTATGCGATAACACTCGTTAGGTGTTTAGCACAGTGCTAGTTTCTGTCTTTGTGACCGCCCGGGTGCCCAACTGGTGTGCATTTGTGTGTGTGACTGTGCGTGTCTTGGTCTGTCTCTGTGTGTCTGACACTGTGTGCATCCAGCTGTGCCCGAGGGCCCAGTGGGTCCCCCAGAGCCCCTTCTCTGACGGGCTGGCCTCACCTGCCTCCAGCTCCTGCACATGAAGAGCAACAAGTACTTGACGGTGAACAAGCGGCTGCCGGCCCTGCTGGAGAAGAACGCCATGCGGGTGACGCTGGATGCCACGGGCAATGAGGGTTCCTGGCTCTTCATCCAGCCCTTCTGGAAGCTGCGGAGCAATGGAGATAATGTGAGGGTGGTGCTGGGCTGGGGGGCCTGGAGGGAGGAGCAGGCCACAGCTCCAGGGGCTTCTGTAGGGTCTTTGAGGTGGGGAGTGAAGAAGGTCACGTGCATTTCTTAGAAGGGCAGACTGAGACCAGAGAGAGGCCTGGAGGCCTGGCCCTTTCCACCGTCACCCTGGCCCACCTGTCCCCATAGGTGGTCGTGGGGGACAAGGTGATCCTGAATCCTGTCAATGCCGGGCAGCCTCTGCATGCCAGCAATTATGAGCTCAGCGATAATGCTGGCTGCAAGGAGGTGAGTGGGGTGGTGGGACCAGCCCTGCAGGGGAGAGGTGACCCCACACCTCTGAGAGTACAGCCCCCCTTCCCCACCTGTCTCCTGGCATTGCCCCCATTCTTTACCCCACAGGTTGGTAGCCCCAGGGCAGCCGGGCTGCGGTCTGAGGGCCCGGGCTGGGAGAAGGCACCCCCTCCTGTGCTCTAGTGGGGGCGGGCTGGGCTGGTCCTCCTCTCACCCCTCCCCAGGCCTTCAGTGCTGCCCACTCCCCAAAGGCTGGGAGTCTGCCTGACTTCGGGGGTCTCTCTGCCCTTCCCCAGGTCAATTCTGTAAATTGCAACACCAGCTGGAAGATCAACTTGTTTATGCAGTTCCGAGACCACCTGGATGAGGTGTTGAAAGGGGTAAGAACGGGGAGCCCCCGCCACTGCTGCCCTGCCTGCTGGCTGCCCAGCCCCTGCCCCACAGGTCCTGCCTCCTGCCCTGTCCCCAGCTGCTCCCTGTCTGCCCCTCCTCTCTGTGCACCCCTGCTCGGGCTCTGCAGCCCCTCCAGCCTCCCCCCACAACCAGGGGCCTGCCCACCAGCCCCACCTGGGCCTCCCCTTTTCTTGTCCCTGGCCTCACAACCGCCTCTGCACTCTCTAAGTCCTGCCTGGCCTCCGTTTGCTCTCTTGCTAAGAGGGTGTCAGCAGACTGGGCTCCCCATCACCCACATTGGGGTGGGCCAGATACTTTGGGCACTCTGTCCCCTCCCCACCCCTGCTCCGTGGATCTGCGCCAGGCCCCCTGCCCTTTGCCCTGTGCCCTGGTTCCAGACCTGCTGGAGTAGGTGCCGGAACATAAGGGGTTGGCAGGCTGGGAGGAGATGAGCTTTCAGGGGACTGTACTGGGAAATACTGCAGTAAACACTTTGGGAGGGACCAGGGCCGAGGTTGGAAGGAGGGCTGGAGAGACTGTTAGACTGACCCTGAAAACCAGACGTGGGGCCTGAAAGAGGAGGGTTCAGAGGCTCCTCAGGGGTTGTAGGGGACAGAACCAGGCTATTGGGGCACGGGCGGTGTGTGGAGGGGAAGGTGGGAGGGGCAGACTTAGAGGTAGCAGAGGGGTTGAGCTCCTCAGGTGGGGGGATCGGCGGGCACACGTGGTGGCCATACCTGTTAAAGAGACTGGTGACAGGCCTTGCAGCAGTTCCCTCAGGAGGCCACCCTGAAGCCCGCACTGCTCCCTTTCCCTCCTCCCCCCGCCAGGCTGCTCTGTCAGACTTTCCTGCCCCCCTCAGGCTGTCTCACCCTCCTCCTCCCTCACATCTGCCAGGCTGTTTCCCATCTACCCTTGCTCTGTGCCTTTCCCTCCCTTAAACCTGTACATCGTCCACACACGTCAATCAAGGCTCAGCCTGTGTGCCACCTCTTTCCAGAAGCCTTTCCTGACTACACATGCCAGCTCTAAATCTGTGTAGAAAAGGAAGCAGCACTGGGCTGAACTCTGAGGTGCTGGCCAGAGTGGTTTCAGTGAATCTGTCACAGCTCTAATGGCAGATTCTGGGCAACTTGGAAGTGAGACCCGAGCTAGCAAAGCCCCGCCCCTTGTTTGCTGCCGCCGCCGTGCGCTGCCTGGGCACAGAAGTCACCAGGTCGGCCATGGTAACGGACCCGACCTTTGTATGTTCGTTCGTCCCTTCATCGACCCACTCATGCGTTCACGCCACAGATGCTGGCTGAGAACTTGTGTCCAGCGCAGTGTGGGGAAGACAGAGGACGCCACTTAGTGGTAGTAGTAGGAGTGGCGGCCGCGCCCTGAGAGCCTGCTGGGTGGCGGGCGCACTGTGGGAGGAAGTGCGGTGGAGGGATGAGGGCACGGATTCAGGTCCCATTTGTCACTAGCATGTGACCGTCGACGGGACACTTACCTTCTGTGTACCTGAGTTTCTCCACCTGTAACCTGGGGATGGTGATGTACGTGCTCAGGGTTGGTGCATGCGTTAGGTGGGAAGTTCATGTGAGGCGTTCACACAATAGCTGACACGTGATAAGTGTGTGTGTTACTTCATTACACAAACCAGAATCCTTAACAATTTCCTCAAGGAGGTCATAGTATTCCCATTTTACAAAAGAGGAAACTGAGGCCCAGAGATAGGAAGGAACTTACCCGAGGTCGCACAGCAGAGCCAGGACCCAGACTTGGTCACAGTGTCCAAGGCCATGGGGGTGGAGGGGAACAGGCCACGGTCCCTGCACTCCGGCTGCTTCAGTCCAACAGGGAACGAAAGAAATGGGCACGACGTACCAATAGCCAGGCAGAAAGGGCTCCAGGGTGCCTCCAGACCTGGGAGATCCCTCCTGCCTTCATGGAGGCGAGACTTGAGACTGGCCTTCAGAGGGCAGGTGGGGTTTCTAGAGGTGCTGACGGGGGAGGGCAGGTTGGAACGTGGAAGGCTGGGAGGGCTCTGGGGGAGAACGTGTCCACCCCAGCTGTCTGGGGCTCTGCATTTGGGGTCTGGCTGAGGATCCCGGCTGCCTTCTTCTTGATGGTTCTGCGAGGAACAAGTGGGGCTCAGCCACCTGTGCCTGTTCCTGGGGCAAGGTGGCGCTGGCCCTGGGAGGGTGCTTCTCCCTCCTGAGCCTGCACTCTGCTGCCTGCAGGGAGACGTGGTGCGGCTGTTCCACGCGGAACAGGAGAAGTTCCTGACGTGTGACGAGTACAAGGGCAAGCTGCAGGTGTTTCTGCGCACCACGCTGCGCCAGTCTGCCACCTCGGCCACCAGCTCCAACGCCCTCTGGGAGGTGGAGGTCAGAGCCCTGTTTCTGGTGCCCGGCCCTGGTCCTCCTCTCCAGCTCTGGGCCTCACCCCTCCCTCTTCCCCCATCCCTGGGTGCGTGTGGTGGGCAGTTGCCCACATCTGTCCTCTGAGTCCCTCTGGAGCCAATGGGCCAGGAAAGGTTCAGGCGCTCTCCAGGCCCCCTGTCCGTGCCTTCCCCTTTGAGCACCCCCTTCCTGGAAGCCTCACCCCTGCACCCCCTCAGGTGGTCCACCATGACCCTTGCCGCGGAGGAGCTGGCCACTGGAATGGCCTGTACCGCTTCAAGCACCTGGCCACAGGCAACTACCTGGCTGCTGAGGTGAGTAGGGAGGCAGGTGGCATCCTGGGAGCTCAGGCTGTGTGTGCTCGTGGACACGCACGAGCACGTGCCCCAGTGCACGCACGTGTCTATGGACCCGGGCTTATCTGCAGTCATGCATTGATTTAACAAATACTATCAAATAAATGCATGACTGTAAATAAGCCTAATAAATATTACTGTCCCTACTATGTGCCAGGAGCTATTCCAGGCACTGGGATACAGCAGGGAGCACAATTCCCAGTCCTTGCGGCACTTCGACATCCGTGTCTGTCCATAGTGCACAGGCGCACATGTGTGTGTGCGCACTCATCTGTGGGTGTGCGGGGAGGGGCCATGGAGAGCAGGGTGGGCTGCCTGCCCTGACCCAGCTCCATACGTGGACTTCACCTTGGTGTGGGGGTCATGCGGGTATAGCCTGGTGTCTAATAGCTCCCCCATTTCATTTCTCTTCCTAGGAGAACCCCAGCTACAAGGGCGATGCCTCTGACCCCAAGGCAGCAGGAGTGGTGAGGACCAGGGCAGGGCTCCAGGGCCAGGGGAAACGTGGGCATGCATCACCTTGGGGGTGGGGGCAGCAGGGGACCGTGGAACCCTGGGAGGAGGGCTGGAGGGAGAAAGCCTCTCAAGTGGGATGCTGGTGGCTTCAGGGAGCCTGAAAGGGGGGAGGGGCTCCTGCCTGAGTCGGGGTCTTCACCCCAGGGTACGCAGGGCCGCACAGGTCGCCGCAATGCTGGGGAGAAGATCAAGTACCGCCTTGTGGCCGTGCCCCATGGCAATGACATCGCCTCACTCTTTGAGCTGGACCCTACCACTCTGCAGAAAACTGACTCCTTCGTGCCCCGGTGGGTAGGCGCCATGTGCCTTTGGCCTTAGGACCTGTGTGACCTGTCCCTCTGGGAATAGAGCTCTGAGACATGTAGGCAGCTAACCACCACTGAACCTTTGCTGTGTGCCCAGCCCTGGGCACCGCCTCCTCTCCAGGGTTCTTTTTTTTTTTCTGATACATTTTATTGATTATGCTATTATAGTTGTCCCATTACCCCCCTTTCATTCCCCTCCACCCTGAACACCCTCTCCCACCCACATTCCCCCCTTTAGTTCATGTCCATGTGTCATAAGTTCTTTAGCTTCTACATTTCCCCTACTATTCTTGCCCTCCCCCTATTTTCTA
>CM052541.1:96066929-96108460 GCA_028533065.1 Trachops cirrhosus
AGCCTCTCCTCATTTTTTTGAATTCTTGTTTCTTCATTCTTTTCTGATTGGATGTTTCTTTCTTGGTCCACTCTATTGATTTGAGTTCCGGTTTCCTTCCCATCAGTATTGGTTCCCTGAGCATTTTCCTTTATTTCTCTTAGCACAGCCTTCATTTTTTTCATATAATTTGTGACCAAATTCAACAAATTCTGTGAGCATCCCAATCACCAGTGTTTTGAACTGTGCATCTGATAGGTTGGCTATCTCTTCATTGCTTAGTTGTATTTGTTTTGGGGCTTTGATCTATTCTTTTGTTTGGGCCTTTTTTTTTTTGTCTTGACGCACCCGTTAGGTATAATGGGCAGAGCCTTAGGTGTTCAAGGGGGCAGGGGCCAGCAACCCAGTTGCTGGGTTGTGATACTGTATGTGGGGGAGGGGTCCAAGAGGGAACAATGGCGCTTGCTCCACTCTGCGGGATTTCAGTCACTTCCCCTGCTTCCCACAAGAAAATTGGGCCCTTCTGGTGTTATTCCCAGGTGGGTATGTTTGTGTACGTTCTAGGAGCCTGTGGGTCTCTCTGATGAACTCTCCTGTGAGGCTGGGAGTCTCTCCCAGCACCTCTTCCCCCACAGGTGTTTTCAATCGGTGTTTTGAGGCTTTTATTTCCTGGTGCTGGGAGCCTGGGTTGTGCAGTCTGTTTCGCTCTCCAGTTTCGACTGGTTTGTCTCTGCGCGAATGTCGGACCGCCCTGTCCAGCAGCCGCCTTGTGCGTCGCGCCCGGTTCCACAATCCGCCACCTCGCTGGGTCCGCCAGCTGCTGCTTCCCACACCCGGGGTCCGCCAGCCACCGCTTTCTTTTTTGCCACGACTCCTCTCCACCGGGCGGCCCGACTCTGCCCCTTCTAACGGTCTGGATGAATGTTTCTACTTTAACTCCTTGGTTGTCAGGCTGCCATACAGTTCAATTTTCTGTCAGTACTGTTTGTTTTTTGTTTCTAAATTGTTGTTGTCCTTCCTTTGGTTGTGTGAGGAGGCACAGTGTGTCTACCTGCACCTCCATCTTGGCCGGAAGTTTCCAGGGTTCTTTATCAGCTGCTTGCCCCAGCGGGTCTGGGTGCTCAGGCACAGGCCACAGGAGTTTGTCCAGGGTACACTGGGTGGAGGGCTGGGGTCCTTGACCTGTAAGGCCCCTAACTCTGAGATGCTAGGAAGCAAGTAACGTAGGGGAACTCCCCAGGTGTCAATCAGGCGTCAGCCTATGACCTTGGGCAGCTGAATTGACCTTGGTCAATTATTATACCCAGTCAAGTGGGAATATGAAGCCCACCCATCCCCTTGCTGATGGGAGAATAAATTGAGTCACTATAGGCCCATAATCCCTTACCTGAAACTCTTGGGGCCAGATGTATTTGGAGATTCAGATTGCTTTTCATTTCAGAAAGGTAACTGTATTTCATAATCCGAGACATGAGCATTTCTGCTGTGAACCGCATGCACATTAACACTGAGTGGGATAAGTAGTCTAGACAGCCTCATTTGTCCAAAAGAATTTTGGTCCCAAAACAAGCCTTGGCTTTGGGAGTGCTTTGGATTTGGGGAGTGTGGGTGGGAAACAGAGCAGTTAGCACAGGGCCTGGGGTGTTGGCTGGTCTCTCCTCTCTGGCTCCTCACCTGGAGGGGATACACCCTGTCCTGAGGTTGTGGGGTGTGGAGTCATTTGGGAGATGTGAAGCTGCTGGGGGCTGGAGGGCAGGTGGCCAGGACGTGCTCCGCCTGCAGGAACTCGTATGTCCGGCTGCGGCACCTCTGCACCAACACGTGGATCCAGAGCACCAACGTGCCCATCGACATTGAGGAGGAGCGGCCCATTCGGCTGATGGTGAGGGCCGCCTGGGGCTGGGGGCTGGGGCTGGGCCCCAAGCTTGTCCCTGAGTGCCCCAGCTGACCTCTGTCCTGGCAGCTGGGTACCTGCCCCACCAAGGAGGACAAGGAGGCCTTTGCCATCGTGTCAGTTCCCGTGTCTGAGATCCGAGACCTGGACTTTGCCAACGATGCCAGCTCCATGCTGGCTAGTGCTGTGGAGAAAATGAACGAGGGCTTCATCAGCCAGAACGACCGCAGGTGCGCCACAGGGCCAGGTTACTGAGATTTTCTGAGAGGACAGAAAATCTTTTTTCGGGACAGGGGCTGCATTTTATGAACAAAGAAGTCACAAAGCAGAAGCTGGGCGGCTGGGTTGGGATGGGGGAGACAGAGGTGAGGGCTGGTCCTTGTGGGGTCCTGACTGGCCCCATGCCCCTGCCTTACTGTTTGTGTGCTCCCAAAACTCACCCTGTGATAGAGCTATCATTACCTCTGTTTTACTGATGGTGGGACTGAGGTTCAGAGAAGTTGAGAGACTGGTCCAAGGTCACACAGCTAGTAAGTGGCAGAATGGAGATGCAGAGCCCCTCGCACCAAACACCCCGCCTTGTGCCCTGGTGTTTCCTTTCGGATTGGTGTGTACTAAGATCTTAGTCTTATGGGGCACCTCGGACTCCTGGGTGGGTGGGGTGAGGGGTGTGTTTTGAGGCAGGTCAGGGTGAAGCTGGGGAGAGAAGTTGAAGGCCAGTGGTGGGCTCTGTGCTTTGGAGAGCTGTGTTTGGGGAAGGGCTGGTTGCCCATGGAGGTAGGCAGAGAGCACGAGATGGGTGGGTCCGGGGAGCTTTCACAGGGTGGGCACCTCACACTTGTCACCTCTCATATCCTTTTGTGAAGGTTTGTCATCCAGCTGCTGGAGGACCTGGTGTTCTTTGTCAGCGACGTCCCCAACAATGGGCAGAATGTCCTGGACATCATGGTCACCAAGCCCAACCGGGAAAGGCAGAAGCTGATGAGGGAGCAGAATATCCTTAAGCAGGTGGCTGTGACCATGTGTGGGACCTGCAGCAGCAGGCGCTGGGGGCGGGGCTGGTGACAGGAAACGGGGCCTTTACCACGAATCTGCCGTTTCCCGTCTCCAGTTGAGCTGCAATCTCCCTGCAGTTTCTCATTACCTCCTTTTATTTTTTCACTTTATTTAGTAGTTTGAGAGAGAGAGAGAAACATCAATTTGTTGTTCCACTTATTTATGCACTCACTGGTTGTTTCTTGTATGTGCCCTGACTGGAGATCAAACCTATAACCTTGGTGTATTGGGATGACGCTTTAACCTATGGAGCTACCCCTCCGGGGCTAGTCACGTCCGCCTTTTACTAAAAAGAATATTTATCAAGCACTTACCACGTGTCATGCACTGCCTGAAGTGCCCCACATGTATTGGCTCATGTGGTCTTATCAACTCAGGGGAGGCCTATTGTCATCCCATTTTACCCATGAAAAAACAGGCACACAGAGGTTGGAATACACAGCTACGAAGCAGCAGGGCCAGCATTTGAAATCAGGATGTTTGTCCAGAACTTGTGCTTTAAAATTACTTGTCTAAATTTCTATTATGAAAGTTGTTAATATTGAGACACTACTGAAAGACTAGTAAAGTGAACACTGTACATCCACTGCCTGAATGTGCCTTTACCATCAGCCAGTCTGGCTGTGTGTAGCTCTGTGTCTCAGTGTCCATCTTCCCCACGTCCATCCCCCCAACATCCATCCTCCATGCATGAATTTCGAAATCAGCGTACCTCACCCCTAAAATTTTCAGCGTGCATCTCCTGAGAATAAGGACACAGTACTGTTATAACACCTAAGAAAATTAGCAGTAATACCAAATCCGTAACTAATTTCTCTTTTTCTCAAAATGTCTTTAAAGCTTGTGAGGTTTTTTGGTTTTTGGTGTTTTGTTTTGTTTTTTAAACCAGGGTATCCAACTAAGGTTTCCTCACTCCATTCACTTCTGTCTCTTTGGTCTCTATGCTAAGAACAGTTTTTCACCCTGACCTTTTAAAATGTTTATAATTACATTTTTTTAAAAAATGACAGAGGCCTAGGTCTCGTCTTTTAGGCTCTGGCCTGGCCTGCCTTCTCCCTTCGCCTCAGACACCTTTGCAAGCCTTGAACCAGGCCCAGGGTCTGAACTGGGATGAGAATGCGCAGGGGCGATGGGCGGGCTGAGGCCAGGAGGAGAGAGAGAGGGCCGGACCTGGGGCTCATGGTGGGTGGGCTGAGCCTGTAGTCCTAGAATCGGCTTCAGGTAAATGTGGAGTGGCTTTGGGGCAGGGTCAACTTGGGGGTTAGGGTTCCTAGGATAATTAGGGGTGCAGGCAGGTGTGAAGTATCCCTCCTCATTCTCCCTGCTCCCCCAGATCTTTGGCATTCTGAAGGCTCCCTTCTGCGACAAGGGGGGTGAGGGCCCCCTGGTACGGCTGGAGGAGCTGTCGGACCAGAAGAATGGCCCCTACCAGCACATGTTCCGCCTATGCTACCGGGTGCTGCGACATTCCCAGGAGGACTACCGCAAAAACCAGGTGCCCGCCCACCCTCTGGGCTGGCTTGAGCCCTCCAATGCCCCTGCACTGCTTGCTGGTTTGCTCACTCCCTCGCTGGCCCTTTCCTTCATTCAGCAAATACTTGCCGAGGTGCACACTGTGTGCTGGGCGCCGCTTCAGGCCCCGGTGTGTGGCAGGGCTGGCTCCATGGGCATGTGACCTGGCCCTGTTCGGAGGGCCTCGTGCTGGCTTTAGTGCTCTTTTGTTGCCTGAAATTCTTATCTTTTAACAGTTGAAACCAACACCCCTTTTTTCTTTAAAAAAAAAAGATTTTACTTATTTTTCAGAGAGAGGAGAAGGGAGGAAGAGAGGGAGAGAAAGGTCGATTGACTGCCTCTCACATGCTCCCAGGTGGGGACCTGGCCCACAACCCAGCCATGAGCCCTGACTGGGAATTGAACCACAGCCTTTCAGTTCACAGGCCAGAGCTCAATCCCCTGAGCCACACCAGCCAGGGTGCTGTCTTAAAATTCTTAATTTTTGAACAGGGGTCCTGCTGTTTAATTTTGCACTGGGCCCCACAAATTACGTAGCCAGTTCTGCCAGACAGGGGAGGTCCCTCCCTCGTGGAGGTTTCACTCTGGCAAGGAGACGGACCGTGCACAGAGTAGCTCTATTGTACAACCCCCTCTTCTGCCCAGTGTGGGCTTCCCCTCCTGGACCCCCACCTTTCTAGGCTCGGGGTCCCCCGCCAGTGTCGGGGTCTGGAGGAGAGCCACACCCCCCAATGCCAGCTTGTCCGTCCCACAGGAGCACATCGCCAAGCAGTTTGGGATGATGCAGTCCCAGATTGGCTACGACATCCTGGCCGAGGACACCATCACCGCCCTGCTGCACAACAACCGAAAGCTCCTAGAGAAGCACATCACTAAGACTGAGGTGGAGACCTTTGTCAGCCTGGTGCGCAAGAACCGGGAGCCCAGGTGGGCCTGCCGCCCCTCCCTGCCGCGCCCACTGCCTCCACCCTGCCCAGGGCGGAAAGTCAGCCTCTCCTGGTTGTTAAAATACTGACATCTGCCTCTGTTGGTAAATTGCCTCCTTTCTGAGATCCTGGCCTCCCCAGCCTCTCCCAGAGCCCCTCCCAAATTGGGTCCAATCTGGCTGCAAGAGGGTTGCTGCCTGGGGTGGCCCGAGGCCCTCAGACCATCCTCTGGTTGCAAAGTCAGTGCCTGCATTGAATCAGTTAAATATTTTGAATATCACTCCTGTCCTTGTGCCTCCTTTATCCTGGTCCCCTGAACCCTGCCTAGCCTCCCCCCTCCCCAGGTTGGTACCCCTGGCTGTCCCTGACAGCCCATCTCCAAGCTTTGGGGAGGAAGCCTGTAGCAGCCAGCTGGGGAAGGGGAGGGTGGGCTCCATCCTCCGGGCCAGCCTCTTGAGGTCTCTACCCTACCCCTGCTGTCACCACCCCAGGTTCCTGGACTACCTATCCGACCTGTGTGTGTCCAACCACATCGCCATCCCCGTCACCCAGGAGCTCATCTGCAAGTGTGTGCTGGACCCCAAGAACAGTGACATTCTCATCCAGACCGAGTGAGCAGGCGTAATGTCTCCCACCCACGCCTGGTGTCCTACAACTGGGCTTGCACCTGCCTGGTTCCCCAGCTGCCTCACAGCCATCCTCCCTTGGGCTCCCTCTGGGTTCAGGCTAGAATTGGCACCCGTGCTGTCCTCAGATATGTACCCAGTACTTGCTATGTGCCTAGCTCTGTGCTGGCATGGGGTCAGGGAGGAGGGGGCACAGGAGAAGGAGCCAAGGCCTCCGGCCCTCGAGAAGCTCATGGTTTCTTTGGGGTCCCGAGCTGCAGGTGGGTCCCCATGGGAGGCAGCATAGGAGTCTGACTGGCTCTCAGTCAAGCTCTGGGAGGTTAGGATGATGTGGCCGGGCATGCTTGGGAGGGCTCTGGGCCTGGAGTCCTGCCCTGGCCCCGCTGCCTGTGATGAGTGGCCTCGGTCTGCAGGCTTCGGCCGGTGAAGGAGATGGCCCAGGCCCACGAGTACCTGACCATCGAGTACTCAGAGGAGGAAGTGTGGCTCACTTGGACCGACAAGAATAACGAGCACCACGAGAAGAGTGTGCGGCAGCTGGCCCAGGAGGCGCGGGCCGGCAATGCCCACGACGAGAACGTGCTCAGCTACTACAGGTGCCCCGCCCCGCCCCCCTCAGTGCTTCTGTGCCCTGAGGCCTTCTCAGGAGGCCTCAGCCAGTCCCCGCTGAGCCCTGAGCTTCCGCAGCCTCCATGGTGCGCCAGCCTCCGCCTGCCCGCAGCACAGCCTTCACCAGGGAGGCTACCTGAAGGATAACCTTGGGGCAGGAGGAGCACTGGGCGGCCTTGAGGCCACGCTTAGCTCAGTGACAGGCCTGAAGGAAACCCAAACCTGTCTCCACACACATATTTCACAAACAAGAATACTACATAATAATTATCAAACGTTCACTATATACCAGGCACTGTTCAAAGCCCTTCACCCCATCATGCACCTAAGCCTCAACAGCCCTGAGAGGTAGGGACTGTTATGGCCCTATGTGAAGTTGAGACGGGCTCAGACAGGTAGAGGAACTTGCCCAAGGTTACAGAGCTGTGGGTGGTGAGCTGCGGTTCTGGCTCCGGAGCCCATGGCAGGTAGTGCAGGGCTGCCCTGGAAGCAGAGGGCATGACATCACCCGGTGCAGAACAGAGCTGCTCACAGCCCGCATCTCCACAGCCCCTCTATCCCCGCCCCTACTCTCCCAGTTCTGCCCTCACTCCTGCCTGAGGCCGGCCCCCCTCATTGCACTCCCTCCTTTTCTTGTCCCTACTTTTCTCAGCCACCTGTCTTCCCACGAAGACCTGCCCTGGCTAAGCCAGAAAGCACTTTCATCCTTAGCAAGTTGGGAGAAATTTGCAAATACTTATAAATCTAGACTGCTCTTCCTTTCATCTCTCTTACTAAGAATTGTGTCCTTTCTGTGACAGTGGCCTGTGCAGTTTAGTCCCTTTGCCACTTTCTTGACTGCTCAACAAGTTCAGGCTGTGCTAATAGCTCTTGGTAGCCCACCTGCCAGGTCCTCACCATCCTCCCTGCCCTGAAGGTACCAGCTGAAGCTCTTTGCCCGCATGTGCCTGGACCGGCAGTACCTGGCCATCCACGAGATCTCCCAGCAGCTGGGTGTTGACCTCATCTTCCTGTGCATGGCGGACGAGATGCTGCCCTTTGACCTGCGCGCCTCCTTCTGCCACCTGATGCTGCATGTGCACGTGGACCGTGACCCCCAGGAGCTGGTCACACCTGTCAAGTTTGCCCGCCTCTGGACTGAGATCCCCACAGCCATCACCATCAAGGAGTGAGAAGGGTGAGGGAGGGTGGGTCTGGCAAGGCCGAGGTGGGAGGGTCCCAGGGATTCTCACGCCTCACTGCCCCCACCCCCAGCTATGATTCCAATCTCAATGCTGCCCGAGATGACAAGAAGAACAAATTTGCCAGCACTATGGAGTTCGTGGAAGACTACCTCAACAACGTGGTCAGCGAGGCCGTACCTTTTGCCAATGAGGACAAGAACAAGCTCACCTTTGAGGTGCGTGGGACTCCGTGGGGGTCCAGCTTGCTCCCTCACTGGACTTCCGATGCTCCCTGGGGTGGGGTCCAGGACCTCACTTCCCCCAGTTGCACCAGCCAGTGCAGGGGCGTAGACTGCCGAGACTCTCTGAGAGGGAGGCTTCTCCCCTGACCCTGGAGAGCTCTGCCTCCCCCTTGTCCTCTCACCATATCTGACCCCTGCCCCCTTCCAATTGGTCACAAGCCACTACTGGGAGCCACCCCTTTCTTCCCGAATTTCTGTTCCATCTCCTCCACAGTAGCCTCCTTTGCAGGCCTCTCTTCCTCAGTAACCCACTAGAGACAAGCAGTCCTTGTCTGGGACCCTTGGTTCCATGTCCACGCAGCCCCACTATCTTAGAGGAACCTTACCCTCATTACCTTCTTAGACCTGGTTTCCGCAGCTGGCCCTGCCTGTCATGAGGCCCCGCCTGTCACGCTTTTGCCCCGCCCTCTCTCACCCGGCCCCGCCCGCTCTCACCCGGCCCCGCCCTTTCTCTGCAGGTGGTCAGCCTGGCACACAATCTCATCTACTTCGGCTTCTACAGCTTCAGCGAACTGCTGCGGCTCACACGCACTCTGCTCAGCATCATCGACTGCGTGCAGGGGCCCCCGGCCATGCTACAGGCCTACGAGGACTCAGGGGGTGAGGCTTTGCCGCCCAGGCCATCCACCACGCCCCCTCAGTTTCTCCCTCACCTCCTTGTGCTTTCTGACCACCCCCTGTGCAGCCTGCCTCCCGGCTCTGCTGTGAGAGGGTGTTTCAGCCTAATCCCCTTCAACCTAGGCTGGAGCTGTGGGGGGAGGGCGGGGGGAGGCCCTACCCAGGTGCTGTGGAGACCCCAGGGTCTGGGCAAGATGTCTTCCAATGCAGCTTTGTCTTGAGGGAGGGAGGAGGGAAGAAGGAGGAGGGAGGAGGGGAGACACAGGCCCTGCCTGGGGAGCTCCTGGTTTGAAGGGGAGACATAGTCCTACCACTGGGGAGTGTGAGGAGGAAGAGGGGACAGCCTGAGGGATGGAGCCACAGCCCTGCTCTTTGGGACACCTCCAGGTGGCATCAACTCGTCTAAACAGAAAGTGCGTAGAGACTGACACCTGGCTTTTAGTGATCCCACACAGTGTCCCCTCAGCACCCCATGTTCTGTAGCGGCTGTCATGATGTCCCACGTGAGAAATCTCACTGATTTCCCACACACTTCACCTTTGCCCTGGCCCTCCCTCTTCCCAGGTTTGTGAAGGCTTACTACCCCAAGAAAACCTTTCTGGGTTAGCCTTGTCCCTGAGCATGGCTTTGCCTGCAGCTGAGGAAGACAGAGTCAGATTGGGGGCCCCTGCTGTGCACCTTCTGTGACCGCCCCCCCCGCCCCCCGCTCTCTCTCCTCAGGCAAGAACGTGCGGCGGTCCATCCAGGGTGTGGGCCACATGATGTCCACCATGGTACTGAACCGCAAGCAGTCTGTCTTTGGTGGCCCCAGCCTGCCTGCCGATGCCGGGGCCGCCGAGCTGCTGGACAGAAACAAGTTCGAGGAGAATGAAGACATCGTGGTGATGGAGACCAAGCTGAAGATCCTGGAAATCCTGCAGGTGGCTGGGCCAGGAGCATGGTGGGGGTGTTGGGGACAGGGCAGGAGAGTGGGGCGGGCCTGGAGAGCCTGGGTGGGGTGGTTCTTCGAGATCGCCGTCTTTGGTACCGGGGAGCTCCACAGTGGTTGGCAGTTCAGTCCAGCGGTTCTCAGTCTGTGGCCCTCTGACCAGCAGCATCGGCCTCTCCTTGGGCTTAGAAATGCATGTTCGTGGGCCCTGCCCCACACTTACGGACTGCAAACTCTGGAGGCGGGGCCCAGTCTGCTGGACGAGCCCTGCTGCTGATTCTGGCTCCATTCCCCCACTGTCCAGGTGAGGAGCGGAACAGGGGAGGGACTTTTTCAAGGATGCAGATTTTGAAGCAGAGCTAGGGATCTGAGGGCCGTTTTCCTGGCAGGGCAGATGCAGTCTTTCCTCTTCTGGGTCTCTTCTGAGTCCCCCCAGCAACTCTCGGGGAAGGGGCTGGTAGGGTCTTGAGGAGGGATGAGGACCCTTGCTTTTGCCATGCTGCAGTGACTTCTGCCAGAGGAGGGGGCTTCTGACTCATTCCCAGGCCTGGGGCTTCCAGGTCTGAGTCCCGGGTGTGGTCAGGGGCTCTGTGCCGGATGCGGGCCAGTCAAGGGTGCGTGCAAACCCTGTGTCCTTGCTCCCTCCCCACAATGGCCTCACAGTCTGCACAGCCCTCAGTTTCTTCCCTCCCGCCCCTGGGAGCCTTAGGATCCATTTGACAGGACAGGATGGGAGGGTAAGCGTGGGCCTTTGGATCTGGGGAGCTTCCCTTTCCTGTCCGCGTCCAGCCTGGGAAAGAGGCTAAGTGGTCTTCGTGGGGAGTGGTCTCGCCTCATTCTGAGAGGAGGTACAGGAGCTGGGGGAGGGCACCCTAGACCTCTCTGGGGAGAAGGGTCTTGGCTGTTTTGGTTATGATGTCCCGGAGTACCCCAAAGAGCTGTGCTGAATGCTGGAGCTCCTCTGGAGTACCTGTCACCACCCCCACCCCCTTAGAAGCAGGACTGGTTTCCTGTCTTCAGACCAGTCCTCACCCCATCCTTTCCCCCTTCTCCAGTTCATCCTCAACGTCCGCCTGGATTACCGCATCTCCTACCTGCTGTCCGTCTTCAAGAAGGAGTTTGTGGAGGTGTTTCCCATGCAGGACAGCGGGGCTGACGGCACAGCCCCTGCCTTCGACTCCACCAGTGAGCTCCACCCTGCCTTTACCCTGCCTGAGGCTGAGGCTGAGGCTGAGGCTGACTCGCCTAGGGGGACAACAGCCATGGGAGGAGGCTGGGGGCTCACTTGGGCTCCCTGCCCTGTTTCCCAGCCTGCAAAGGCCTTCCCTCTCCATTGTCTCACTTAAATGCCATAGTGAGAGGGGAAGGGCAGAAATCATTTCCTTCATTTCCTAAATGGGGAAACTGAGGCCCATGGAGGGCAGGGATTTGCCCAAAGTCCTAGCCAGTCAGGAGCTGAGCCAGACCAGGACCTCCAGCCCTCCATGCTTGCCCCTGCAGGACAGTGGGGCTGCCCTGGCCCCTGCCCTGGTTGGTTTCATCTCCACCCCAGGAAGGGGCAGGCGGACAGGCTGCCACCCAGCCGGGTGTAGAATGGGGTGGTTTGGGTATCTCCCTGCTCCCTCACCCCTGTGGTCCCCATCTTTCCTGCACATGGCCCCCACCGGTGGCCATCTGCCCATCTTGCTCCCCGCAGCTGCCAACATGAACCTGGATCGCATCGGGGAGCAGGCAGAGGCCATGTTTGGAGTGGGGTAAGGGTTGAGGTGGGGCTGTGTGTGGGGTTGGGTAGCTGGTACTGACACAAGCTTGAGACCCCCTCAGGATGGCCCGAATTTCCCAAGGCTGGGCTGGCCTCTGCCTCCTCTGTCATTCCTCAGCTGTGTGCTCTGAACCTCCCTTGTCCAGTGATGTAGGGGACACTTGGGCCCCAGAGACATTGTGGTCATTCCCCAGCTTCCATGCAGGGCATTTGTGCCTCTGTGCGTCAGGACTTGGCCAGGTAGCTGGAAGAATGTCCCCCACCCCCCTCCTTGGGTATGTGTGGCCTGGGCTGGAGTGGGGAGAGGGAGGAGCTGGGGGCTCACCACTTCTGTGGCATGCCCTTGCCTCACAGTGAGGGCTTTGGACCCCTTCTGAGATGGCATTTTAAAATTCAGAACATAAATTACATAAAGTTACAAAGGAAACCTGCGGCTTGTGATACAGTACCAAAATATTGAAGAAAACAAATTTGGAGTGACTATTTATTAGCACGTTAAGTAACGAGTTGGCCAGGGTGTGATTAGTACCATTACGTTGAAGTAGTGATGGGTGTAAACAGTGTTTCACAATTTCTGTAACAACCCTAAAGTGATGTGAAAACATCTGTGATGTTTCAGTATCACGGGTACTGCTAATTTTTTCTCATTGAAGAAAGCGCTACACTTTGGTTAGAGGTTGATGAAGATGTAGCTTTTTCTCCTACGTGTTCATGGCCCCAGCTCTGTCCACGAATCCTCTTGCATCTTTGCTTCAGCTGCTTCATCAAGGGGAGTCCTGTGGGACCTGAGGGGGTGTGGGGGTCACTTTGGGAGCTCAGGGCCAGGCTATTTATAAACTGGTGAGAAAACATCAGTAGTTTTAGTAAAGGTTACCTGGGGCGCTGGGTCTGCTGAGTGGGTGTCAGGGAGTGCAGCATCCTCGCCCGCCCCGGTGCCGCAGGAAGACCAGCAGCATGCTGGAGGTGGACGACGAGGGCGGCCGCATGTTCCTGCGAGTGCTCATCCACCTCACCATGCACGACTACGCACCGCTGGTCTCGGGGGCCCTGCAGCTGCTCTTCAAGCACTTCAGCCAGCGCCAGGAAGCCATGCACACCTTCAAGCAGGTGCTGCCCCCGCCTCAGCACCCTGGCCCTCAGGGAGTGGGGAGGGAGGCCCGAGGACTACCTGGTCCCTCCACTGAGCAGGCAGGCTGCCCTGGCCACGCACTGGCCTGCACTGGGCACTGGGGGTTCTCAGTGATGGAGGAGGAGCTCACACTCACAGCACGTTTGGGGTTCTTGGCCTTGCTGAGCTCTTTAGAGGTGAGGGCCAGGTCTTGGGTACTTTTATCTGTTCTCATTCTGGCTCAAGACTTCTTATTTCTTGTGATATGAACAGCCCTTGACAGTTTGCAGGCTCTATCCTGTGCACCTCTGCTAAATGCTTCAAATCACACCTGGCATGCAGTCAGTCCTCGCTAGGGTTTTGTTATTGTGATGTCATGTGGTCTCGGTGGCTCCCTGTGAAATCGGACTGGCATTTAACAAGTGCTTGCTGTGCACCAGGCACTGAGCATTGGACTTGCATTTGTGGAGTGCCTGCAGCAGCCCTGACGTGGTTACTGCTCAGTGCTGTCTTACAGAGGGGCAGGTCGAGGGAGTCGGGGTCCAGGCCCCTCTTTCAGCCAACTCTCAGTGGTGCCAGTGTGTTCTGCCCTGCCCTGGTTAGGGTCCAAGTGAACAGTGACAGGCCATAGCAGCATGTGACACGAGGCAGTGAGTGACTGAAGCCAGGTGATGAGGCAGCTCATGGCAGGGAGTGCAGGGAGGGCTGCAGCCATGAGAGAGGGCTTCCTGGAGGTGCTGGACTTATAAACATTGAGCGGGATTTGACTCAGTGCAGAGGAATGGTGGAGTGGAGATGCCAGGAGCAGAGGCCTGAACAGAACAGACTCTGGGACTCTCCGAGGCAGTGGTCCTCAGGTGCCCGTCTCCCCAGGCAAACCCGTCCTCCACCTTCAGGTGCAGCTGCTGATCTCAGCCCAGGACGTGGAGAACTACAAGGTGATCAAGTCAGAGTTGGACCGGCTGCGGACCATGGTGGAGAAGTCAGAGCTGTGGGTGGACAAGAAGGGCAGTGGCAAGGGCGAGGAGGTGGAGGCAGGCACTGCCAAAGACAAGAAGGAGGTGTGTGGGCTTGTGGAGAAGTGGGATGGGCCCTGGGGTGGGGAACGGCTGGGCCTGGCTGACTCCAACCCCCTGTGTCCCCAGCGGCCCACGGACGAGGAAAGCTTTCTGCCCCCACCTGGGGAGAAGAGCAGTGAGAACTATCAGATCGTCAAGGGCGTGAGTGGTGGGGTCGTCGGGGTTGGGTGTGCCTGCCCAGAGGCTGCTGGGGCCTGGCCTCTTCCTCCTCCCAGCTCTGCCGGCCACTGGCCCTTAAAGTAGACATCTTCCAGCTTTCCCGAAAGTGAAGAAAAACCCTGCCAAGGTCCAGATGGAATTATTTTAGAGCTGAAGGAATTTAATGAAATTCCATTTCAGTCATATCGTTCTACTTACTTTCACGGGTGGAATTGGGTTTTTTGTGCTCCCCCTGCCTTGTTACGGTGATCTGACTTAGTGGCTCCTTTCCCCTTCCTGTCCCCATGTGAGCTGGGACCAGGCTATGGGGGGTCGGGGCAGGGGAAGCCTGACGAGGAGGGAGGGAGCTCTGGGCTCACTGCCTTCCCCCCAGATCCTGGAGCGGCTGAACAAGATGTGTGGCGTTGGGGAACAGATGAGGAAGAAGCAGCAGCGGCTGCTCAAGAACATGGATGCCCACAAGGTCATGCTGGACCTGCTGCAGATCCCCTATGACAAGGTGACCCCTGACTGCTGACCTCTGACTGCCCAGAGCAGCCTCACCCAGAACCGTAACTCCACCCAAACCACTAATACCTAATGCTGACCTAACCCATGCTCACCCTGACCTTTTACCATGACCTGTCCCCAGACACACCCTGACCCCTCAGTACAATCTTAATATCTCAGTCTCAACCTTTGATCCTCTACCCGCCATCCTGACCCGCTTGGACCTGTATTTGACCCCAGCCGCACTTGGATTCTTGTCCCAGACCCCGGCTTCTGTCTTCTGTGGTCTAATCCTGATAGGTTCAGCTTCATCTTAACCATTGACCCTCAGCCTCTCCCTGACCTGTAATGTCAACTCTGGCCTCATCCTGACCCCTGACTTTCATTCCTCACCTGGCCTCTGATTCCAAACTTAGCCTCATCTCAACCTCTGACCTTTTCACCCCTCACCTTGGCTGACCTTGGTATTGAAATGTCCCAATCTTCACCCTGACTCTTGACGCTGACATCATCCCAGTGCTTGCAGGACCACGACCCCTAACCTGTGCTCTCCCACTCCAGCTTCATCTTGTTCTCTGACCCTCAGCCCCTCAGCCCCTCACACTTCCACATCCTGGCCTGGAGGCACAGCTCTTACCTTGAACCCAAGCCCTGATCCACCCCCACACCTTTCTTCCTGTGGGGAGCCCAGCACCCTCTCCCCTCTGTGCCCAGGGCGATGCCAAGATGATGGAGATCCTACGCTACACACACCAGTTCCTGCAGAAGTTCTGTGCAGGGAACCCCGGCAACCAGGCCCTGCTGCACAAGCACCTGCACCTCTTCCTCACGCCAGGGGTGAGGGGTGGCGTGGGGCGTGGGGTGGCGGGTGGGGCGGGGCGGCCCGGACCTCCTCTCTGACGGACGCCTGCTACCCAGCTGCTGGAGGCAGAGACCATGCAGCACATCTTCCTGAACAACTACCAGCTGTGCTCTGAGGTCGGCGAGCCCGTGCTGCAGCACTTCGTGCACCTGCTGGCCACCCACGGGCGCCATGTGCAGTACCTGGACTTCCTGCACACCGTCATCAAGGCCGAGGGCAAGTACGTCAAGAAGTGCCAGGACATGATCATGACTGAGGTGAGGGCGGGGCTGGGAGTCTCGTGGGACTCGGGTGGTGGCCACAGAGAGGGGCTTGGGTGACAGGACACAGAACCTGGGCGGCCAGGCCCAGAGGTAGCGGGCCACGGAAGGAGTACTGGGCTGTGGAGGGGCTGCAGCCTAACAGAACTCAGACAAGGGCCTGGAAGAGCTCAAACATGCATTCCTTCATTTACCATTTATCGTCACTGATTTAAAAGTATCTCCCTGGTGCCAACAACCTTGTGAACCTAGGGAAGTCAGTCGAGTAAAAGCTTGGGGGTAGGGGATATGGGGACCATATCCTTTGTGCTCATTGCCAAGGCCCCAGCATGTGGCACACAGTAGGTGCTCAGTAAACACCTGATGGCTGCAGACATGAAGGGTGGGGGCTGAGTTTCATTCCGGAGCAAAGGTGGTCCCTGCCCGAGCGTCTCACAGCATGGGGTGGGCAGCAGAGGAAGGGCCAGAACTGCGGAGAGACCAGGTTCTCACAAACGACGCACCATGGGCTGGAAGTGCTGAGCGATGCTGGCTGCCCACTGCTGGAATGTTATGTGGACGGCACAGTCGCTGACAGGAGGAGACCCGCTTGTGCCCCTTGATGGTTCAAATTACACGTTGTGGGAACACAGGAGGGAGGGGGTGGGCTGGGTGGGGCTGGGATTAGAAAGGGCTCCTTGGAGGAGGTGCCTCTGAGACAAGCCCAAGTGGGACTTCTTTCCCTAGTGGAAGAGAGGGTACTTTCTGGGTCCAGGGTTTGGTGTCTGTGATGGGGGGTGGGGCCCAGGGCCTGCTTGACAGAGGGACCTGATATGTGTCCCCACCGCCTGCAGCTGACCAACGCAGGTGACGACGTGGTCGTGTTCTACAATGACAAGGCCTCGCTGGCCCACCTGCTGGACATGATGAAGGCTGCCCGGGAAGGCGTGGAGGACCACAGCCCCCTCATGTACCACATCTCCCTGGTGGACCTGCTGGCCGCCTGCGCCGAGGGCAAGAACGTCTACACTGAGATCAAGTGCACCTCCCTGCTGCCCCTGGAGGACGTGGTGTCTGTGGTGACACATGAGGACTGCATCACCGAGGTGGGCCGTGTCCACGGGGGGACAGTGGGGACTGGGAGAAGTGGCTGCATGTGGAGGAAGGCTGTGGGGGATGGGTGCTTGATCCAGGCTGAGCAGCCTTTCCGCCCTGGGAGGTGAAGGGAGGTGTGGCGGCGGATGGGACTTGGGAGGGTGGTGGGGCTGTGGGCAGAAAACAAGGGGGAGACTGGGGGTTCGGTGGAGTGCAGAGACAGAGCCCGGGCGGGCGGGGCCTGTGTGTGCCCCTGACCCCCGCCCGGCTCCCCAGGTGAAAATGGCCTATGTGAACTTCGTGAACCACTGCTACGTGGACACAGAGGTGGAGATGAAGGAGATCTACACCAGCAACCACATCTGGACACTCTTTGAGAACTTCACCCTGGACATGGCTCGGGTCCGTCCCTGTGGTGGCGTGGGCCTGTGGTGGCTGGCGGCCCAGGAAGCCTTCCAGGGGTGGCTGTGGAGGGGCCTGTGTGCTGGACCACAGCCCCAGGCATCTGTCTCTTCTGCCCCAGGTCTGCAGTAAGCGGGAGAAACGCGGGGCTGACCCCACCCTGGAGAAGTATGTGCTGACCGTCGTGCTGGACACCGTCAACGCCTTCTTCAGCTCCCCGTTTTCTGAGAACAGCACCTCCCTGCAGGTGAGCTTTCCTGTCCCTGACAGCTTTGCACAGGGAAGGGGGGAATCAGAATGCATGTTCATATTTGCTGGTCGTGCATAAAGACATTGCAGAAGGCCATACAAGAGTATTGGGTAACTTTGCACAGTTTCTGTGATCAGGACAGAGGTGGGAGCTGTACTGTACCACAGAGTGGGAATTCCTAAGTTCACCGGGTGTGATGGGTCTGGGGTGGCCGGGGATGCCTGGCTGCAGTGACTCACCAAAGTCAAGGTGGGCATGCTCACCACGGTGGACAGCAGAGCCAAAGCCCAAATCGGAAGAGTGGCGCACAGAGAAACTCGGTGTTGGCCGCGGTGTCCCTAGGACAGACAGGCAGGCTGGCCGGCGGGCGGAGCTCTGACTTCGCTCACCGAAGGGGTCACAGCTTCTCAGCCGATGCTCAGACTTCACAGCCCCAAAGCCCCGGAATGAAAAAGAGCCAGGTTCCCTTGGGCGAGGAGCCGCACCCTCTGCAGGAAACCAATGGAAGGGGCTGCCTACAGGTGGAGAAATGGGGGCGTGGGGGATAGTGTGGCTGAGAGAGAGCAGGAGAATGTGGGTCCCCTCACAGCAAGGGTGGGTTTATTTTGATACCCACGTGTTTGGGCCCTGGGACCTCTTTGGGACTGTGGGACTCCGGTCATTTGTATCAGCATTCCCTACTTCTCATCTGCCCCAGGGGCAGAGTGTGGGACAATGACGGTGGGGTCAAAGATAGGGTGAGACTTCTTAAAGTGTGCCTTTTTTTTTTTGTTTTTGTTTGTTTTTAAAGATTATTTATTTATTTCTAGGGAGGGGAAGGGAAGGAAAAAGAGGGAGAGAAACATCAATGTGTGGTTGCCTTTTGCACACCCCATACTGGGGACCTGCCCACAACCCAGGCATGTGCCCTGACTGGGAATCGAACTGGTGACCCTTTGGTTCACAGGCCGGTGCTCAATCCACTGAGCCACACCAGCCAGGGCTACCTTTTGGCTTTTGAACCATGTAAATATATCACGTCTTCACAACATTAATTTATTTAAAAATCTTTTAAAGGAAGAAAGGGTTAGCAGTAGAGCTGGAAGCCCCAGAGCTGGACCTTGGGAGCTCTCCCAGGGCTGTTGTGGACAGTTGGCGGGTTGGGCACAGAGAGGGGCACCTTTTTCCAGCTGGCACCGAGCACGTGGTAGCTGTTGGAGCCTGCCCCTCCACCCATGCCCTTCCCAGTGGGCTCTGGTCCCTGGGCCGGCTGCCCAGGGTGGAGGGCGGGCCAGGCTGCAGCAGCTGTCCCTTCTCGCAGACACACCAGACGATTGTGGTACAGCTGCTGCAGTCCACTGCGCGGCTGCTCGAGTGTCCGTGGCTGCAGCAGCAGCACAAGGGCTCGGTGGAAGCCTGCATCCGGACCCTCGCCATGGTGGGTGAGTGCCGGGGCGCCGGCTGGCTCCCACCACCCCTCCTTGCCCTGCTCCACAGGGACACCTGCCTCACAGCAAACAATTATCCCTAAGCTTGCCCATCCTCTGCTCCCTGGTGCTTCTCAGTAAGTCCTTCTTGGTGTCTAACTGGCATCTTGGCAATTGAGAAGCCGTTTTCTCCCCTGAGTCAGTTCCCTGGAGGAGAGTGCCGGGTGACGTTCCTCAGCCAGAGTGCTGTGCTTGCCCGTGGCCTCGGGCAGGAAGGGGGACTGCCGGTCGTTAGGGAGAGTGGGGAAGCAGTGGGGTCAGATGGAGCTGGCATGAAATCGAAGAGGCAGAAACTCCCTCTTTTTACCCTAAAAGGGGAAGAGGGTACTTCAGTCCAGGTGGGGCCAGGATGGGGGTCCCTGCACCCAGAGCCTCGGTGTAGTCCACCTTGTTCCCCAGTATGGCAGCCCTGGGCCGTCCCCTCTGGCTGGCTAAGCCTCTCCACCCTCTCCTCAACCAGCCAAGGGCCGGGGCATCTCGCTGCCCATGGACTTGGACGCCCACATTAGCTTGCTGCTCAGCAGTGGTGCCAGCTCTGTGGCTGCCGCCCAGCGGAACGCTACCAACTACAAGGCGGCCACGCGGACCTTCCCTCGAGTCACCCCCACTGCCAACCAGTGGGACTACAAGAACATCATTGAGAAGCTGCAGGTGGGTGTGGGCTGTCCAGCACAGGGGCTGTTCTTGAGAAGCATCCCTTCCGGTGCTGCCCACACTCCCTGGGAAAGGGCTGCTCAGCTCGGCCCCTCCTCGGGGGCTGCTAAGTGCAGGCCTGGGCAGAGGTCATTCTAGGGGAGCCAGGAGAACCCGGGGATCCGCTAGTGGCGCAGGCGCTCAGAGGGTTAGGACACCCCACAGTCCTGGCCACACCTTGTTGTGTGTGCCATGCACCTGTGGCCACTGTGTCGTTGGCCTGTAGAGGGTGTGGTGGCTTATTATCCCCGTGTGGCAGGAGACGAGCCCAGAGAGGGCAAGGGGTGTGCCCACAGTCACAGGGCTAGAGGACAGCCCGCCGTGCCCAAGCCATGGGCCCTCGAGCAGACAGATGTCATGCTTCGTGCAGGGTGGCTGTGTGGGCCCGGGATCCCCAGACCTGTGCGGGGCATTCTGTGGGGCTGTTTAGTGTTGGGGTACAGGAATGGCAGTGAAGCTGCCATCATCTCTTGGGCCTGGGGGCCTGCATCTTGCGCGGTGGTGACCCAGTCTGGCCTGCCGCAGGACATCATCACGGCCCTGGAGGAGCGTCTGAGGCCCCTGGTGCAGGCTGAGCTGTCTGTGCTGGTGGACGTCCTGCACTTGCCCGAGCTGCTCTTCCTGGAGGGCAGTGAGGCCCACCAGCGCTGCGAGAGTGGGGGCTTCCTGTCCAAGTGAGGGGGACGCCTGGGGTGATGTGGGGCGGGAGCCTGCGGCAGGGAGGGGCCTGGCAGGGACCAGGATGGGGCGGGGGCCGTGTCTGGACGGAGGCATTGGGGATGCCCCAGTGTGCCCTCCTTCTGCTGCCAGACTGATCCAGCACACCCAGGACCTCATGGCGTCGGAGGAGAAGCTGTGCGTCAAGGTGCTGCGGACCCTGCAGCAGATGCTGCTCAAGAAAGCCAAGTACGGGGACCGGGTGAGTGCCAGGTAGCCCACGCAGGGTGCAGGGGCCAGGGCTGTGAGCCAGTGGTTCAAAGGCACGAAGTACACTGTGGGGCCTTGCTCTTCCCCCCAGGGCAACCAGCTACGCAAGATGCTGCTGCAAAACTACCTCCAGCACCGCAAGTCCAGCTCTCGGGGGGACCTTCCCGACCCCATGGGCATCGGTCAGTGCTGCTGCCTCCGCTGTGCCTCTGGGTGGCCTGTTTGCCCAGCCCTGGGCCCTCCCACCCAGCTTCCCCTCAAGCAAGTCTCCCCATTCCAGGCCTAGACCAAGACTGGTCAGCAATCGCGTCCACCCAGTGCCGGCTGGACAAGGAGGGGGCCACCAAGTTGGTGTGTGACCTCATCACCAGCACCAAGAACGAGAAGATCTTCCAGGAGAGCATCGGCCTGGCCATCCGCCTGCTGGATGGCGGCAACACCGAGATCCAGGTGTGGGGCGGGCAGGTGTGGAGTGCCAGGGGCTCACCGCCTTTTGGCAGTGAATCCCACTCAGGAGGAGGACAGTGTGCCAGGTTGCTTATTTATGGGGTCTCGGTTGCTGGGCTGAGTACCTGTGGGCAGCTCCACTGCCCACATCTGCCCCCTGTGTCACACGGTCACTTTCCTCTGCTCCAGCCAGGTCTGAGCCTGTCGCCCCACCTTCCTGCCCTCTATTATGTCCACCGTTCTTGCCTCTCAGCCTCTGCCCAGGCCTCCATCCCACCTCTCCTGCATCCTCCTCAGCCTTTGGTGCCCAGCTAGAGGCCCTCCTCCTCTGAAAAGCCCTCTCGGGCTGCTTTATCCCCGCTCTTCCATTCTTTCAGTGAGTCTGCATGCAGTGCCTTCTGTGTGCCTGGAAGTGTTTGAGGCACTAAATATTCAGTAGTGAACAAAAGACAAAAACCACGTGCTCTTGGCACTTACATCCCAGTGGTGACAACAGTCAATGACTGTGATCCCTGTGTAACATGGAGGGCGTGTCAGACAGATCATTCCGGCAGGGGTACCTCAGCGGGGTACTCAGGAAGGCCCCGGAGGTGAGCGTGTGGATGGTGGGCAGGGTGTGCCAGGCAGAGCAGGCAGCTGGCACAAAGGTCGTGATAGGAGGTGGCCTGTGTGGCTGGAAGGTTTGGAGGAGGCGTGCGTGGTAGAGCCCGGGGTCAGAGATGGCAGGCCATCACGTGGCCTCGAGGGCACTGGGAGGCATGGCTTTTCTTTTGAGTAAGATGGGGCCACTGCAGGGTCTGGAGCAGAGAAGGGACATGACTCAGATGTCAGAGGGACTCCTTGGCTGCTGTGTGGGCACAGATGAGGGCCAAGGGCAGAGACAGAAAGTGGTCAGGAGGCTAGTGCCAGCTTCCAGCATCACAGTTACAGCAGTTACAGGCCCTTCCCCTGCCACCATCTCAGGGTGCAGGGGTGTCTCTGGCTCCCCATCCTCAGCCTGGTTTGGCATGTCTGGGGGGCCCACCTGTGCCCCATCCCTGTCCCTTCAGCACAGGACAGGGGCCTCCAGGGCTTCACTAAGGGTTGCTTAGAGCCCGGCCCAGTGCTGGGCCTGCCCCCAACCGCCGCCATGTAACCATCCACCCCTAGAAGTCCTTCTACAACCTGATGACAAGCGACAAGAAATCAGAGCGCTTCTTCAAGGTGCTGCATGACCGCATGAAGAGGGCCCAGCAGGAGACCAAGTCCACAGTGGCCGTCAACATGAGTGACCTGGGTAGCCAGCCCCGAGAGGACCGGGAGCCAGCAGACCCCACCACCAAAGGTCAGAGTTGGGCCAGGGACACAGGGACAGGTGGGGGGTGCTGGGTGTTGGGGTCACAGGGTGCAGGGGCAGGGCATCACAGGCAGGGATAAGGGCTCAGGGTGGGAACACAGGGTGAGGGGGAGGGTCTGGCACTCCAGCAGCCCAGCCTCACCAGGCCTTGCCCTGCAGGCCGTGTGGCCTCCTTCTCCATGCCTGGCTCCTCATCCCGCTATTCGCTGGGTCCCAGCCTGCGCCGGGGGCACGAGGTGGGTGAGCGTGCACAGAGCAACGAGATGGGCACATCCGTACTCATCATGCAGCCCATCCTGCGCTTTCTGCAGCTGCTGTGTGAGAACCACAACCGGGACCTGCAGGTGAGCCCCTCCTCACACACCCGCCCCTTCCCTGCTGCCCAGCCAGCCCAGTCCCCAGCCGTGCCACGCCCTCCTCATCTGCTCTGCAGAATTTCCTGCGCTGTCAGAACAACAAGACCAACTACAACCTGGTGTGCGAGACGCTGCAGTTCCTGGACATCATGTGCGGCAGCACCACTGGAGGCCTGGGGCTGCTGGGGCTCTACATCAACGAGGACAACGTGGGCCTCATCATTCAGACCCTGGAGACCCTCACCGAGTACTGCCAGGGTCCCTGCCACGAAAACCAGGTGAGCAGCAGCCGGTGGCCACATGGACGTGTGGGAGGATGGAGCAGGCCGGGCAGGGGAGGGGCTGTGGCCCTGGAGCCACCACAGTTCTGAGGGGCCTGGGCCCTGTGTCCCCACACTGCTCTTGCCAGACCTGCATTGTGACGCATGAGTCCAACGGCATAGACATCATCACTGCGCTGATTCTCAACGATATCAGTCCCTTGTGCAAGTACCGAATGGATCTGGTGCTACAACTCAAGGTGGGGCCCGTGGCAGCCCACGTGAGTGCATAGGTGTGCACGAGGTGTGTGTTCACACATGCACGTGACATGTAACATACATGCTGGCATGCGCGGTGTGGGTGCCACATGTATAAGCATGTGGTGATGTGTGTGGTTTACACGTGTGTAATATGTGCGTGTTTATTTGTATACTCGAGTGAATGTGTGAGCAAACAGTTACTCTAGAAGCAAACATATTCATGGTTTATCCGAAGGCCTCCTGTGTATGTGCCTGCTGCCTGGGGGGTTGAGTGTGCCTGCCATAGTGTGGGGGTGAAGGTGGCCTGTGGGTGGCCTGGATATGTAGGACACCTCTCGGGAAGCTTCAAGGATAGGGAGGCTGGGAGGGGCTGTTACAGAGTACTCAGCAGTGGGGGCAGGGGCCCTCAGACTGTGGCCTGTCTCCCTCCTCCCCCTAGGACAATGCCTCCAAGCTGCTCCTGGCTCTGATGGAGAGCCGGCACGACAGTGAGAATGCTGAGCGCATCCTCATCAGCCTGCGGCCCCAGGAGCTGGTGAGGCTGGGCTGGTGGGCAGGTGGGAAGGGGCCCCCGCTGGGGTATATGGGCATGGGGATTAGGGCCTAGCCTGCCCTAAACCCCAGGAAGAGAGCATTCGAGCAGGCACTGCCCCACCAGGTGGATGTCATCAAGAAGGCCTACCTGCAGGAGGAGGAGCGTGAGAATTCAGAGGTGAGCCCACGTGAAGTGGGCCACAACATCTACATCCTGGCGCTGCAGGTACCAGCCCCACCCCGAGGGCCCAGTCCCTGGGGACCCTGTCTCCCAGCAACTACGCTGCAGTGACTGCACTGCCCTCTCGCTCAGCTCTCCAGACACAACAAACAGCTGCAGCACCTGCTGAAGCCTGTGAAGCGCATCCAAGAGGAGGAGGCCGAGGGCATCTCTTCCATGGTGGGGGTCCGGGCTGGGCTGGGCATGGGGGTGGGGCTTAGGTCTAGGGGCGGGGCTGGCAGGAAAGTGGGTGGGCAGTTATGGGGATGGGAGGCTGGGACTTGAGGGTGGGGCTATGCCCCAGGGAGGGCCTGGCTGGGGGATGAGGTGGGTGGGGCCAGGAACTCAGGGCGGAGCTGTGGCCAGGGGGCGTGGCCTGGATCTAAGTTAAAAGTAAGGATCTGTGAACTAAGCTAAAATTGGGGGCCTGAGGCTCAGGGGTGAAACCAGGACTTAGAAGGGCGAACAAGGCTGGAGCATGTGGGTGGGTCTGCGCGGGGTCTGCAAGCCCGGAGCAGGACCGAGGGCACTATCATAGGATTGTGTGGACATGGCTCTCCCACTCCCTCCTACCCCTTTGGTGCTGGGACTGGGCTCAGGCCTTGTGGACCCCACCTGAGCTCAGTGCCTTTACCACCCGCAGCTCAGCCTCAACAATAAGCAGCTGTCGCAGATGCTCAAGTCCTCAGCACCTGTGCAGGAGGAGGAGGAGGACCCGCTGGCCTACTATGAGAACCACACGTCCCAGATTGAGGTGGAGACTAACGGTGGCAGGGGCACAGGGGGAGAGGGCCATGAGCTGGGCCCTGGAGGCCTCAGCCCAGGTGCGACCATGTGCCTATACGTGCCAGATCGTGCGGCAGGACCGCAGCATGGAGCAGATTGTGTTCCCGGTGCCTGGCATCTGCCAGTTCCTGACAGAGGAGACCAAGCACCGGCTCTTCACCACCACAGAACAGGACGAGCAGGGCAGCAAAGTGAGCGACTTCTTCGACCAGTCCTCCTTCCTGCACAACGAGATGGAGTGGCAGCGCAAGCTCCGCAGTGAGGACCCCAGCAGGGCGGGAGGGCAGGGCTTCGCCGGACGCTGCTCCCCAGTGTCTCCCTTACCTGCTCCCCAGTGTCTCCCTTACCTGCTCCCCAGTGTCTCCCTTACCTGCTCCCCAGTGTCTCCCTTACCTGCTCCCCAGTGTCTCCCTTACCTGCTCCCCAGTATCTCCCTTACCTGCTGGTGGTCGCCCCACCCTCACTCCGAGGAGGGCTCCAGTGCTTTCCTCTGAAGTGGGGGCTGGAGCTCGTGTGGGCAGGGGGCCCATGATGGGTGAGCAGATGGTGTTGATCAGGGACCCTCTCACACCAGCCTCCTCCTTCAGGCATGCCGCTGATCTACTGGTTCTCTCGCCGCATGACCCTGTGGGGCAGCATCTCCTTCAACCTGGCCGTGTTTATCAACATCATCATCGCCTTCTTTTACCCCTACGTGGAGGGTGCATCCACAGGTCAGGATAGGGGGCTGGCAGGCAGGGACCTTGGAGCTCACAGGCCCCCTCCCCGGGACTGGGGAGAGCCTGGGGGCCAGCTAAGCTATGAGGGGACCAGGTGCGACGGGAGAGAAGTACTTCCATGCATTGCCCTCGGGCTGCACGCCCCATTGTGGGGAGACACAGGTGTGGTCCAGTGGGACGGACAGGGTCCTTGACCTCTGGAGACAGCTCACACATGTACACACACAGGAGCCAGAGACCACATTTAGTGGCAGCAGCTGGAGAGTATCTTCCACCTTAGGCCTAGTGATGCAGGTGTGATGGGGTTCCCTAAAACCAGGTGACTAGGAACTTAGGGAAGGCTTCCAGGAAGGGGTGTTTCTTGGGGCCCACTGGGGTGTAGGGGGCTTGAGCCACATCATGCTTAGCCTTGCTTCCGGCCCCAGGAGTGCTGGACTCCCCACTCATCTCACTGCTCTTCTGGATTCTCATCTGCTTCTCCATCACCGCCCTGTTCACCAAGCGCTACAGCGTCCGTCCGCTCATTGTGGCGCTCGTCCTGCGCTCCATCTACTACCTGGGCATTGGGCCCACGCTCAACATCCTGGGTGCCCTCAATGTGAGTGCCAGGGGAGCCCCACCCCAAACCAACCAGCCATCTCCCAGCAGGCACTGCTCTGCCCCACCCACTTGTCCCTGGGTTGGGACCCCAAATTCATTATGGACCTGCAGTGGGGACCCCTCTATGCCTCCTCTGTCTCTCTGGACAACCTGGAAAGCTGGCACTAGAGATAGCCATCCAGCCAGGAGTCATTTTAGAGCCCCAGCTTCAGGGCTGCTATGCACCCGGTGTGAGCTGCCCCGCCCACATGCACTGTTCCCATTGAGGACAGCGAAGATTTATATACAGCAAAGATTTGTATGTTATGGCAATTTCCTGACAGACGCTGAGCAAGGGGGCTGTCATTTCCTAACTTAGTCACTGTGAAGGCTGAGGGTGGTCTTCTCCTTTTACTTACATTATTTTCTTCCTGGAACTGGGGGACCCAGGTGCATTTCTGGAAGCATTTTCATTAATGCTGTGTCTGCCAGGCTGAGCAGGAGCAGCTCAGATCCACTCCACAGAAGGCGTGGCCTCTGAGCTGGACAGTGGGCAGGGCCGTGGGGGTAGAGATTCAGGGTGGGTATCGGGGCCTGACCCCCATGCCCTGCCCTCGCCCGCAGCTGACCAACAAGATTGTGTTTGTGGTGAGCTTCGTGGGCAACCGTGGCACCTTCATCCGGGGCTATAAGGCCATGGTCATGGACATGGAGTTCCTCTACCACGTGGGCTACATCCTGACTAGTGTCCTGGGCCTCTTTGCCCACGAGCTCTTCTACAGCATCCTGGTGAGACCTGCGGAGGGGTCGGGCTGGGCGGGGTGCAGGGGCAGGTGGGGCCATGTAGGGCGAGTCGCTCGTGGTTCTGTAGCACCAGTCTCTGTCGTGTCCTCCTGCTGCTGGGACTGAAGGAGTGGATTTCCAGTCCTCAGCTTGACCCCAAACGGGCCTTCAAGGCTCTGATGGCCACTCCTGACCTCTGTCTGACCCATCACCCCTGTGTGGTTCCGGTTTAAGCCTGGACTCTGGCACCAGACCATCCTAGTTTAGCTACTACTGGCTATGTGACTTTGGAAAAGAGTCTTCACAGCTCTATGCCTCAGTTTCCCTATCTGTAAAACAGGGATATTTAACAGCACCTACCTTCTAGAATAACTGTGAGGATGAAACGAGCTAAGCACATCAATCAAACGTAGCAAGCGCGCCATCAGAGTTGGCCGTCCCCTCCCTCTGTGTGTGGCACCTGTCTGCCCCTTGGGCCATCCCTTTCCTCGGACTGAGAACCCCAGGTTCCTTCGAGAAGCCTCCACACCAGGCCCGCAGGCAGGGCTGCTATGCCTGCCCAAGCACAGACCACCGGGAAGGCCTTGGGAAACCACGGGCAGCCACGCAGCCCTTGGGCCCAGCGGCACCCCAGGCCCTCAAGGCCTCATCTCTGCCCTGCAGCTCTTTGACCTCATTTACCGTGAGGAGACTCTGTTCAATGTCATTAAGAGCGTGACCCGCAATGGCCGCTCCATCCTGCTGACCGCCCTGCTGGCCCTCATTCTCGTCTACCTCTTCTCCATCGTCGGCTTCCTCTTCCTCAAGGATGACTTCATCCTCGAGGTTGACCGGCTGCCCAGCAACCATTCCAGAGGTCTGGGGCCCCTCGCTGGGTGGTGTGGGATGAGAGGGCCTTTCCAGGTGACTGACACCAGGACCAGGGCCTGGGACTGCTTAACCCCCCGCCTCAGTTTCTTGTACTGGGTTCACACCTCCCTCTTCCCTGGTACAGACTGCGGGGTGGGACAGCCTTGGGTCTCCGGCTGCCTGAGGAGCCACTTGTCTTGCAGACCTTATCAGTCATGTTAAACTCAGTATTTGCCGGGGCTGCCCATGTGCCAGGCCTGGGGTTGCACAGCCCGATGGGGGCCGGGGCATGAAGCCCCTTCTGTTATAGTCAGACAGAGTGGGGAGCTGGCAGGATCAGGGAAGGCTTCCTGGGGATTGTGATGCTGGGGAGGTTGTGAACCAGGGGGAGGGTAAGACCAGGCATTTGACCTCCTAACGACCTCGTTCATGTCCCCTCCAGCCAGCCCCCTGGGGATGCCACATGGAGCCGCCACATTCATGGGCACGTGCAGTGGGGACGGTATAGGCTGTGTCTCAGAGGTCACAGTGCCCGAGGGCCTGGAAGGTGAGGGCAGTGTGTTGGCACTCTGGGTGGGGTGGGGTGGAGGCAGGTGGCCTGGTCTGAGCATGGGCACGCACACTGTCCTTGCAGAGGACGGGGAGCTGGACCACTCAGAGCGAGCCTGTGACACCCTCCTGATGTGCATCGTCACTGTCATGAACCACGGGCTGCGCAATGGTGGTGGCGTTGGGGACATTCTCCGCAAGCCCTCCAAAGATGTGAGCACCACCCACCCCACTTCCAAATCCAATTGGCTTAAGCCCTGGCCAGGTCGGCAGCTATGAGCGTCCCACCCTCAGGCCCCAGCCAGACAGAGCAGCTTGGCCCTTCAGTCTTCAATGTCATGAGCCCCCTGTCTGTACCCTCCTTTTGTGCTTTCCCACTCAGTCGATATGCAGTTACATTGTGGGGCCATCCTCACCCCAGTCTGCGCAGACACCCTGCCAGCCAGCTCCCTGTGGGTGCTGTAAGGGAAGACCTTGGTAACCAAGCCTTGCCCAGACTGGGGAAGGCCTGAGTCACCCGGTGGGCGTGTCTCTGGTCTGTACTGGCTTCATCTGCGAGGCAGAGCCCCAGCCCACAGCAGGGGAGCTGAGTGGGTTTCATAGAGAGGCTTCAGGGTTTGGCTTGGGCAGCCCAGCCTTCCCAGAACAGCAGCCTGTCCCCAGTCTCATAGGAGTGAGAAGCCCTCTCCCTGGTCAGACAGAGGGCTTCTAGAACAGGTGAGACCTGGTGTACTGAGAGTGGGGCAGAGGAGTTCAACTCGGGCCCTTCCCCTAACCAGAAGTTAGGGGCAGGCACAGGCCTAGCCTCTAGCCCAGCCCCTCCAGGGCTTTGTCCCGGCTGGTCTCCTTTCTGAGTCTGTTTAATCCACTTTTGCCATCCTCCTCCTGCTGTGAACTGGGCCCCTCTATCACAGCCCTGACCCCACTAGAGCCCTGCCTGCCAGGTGACCTGGGGACTAGTGGGCTCAGCCTCTCTGCCCTGCCCTGCAGGAGTCTCTGTTCCCAGCCCGAGTGGTCTACGACCTCCTCTTCTTCTTCATTGTCATCATCATTGTGCTGAACCTCATCTTTGGGGTGATCATCGACACATTTGCTGACCTGCGCAGTGAGAAGCAGAAAAAGGAGGAGATTCTCAAGACCACGTGCTTCATCTGTGGTGAGGCCTTGTTCCTATCTTGCAGAGGTCACGGTGGGCTGGGGTACCTATGGGCTGGACATTATCTGGACCGGTGGCAGCCTCAATTTGGCTCTTCTCCGGGTTCTGGTGGCCACTGGGGCTGCCCTGGAGCTGATGGCTTGATGGCTGCTCAATGCAGAATTGGGACAGTAGGACCCTGACTGAACTTGGAGTAATAGAGGGAGTGGGAAAGGGCCTCAAACCATCCCTTTACACCCTCTGTTTGCAGAGGACACCAAAGCCCAGTCAGCAGCCTCAAGCCTCTGGTCTCAGTCCAGGGCTTTTCCCATCCCTGGTATGAAGTGCTAGTCCCCTCTCCAGCCGCCTCACGCTAAGGAATAGGTGTCACCTGTAGGACAAGTCCTGCTTCTCTGGGTTTAAGGAACTCTGATGTTTGCTCCCATAGTCCTTAGCGGCCATTTTGGAGGGCTGCAGCTGAGGCAGGGCAGAATCTCCACACTAAGTGGCTAACAGAAGTGACCTGAACAGCCTAGAGAGGGCTGCTGCCTGCACCCCTCAGACCTAGCATGAGGACAGATGTGCCTGCCGCAGAGGTGGTGTGTGCGGCCCCGCCGGCCCACAGGGATTCTTGGGGGAGGGTGGTTTCATCCTTGCTCTCTGCATCCTCAGGTCTGGAGAGAGATAAGTTTGATAACAAGACAGTGTCATTTGAGGAGCACATCAAGTTCGAGCACAACATGTGGAACTACTTGTACTTCATTGTGCTGGTCCGTGTGAAAAACAAGACAGACTACACGGGGCCTGAGAGCTACGTGGCCCAGATGATCAAGGTGTGGGCCCTGGGAGGGATGGCTACGGCCACCTGCACTGACCAGGGAGGCCCGGGGGTGATGTGGGACAGCAGTGGACACTTGTTGCAAGGCCAGGAGGGGAGCAGAGGAGCAGCTGGAGCCAGCCCCTGGGGACTCGGAGCCCGGCCAGCTGCAGACGGTCCTGTGCTGCAGATGGTCCTGCTTGGGCTCTGTTGTCAAGAAAAAGCCATGGCAAACCCATCAGCCCCAAAGGACGGGTGTGGTGGCCCTGGGCGTGGGTGCATGATGCTGCGGTGGCGTGGGAGCAGGGCAGACCCTGCTCTGGCTGCCACTGTGGACCACTCCGAGGAAATATATCTATTGCTTTTGGGTAACTGACGTGGTGCATCTTCAAGTTGCTGAACAGCACATACATTGCAGGCTCAAAGACGTATTTAGTGGGAAGAAAAGAGTTCTATGTGTTTAAGTCTGTAATTTGAACTGATCTTTGAGTACAGGTTTATCAGTTGGTCTGAGAATTCACAGCTTGCCACAAGGAACCAGAAAGCTGCCTGGTACCCCCTCCCACCCCTTCCGTCCTGGGGACCATGGCTTTGCCTCTCAGACGTGTGTCGGATCCAGCATCCTCAGCAGGCCTCCTGCTCCCCGATCATGCCATCTGTTTGCCTCGAATCCTCCTGGGGCGAGGGGCGTGGGGCATGCATGTCGGGGAGAGAGGGGAAGGAAAGAAGGAGGCTGGGGGTCTGGTGTAGAGCGTCCCCACCACCCAGAGGTGGTGTGAGAGTGAACAGATGGTGCCGACAGCAGTGAAAGACTGAGGCAGCCTGACGGAAGTCAGCCTGTCACCGTGCGGGGCCTTAACTGCAGCGGGCTCACTGCCAGCTCGCACTGGCCCTGGGGAGGACCCGGTCAGTTCGGACTTCCCCATAACACATCCCTGGGGAGTGCTTTGTCGAGGGTGGGGCAGCACTGCTTTTCTCAACATGGCTTTTTTGGGCCAGGCCCAAGCTTGCTCACCCCACTGGTGATTTTTTTCAGAACAAGAACCTGGACTGGTTCCCCCGGATGAGGGCTATGTCTCTGGTGAGCAACGAAGGGGAGGGGGAGCAGAACGAGATCCGGATCCTTCAGGACAAGCTTAATTCCACCATGAAGCTGGTGTCCCACCTCACTGCCCAGCTCAACGAGCTCAAGGAGCAGGTACGCGCCCAGCCTGATCCAGGCACCACCCTCGGGGTCCCACCTGGCAGCCTCTGACTGTCACCAAGAGGGCGCAGTCCAGCCTGCCATGGGGGCAGAGGGAGTAGGTACTGGGGCCTTCACGTCTCTTTCTCCTCGGCCCCCATTCTTGGGTCTCAAAGGTCTCATATCCACACTCCCCTCTGAGGAAAGCTAGAGTGGGGGTGGCCAGCTCCCATCCTTGAGCCTCTGAAAGATACAGCCGAGCAGAACCTTGGTGCGTCCTCCTCTCCATCTGGCAGTGACACTGAGGTTAGGCAGCCTCTTTTAGGTGGGATGGTTTCCCAGCTGCACCGAATCAGGGGTTTGTGACACACTAATCGAGGACAAATGTTTGGGGCTGATATCCTCACTGCACCGAGGGCCCTGGCCTGCCACCTGTGCTGAAAGGCAGCTGGGTCCACAGTGGGAGGGTGAGCACAGGCCCCTCGGCAGTACCTGTGGAGAGGGCGTTGGGCGGCCTGACCTGTTGGCATCTGTTTAACCATAGATGACGGAGCAGCGGAAACGCAGGCAACGCCTGGGCTTCGTGGATGTCCAGAACTGCATGAGCCGCTGAGGAGAGCCACGAGGGCCCCATCAAAGGCCCAGACAGGTGCTGCTTGTACCTAGAGCTGTGACTGGAAATACTGCCCCTTCCCTTGGGTTGGGTGGCCCAGCCAGCCCACCAGCTCTCAAGGCTAGGTGCCCACCCTAGCTCCTACTCTGCCAGACAAGCCAACCCAGGCTCTGACCGGCACGGAGAGGGGAGCCAGAGCTGACAGCCCTGCCTAGAGCCCTTAAGATTCAGAAACTCACCAGGAGTCAGTTTGTTTACCTTCATGTTTTAAAGTTAAGTCCTCCTAAAGGACTGTTGCTTTGTCTCTTAAAACGGTAGCTGACATTCCTTTATATTCCTCCTGTGGGTGATTAGGACTGGGGTCACCTCTGTATTCCAAGCACTACATATTGGTTGCTGCCACCTCTGGGGGAGGGGCAGTAATGCTGTTGCTAGGGATTCTAGGGCTTTGTTACTTAACTTATTCCCAGGCTGTGCACAGCCCCTGCCCCCGCAGCTCCCTCCGTGCCTCAGATCTGCGGCAGACAGTGTAGACCTCACTGTGTGCCCAGGCCACCCCTTGGCACAGCCCCAGGTGGACTGCTCACTTGAGGATGGAGAGCCTTGCTCCTGGGAAAGAGGCACAGGACCCAGTGACAGGGCTGGGGTGCGACAGAGTTGACCGCTTATTTTTTCTTTTTTTGGTGTAATGTTTTACGAATCTTTGGCCTGAGAACTAATGTTAATTGCCTTAATAAATTAATAAAACTATAGAAAGGGATGCTGTTTCCTATACCCCTGGGACTGTGGGGGCTAATGTGGCCTGCTGGCCGGGCCTCACCTTGGGCTCCCTGGAGACGGTGAGTGACAATGTCTCACAGTGATTCCTTACAGGGGTCCCTGGACAGAACTAGAACTGTATTGCAGTATAACTGGCTTTGGTCATAATCCTATGCATTTTATTGTGTGCATTCCAAAACACATTGAGGAGTCCAGGTGCAAACTTGCTGAAGAACTCACTTCCGCATCCCCACAAGGGTGCTGGTCCTGCCCTCGGCTTGCTTTTTAACAGGAGAAAGCTCAGGTAAGAAGGCTGTTAGTAAGAGCTAAGGTTCCATGAGCCATAAAGTGACTGACGCGTGTATGTCCCTGCCAGGGTGCCCCTGCCCTGTGGCCTCCCACAGAACCTGCCCAGAGGGCTAAAGCCACCACAACCCAAGACCCCGCTGGCCAAGGCCTCTCCAGCTCCACTTGGAACATGGGCTTTCTGCAAGCCAGCGGCAGAGGACCACACTCTGTCTTTCTGAGTCATGGAAATGGGGGCCGAGCAGGCTATTCTCATCTCTGCTGACCACTTCCTGCTGTGTGCGACAGGGTGCCTTCTTCCACGTTTACTATTTTTGGCTATCTACCAGAAGCTCCTAGAACAGAAGGGAACCCGAGAAACCAGCCAGACCCCCGTTGACAGGTGGGGCTCCTATGGCTGCACAGGAAGCACCTTGCCCAGAGGCCCCGTCACCTTCCCTTCTCAGGCCCTGACTGAGTCCCTTGTTTCCTCTTTCCCAGACACTTCCCGACCCTGGCCATGGGTGGGGCAGATGCTCAAGGGCATCCCTCTTAGGCTGAAGATTTCTCTGGAACCATAGGGGGTCTCTGTGGAGGCTAGATGAGACCCCCAAGAAGCAAGGGGAACCAGGGCAGTTTTATTTATGATGGCAACACACAAGACTCCATGCTTAGGTTCGAGGGCGAGATAAAGCCTGAGCCCAGGCCTTATGCTTCTCCTCAGGACTCCTGGAGGCGAACTTCTCCTGTAGTTTCTTCCACATGCCTTTATTCATTTCCTTGAACTCTCCCAGGGTGTCTGCAAAAGGGCAAGCCCAAATAGAAAAGCAGCTGAGTCTAAAATTTGATTACACATGTTGCCCCACAGGCCTTCACATGAGCATGTTTTGTCTTTCACACAGTGTACCCCTGAAAAAGGGAAGGGTGGGCCCAGCTTCTGAAAAGCAAACCAGATAGGCCACAGGGAAATGTAACGGGCAGCGTGGACTGAGCACTTGCACACCAGGACTGCACCCAGCACACCGCGCCCTCTGTCTGGCCCCACATGCGTGGGCAAAGAAACACACTGCTGTCAGCTATGCAACTCACAGGTCCAGGAGCTCTGTCTCAAGACATGGCCTACGCCACACATGCCTTACTGTCTCCATTTTTCAGACAGAGACTGAGGCAGAGGGACAGTTAAGTTGCTCAGGTCACATAGCTAGGAAGTGGTAGAGCTGGGACTTGAACCTGGGCGGTGTGGGTCCACCATATGCTGTGGAGCTGAGCAGGCACCAGGGCAGGGGACGGACCTGAGCCGTTATCCCCACGCATCATTTCCTGACTGGGTCCTCTCGAACAAATTACCCACTGAGCCTCAGGTTCCTCATTGTCAAGGTAGAGATAAAAATACCTGTCTCAAAAGTTGTAAGGAGTAAAGGAAATCACAGAGGTAGCTTGCCTGGCACCCGGCCTGCACCCAAGAAAAGGTGGCCATCTTCATAGCTATGAAGGCAGCAGGGGCGGGTGAAAGGCAATGGGGCCCTTGTCTAAGCACATATGCACACACACAGCCCCAAAGGAGGGTTCCTCCGTCATGGTACTGACATTTTGGACCAGATAATTCTTTGTTGCAGGGCTGTAGGATGTTTGGCAACATCTTGGCCTCTACCCACTAGATGCCAGTAGCAGAACCCTGACCCCACTCCCAGCTGAAAATGTGTCCAGACACTGCCACATGTCCCTTGGGACATGCCCCCAGTCAAGAATCACCTGTCTAAAGTCTCTCTAGGGCTAAAATTCTATACCTAATTTTACCTGTATGTTAAATTTAGATTTTCCCATAATGTCTAAATTTCATAGCCTAGATTATGTTAACGGAGCTTCTACAGAAAAGGAGTAGCTTTTCTGAACAAAAGGTGACTTGCCATTTATTAACTTGACTGTTAGTGGTCTCCTGACTAAATTAAGACACACGGTCTCCCTCAGCCACGAGCCCAGTGTCTCACCCTGAGATTTCTCACAAGTCCAGATTCCACTGTGGGGACAAAGCGGAATGCTGAGGGACGGACCCCTGACCACTTAATAAGCCACAAGGCCTTTTTAGCCTCCCAAGACCCCAAGTCCAGGACGGTCACACCTGGAACCCAGACCAAGGCTACTCCCCAGGCCTCAAATCCTCTCACTACACACACTGCCAGGTGTTTTCCTGGCTTGTCAGAGGGAACATTTGGTAAGCTTATTCCACACAGTCACAACAGAAATACGAGGCTTGCTGTGAAGACGAATTAATTATCAGCAAGTTTCCTGGAGCCGATCTCCAGGCCAGAACAAGTGGTGGCACAGGCCGGGGGTTGGGGGTCTACAGCTCGTCTCCTGCACTGCGGCCCAGCCCCTCCCTAACTCAGAGACGTCCTTCCAGAACTTATGTCCATTCTAATTTCAAGTTCAAGCTTTGCTCAAACTCTTGGGTCCTCACAATGACACTGCATCAATGCTGGTAATTTCACAGGCCCAGGGACATAGGAATAAATTTATATATGTGTATATATTTTTGAAAAATTGACAATAAAGTGATCCTGCTGGGCAAAAATATCTTTACCCAGTTTTCCAGGTACTGTAATGAAAATAGGATCGAGGTGACACGATAGCAGGTGACACCACCAGGTTTGCGGCTGCTCAGCAGGTAAGAGTCTTCTGGAAGGCCAAAACCCTGAAATGTAGTTGTTGAGGGCTGCCAAGGAACAAGAAAGAGAAAGTTCTAGAGTACCACCAGAAGGCGGATGTTTCAGGGCCATGCCCTCTCAGAAAAGGTTAGCCTATTTTTGTATATATGTCCTTGGCAATAAAAATAGTAATTTTCCAGAACCTGCCTCCTTCAACCCAGGCTCCCTTCATCAGTGACAATGGAGATGGGAAGTAAAGAGGGGATGGGCTAGGCAGGGTATTTCCTCTCTGGTTTAATCACGGTTTATCACTGACTCCCAAACATACCTAGTTAAACCCACTTCTAACCCACAGACCACGTCCCCTGGGTCAGACGGCTCAGTGGATTTTCTCATACATGCTTATTGAATGGCTTTTTGTTTTGATTAAAACCATCACTATTTATAAAGCCCCCTTAGGATCATAAAAATAAAATTATTTTCCTTGCAGTCTGATTTCAACTACTTCCATTTGGCAAATACATATTCTCCTGTTTCCTGCTGCCCAGCCTTGAATTTAAAAGCTCTAAAAATGGGTTTTCTTTTTTCAAATAATGCCTTTGACCACCTCCATATTCTATGGCCAAAGTATAGGCCCTGTAGCTTCAGAATTTCCTCTGGGCTATTCCACAAGACTTTCCATCGAGCATATCTGTCTTATTAGACAATTCTCTATGGCCACTCAAAGAATCATTTGCAAACCAACCAAAAAGGAGAGCTGTGCTTTCAATACCTGTGGAGAGGATCAGTTTGTACTCTTCCAACGACAGGCCACTGAAGCTGGTGTCTCTGGGGCGAGGGTACTGGTCACATGGGGCAGACAGGAAGAGAAGGGAGGAGAGAGAGGTTTAGTTCTGCAGCACAGCCTGCAACCTGGAGAAGCCTGGCTCTCTAACGGCATCGCCAAGGCCTCCAGTGTCCAGAGACAAGAGGCCCCAGCAAGGAGAAAAGCAGCGCCACCTGGAGGCCAAAGACAACTCACAAGAACCCGTATCACGTGCGGAGGGCAGCCCCAACTTAAACATGCACGGGAATCCCTCTGGGGAAATGGTAAGCTGTGACTCAGAAGGATGGGTGGGCCCACGACTCTCATTTCTAGCCAGCTCCTAGGCAATGCCCCACCGCTGCTGTTGAACCACATTTGAGTTGTGTGGATTCAGAAGAAATCCTTTTCCATGTAGGATAGGCATTTGGCCATGTACAGGGTGGGGCCAAAGTAGGTTTCCAGTTGTATAGAAAATAATACAATAATTAATAAATAATCATGCAAGAATAAACTCTTTTGCGTACTCACAACTGTAAACCCACTTTGGCCCCAGCCTGTGTACTTGGGTAATTACTGAACACACTTTTTAAGCCTAGGATAAACTACATTCCATGGAATTTGTTCTGTCTTCCCCAGTCACCCCTTCTTTGTCACCAGAGTGTGGGGAAATGCCACTTCCACCAGAGTAGATGGGAAAATCTAGGATCTAGCAGTTGGTTGTCAGATCCACCCAGAAGCACACATCTGGCATATATAATGCATGGCTTTTATTCAAGATTATAAATAGCTTTTATTTAAGTGACCTAAATGCCTCCACCAGATCCCTTTGTTGGCTTGGTTGAAATTACTGGTTACATTTGAAAGTGGCAAAACCACAAGTCTTTACAAAACACTGTATAATCAGATTTTCACTTGTTCTTATAGGTCCTCTCCAGTCAGAGGGCTGGGGATATAAAAGACTGTGGCCCACTCACCTTGTGTTTATAATAGTTTGAATGGATTCGTGCTAAACTCTGGTACATCTGCTCGCAGGCCTCAGGCTCTGCAATCTGAAAAACAAAGAACCCCCACAGCAGTGAGCAAACGAGCCCTGCCTCCCACACCAGACTATACCTCCAGGAAGCACCCTCCTAAAATAAGGCATTCACATGAAGCAGGGCAAGAGCTCAGCACTCGCCTCTCCACTCCACAGGAAGCAAACTTGGCCTAAGCCCCCTAACTCCCCACTATTATTCAACAGAAATCACCTTTTTGGAGTAATGGCTCCACCTCAAGTCTCTGACCTGCAGAAAAAGTCTTATCAATCAAATGGCAAAGAAACATTTGTTGAGCATGTCTGTGCCTTGTGAACCACCACAGGGGCGGCAGCAGGAGATGCCACAGTGAAAATGCAGTACCGGAAGGGCACACCTCACATAAAGAATGCTAGGGGCAGTATGGGCTCCAAGGAGGTGGTGTCCCCATGTGCTCGTGGTCAGCGTATGGCTGAAGTGAGACTAAGCTGGGTTCGGAAGGACACATGGGAGTCAGCCTTCCTGGTGGAGGGGTTGGTGTGAACAAGGCAGAGGAGGCAGGGATATTATCTATGCTTCAGACTGGCACATGTGGCCAAGGGCTTGAATATACAGATAAAAGAACCTGAGCTGGAGCAAAAGAAAAGAGCTTTCGAGCTAAATTTTCAAATAATATGAAATGTATTAAATATTCTTTTATGAAAGTAAAAAAATCATCTGAGCCTTCAACTGTGGTAAGTGGAGAGCTCTTGTAACTTGCAAGGAAAGAACATGAAGAAGTACGTACGTTAGGATGAGATGAGTTGAGGACCAAGAGTTCAGTTAGGTCCTGCTAAAAAGGACAAGGCCCCAAACACTGAGGCTGTGCGAAGAGAAATGGGGAAGTAGAAAAATATTCTGGGTGCCCAAGACACAGATGTCTCTACTGGAAATTCCAGGGAAGACTCAGATGAGAGGTGGTTATTTACCTTTCATACTTCTTTTTAGTTTAAACTCTAACCCTTCCCTCTGCCCTTGCTATAATTTATCTGTAGTCCCTTACATTACTCAGCAAAGATTCTGAAAGTTCCCCAGAACAAAACTTTCTCTTTTATGTTTTTCCCAGAATTTGAATGATGCATTTTTCCAACTTATTTGGGTTGGCTAAAAAGTTCATTTTGTTTTTTTCTGTAAGATGGCTCTAGTAGCGCTTAGTCATCTTTAACTTCATTTGAAACAATTTTGTTAGACTGTATCGTGACAGCTGTCATATCAGCATGCATTTAAAAAAAAACCCAAACTGGTGAATTTTTATGTAGCCATTTTAATACTGAAGATGGAAGAAAATACACATTTTCAGCATAGTATGCCTTATTATTTCAAGAAGTGTAAAAAAAACAACTGAAATGTGAAAAAAAGATTTATGCAGTGTATGGAGAAGGTACTGTGACCAATCGAATGTGTCAAAAGTGGTTTGTGAAGTTTCGTGCTGGATATTTCTCGCTGGATGGTCAGGTAGACCAGCTGAAGTTGATAGCAATTAAATTAAGACATTAACTGAGAACAATCAAGGTTATACCACGTGGGAGACAGCTATACTCAAAATACCCAAATCAATAAAGTTACTGGTGAAAATGAAAAATGTGTCCTTTATGGACAAAACTCAACAGACTTTTTGGCAAACCCAATAAATCCTTTCTTGAAAAAGACAGAGCACAAATAAATCAGTTAAGCATTTTACTAAGGCAGCTCTGCTTCTGCCTATCTGTACGTGTCAAATGAGGGTCCCACTTTACAGGAAACAAAAAGATCATTTAGTTCATTTAGTTCTACTTGACCCATCCCTGGGTTCGGTCCACTCATCAGGAGAATAGCCTGGGAGCATATCAGAAGAGAAAGGATTATGGGCTGAGGAGGTAGCCAGTGTTTGCTGAATAATAATCAAAGGCATTATCTGAGCAGATTGGGGATGAGGGATGAAAACAAAGAACTGATGGAAAACTGTGAGACTGTGACTGAGTTCGGAGCCCCTGCCAGGCGGGCTGCATTTCCAGGGAAAGCCCAGCTGGGACAGAATTCTGCAGTGCCCACTCGGGAAGAGCAGAGTGAACATTATGTCTTCAGCAGGGCATGTGTGTAACCAAGAGCTTCCGTGGAAGACAGAGGAACAGAAGGTACAAGACACAACGGGAAAAGAGAACACCAGCACGAAGTTTTAAAGACTATTATGTAGATTATCAAAAGATAATTGTGCATTTCATCTGTTGCTTGCTCTCTACATACCTGTAGAGATGTGTTTGCTTATAAATTTCAGAGACATGCCCTGAGGACCTACAGTGTGCTGGTCCCCAGAGTGAGCAGTCTCCACGGCTGTGGAGAGCAGTGGTGTCAGACCACCTGGGTCTGAATCTTGGCAGCATCACCAACCATCACCAGCTCTGGAATGTTGGGCAAATCCCTCAATCTCCTCCTGCCCCCAACTCTCAAAAAATTTTTGCCACATTTGCTTTATCATTCTGTACATGTGCATATACATATTTTTCTCCTGATGCATTTGAGAATAAGGTAAAACACAAGGCCCCTTTGCTCCGTAAGATTTCGGCATGTTTCCTAAGAACAAGGACATTCTCTTACATAATAAGCACAGTTCAATGATCGACTTCAGGAAATTTCACATTGATACACTTTCATCTAGTCCATCATCCATACTCCAATTCTGTCTCAGTAAGAATCTTTACAGGACAAAAAAACCCCTCTTGGCCCAGGATCCCGTTGCACTTATCTGTCACGTACAAACAATTCCGGGGCCTTTCTTTGTCTTTCAAGTACTGACATTTTTGAAGCTACTGGCCAACTTAACCTTTCTTTTAACAGAAAAGTTAATAATAGCCCCTATTTCTGAGAGCAGTGTGAGGGTAACTGAGGTAATGCCTGGGCTGCTCTGAACTTGGGACCAGGAACACTGATGAGTGTGAGGGACCAGTTTTGTTACTATTATTAGCAGGAAACAGTTGTATAAGCACAGGCCTCTACCTCATAAACTGCAAGGGGAAAGAGAGCAGTCCAGGATGGTCTGGGTGATGGTGGAATGAAGGGTGCTGCGGGCACACGGAGGTGCCGCTGCTGCCCAGGGACCAGGGAGGACCTGCCATAGGGTCCCAGTGGAGAATGAGTGGGGGTTACTAGGACAAAGCAGGGCTCTCCAGGCACAGAACTAGTGCAAGCACACGCCCAGGGAACAGCAGTTAGGACATGATTGCGGGATCAGTGCTGCCTCTGTGACTGCTGGGGTGTGGCTGGAAATGAAAGTGAGGAAGGGACAGAAAGTCATTGATGCTTGCTCCATACCTGCCCACACCTGCAGCCCAGACCATGAGAGCTCTCAGCGGTCACCAAGTACTCCAGGACCAGTTCGGTGGGGCTCAAACACCGACCTCTGATCTCTGCCAAGTGAGCAGCTGTTGGCTGCACCTGTTTTCCACCTGATCACTGCTCTTCTGGACCACCCCCTCCTACCACCATCCGACCATGCTCTTAGGAAAGGCATCACAAGGCTGACCTGCCTTCCTCCCAGCGTCTCTCTCCAGGGCTCCTGCTGCTGGACCACCGAGACAGCACTTCTTCATCAACTCCACATCCCACCAGATCTTTGCCCTCAGAAATCTTGCCAATGCAAGTTCCCCTCCTGCTTCTTCTCTAACTTCTCTAATGGTGAGAATTAGTTTCTCAGAGGGCTGTGCAGCCCCCTCCTACAGTACCCTCAGGGTGTCAGCAGGACAGTGAGAAGGGAGCAAGGAGGGGCAGAGAGGGCGGGTCACCCTTACAGAGCATTTCTCCCAGAAGGGCAAAGAGCAGAGGACTTAAGTGAAAAACAAAACAAAGCAAAACAAAAAACAGTGACCCTCTGGGCTTCCTCAACCTCTTAAAATTCCTTCAGTAACAAAGAGACAGTGCTACATATTTCACATAATGCCTGGAGCTTAATCAACAATCTCAGAAGGAACCAAGGAGGACTTCCAACCAAGATGGAGGCATAGGTAGACGCACTGTGCCTCCTCGCACAACCAAGATAGGGACAACAACAATATAGAAGCAAAATAACAACCAGAACTGACAGAAAATTGAAGTGTATGGAAGTCGGACACCCAAGGATTTAAAAATAGACACGTTTATCCAGACCGGTAGGAGGGGCGGAGTTGGGCCAGGCGAGGGACGCAGAGCAGAGAGCTGAGTGACCGGGGAGGCACTCAAGTCCACAGCAGGCAGACCCTGGGCACACAAGCAGCGGTGGCTGGCGGCCCTGGCCATGGGGTGGCAACCGGCGGACCCAGTGAGGTGGCCATTATGAAGCAAGGCATTGTGCACAACTCAGGGTCCCAGCACCAGGAAATAGAGCTTTGGGTCACTGACTGAAAAGGAAGGTCCCTCAGGGTGCACAGGCCCATCCACACCGGAATTGGTGCCAGAGGGGCCC